>OX101815.2:63951938-64344438 GCA_944452925.2 Chrysolina oricalcia
CGAACTCTCCTAGACGTCATTTCCAACAAAACGAACTTTCCGAATACTAATGATATATTTCCTGCGCTGATTTTGTCGATCCATACAGTCAGTTTCAGTGGGGAAATGAATTTGCATCATATAGGGGTTGATATTGTTACAAAATTTCCGTGGATTTTTCTAATGATGATGATAATTCTTGAATATAGAAATTCAAAAACTTCCATTAACGAAACAAAAACAATAGATATTTTTGTATTCAGAGCTCGACAAAGAGAGTTACCGCGCGACGCGAAGCGAAGCGCGGTAATTTTTGGAGAGCGGCAATTACACTTTGTGCTCGAAATACACACATGATTTTTTCTATAAACGCAGCTCTTAGACATAGAAACGATAGACACTTCATTCAATATATGCACATAATATTACCTATGAGAAATAATTATCCTCTGGTTGCTTTGCCATCAATGTATTATCTCGAGAACTTGGACGGCCAGCTTCATTAATGGCATATAACTCAAGAATCTCATCTGCGGTATGGAATTCCATTTTGGGGTTCTGGCAGCTAGACTCTATTGCAAAGTGTATTCGTCCTTCAAAAGCGAGCTATGAGATTTATATTCGGAATAAAAATGCGAGAATCATGTAGACCAGTCTTTTCAGACAATAAGATTAAGATTTTGACAATCTATGAAACTTTCATTCTAGAAACGAAATGCTTGCTTCATAGATATAAGGAAAATTTAATGAACGTCAACAGGAAAAGACATACTCCCAATGAAAAACAACTCGCCCTTCCGTTCACTGTTTCATCTCTGACGAGACAGTCACTAATTTATAGAAGTACGTAAACAATTTTACAATCACTCACCGAGTCAAATAACAGATATTAAGGGTGCGAAAAAATCCTTGAAGGGAAAATGCTTCTATAATTTGAATGAATACTTCTCATATCAATTCTAGTCTTTCTATGATGATGTGAGGAATTAGTGTAAGGTTTTAAAATATCGATTTTTCAAAACAGGTGTAGTACGTTGATTTTTCATATTGTTCTTATTTATGCGTTCTCAATTTATCTATATGTATATAAGTAAATACTATTTACATTTTGTGTTACATGTAAGGTATTGTCAAAGCCATTAACTTTTATTGACTTTGTCCATAAAATGTTTTCATTTTTGACAATAAAGCTTATCTTTCTATCTACCCACGGCATCATTTAAATCAGTTATATTGTAAATATCTATCCAATGTTCATTCATCCTTTTTCAAGTTTTCTTTATTTAAAACCACCAAAGTGTTGAGAATAATGGCTTGCATATGAATCGATCAAAATATCTACTTTTGACAAAAAATGATCAAGGCAACTTTCTGTACTATTTTGTATACGTATTCTCTTATTTATTAACGAAATGAAACCTCACTCAGATTATTTTGGTAAGTTTGAGTTACTTCATCCTGATCATCCAGAAAGTTTATATTTATGTCTCCCAATAAATATTATATTCATTTCACTATCGGTCTACGAAAACCCCTCACTGAATTAGAGAATACACAATACCCTGAAAAGTTCATGTTTGGGCAGGGATAGTTGAAAACTATGTCATTGGTCCGTAAGTACTAAATGGTATGATAATAATAATAATAATAATTTCTCATTGTTTTACAATAGTGTTGGTAGAAAAGAAGGGAAGTAAATATAGTGAACCCATAAAAGTTTGCCCTCGAGCATGGGTATGGAAAAAAATAGAAAACATTAGTTGTTTCAAAAACAACGATGATACATAACATAACATAATATGGGGATAAGATAAATAACAGTAATTATATACCTAATAAAAATACAAAAATTATTATAGATAAATGAAATGTTTTTTCTGCATTATGGAAACGCTTATTTTAAAATCGATAATAGTAAAAATAATAGAAACAGGAAAATTAATGATAATAATATTAAAAATGACAAAATAATAAACTCCACAATTATTTGCAAACATTTGTACATGAATACATAAATATAAACACACATTTACAGGCATTTCCACATTTAACATTGTATCTAGAAAACTGCAATTCCTGAAATTTAGCCTTACTGTCGGATCAACAATTTGGTGAATTTTTAATCTTTCTGTTTGTGTCATCCAATTCCTTAGATGTCTCTTGAAGAGTGATTTCCTTTAATTCTGATGGTATTGCATTATAAAGTTTGGGTCCCAAGTAAACATAAGATTTCCGTAAAGTATTTTTTTCTGGTTTTGGTACACATACTGACTTATTTCTGTACCGAGTAGCATGGGTGTAGTCAACTGGCGTTAATTCATGTTTATTAATGGTGGATTTATGCAGCAATCATAAGTCATAAGTCTTTAGTCATAAGGAAGAATATTCGTCAATGATTGGTTGGAATATACGGACCAACCAATCATTGACGAATAGTCTTCCTTATGACTAAAGACTTATGACTTATGATTGCTGCATAAATCCACCATAAGGTGTTGTCTAGTTACTGTTTGGAAGAAATATAGCTGTCTAATATCTCTGATTTTGGTTTCCTTATGTAGGTCTTCCGCGCGGAAAGAATATGGTTTTTGATAGATGCTTTTGATTGCCATCCTCTGGATAATCTCTAGCTGTGAAATATGCTTTTTTGTTGTAGCTCCACACGCGAATGTACTATATCATTTGAATCTGCAGTTGTAATTGATACTGCATTCTACACCGTGATTTTGACTCAACATTGGATCAATTGGGAATGGCTCCTCTGGCTATATTCCAGTGCTAAGAGTTTGGGTGAATTTTTCCCATATCTTTCGAAGAGTGTTCTCAATGTATTTTTTAAAATTATTATCATATGTAGTATTTTTATCAATATTATCTGAATTTGTACGAACAGCATTACTGTTTTTTATTCACTTTTACATTTGTTTCACTATTAGATGATACCGGTTAGTAACTCTTCCGAAGATGTTTGGGAATTTACACATACAGAGTGGCCACTTTTTTAATGGGATTGTACTGGTAACTTTTAAACCCTAAGAGTTAGAAGGTCGGTCAAATGGAGAAAAAGTTGCATTCATAGAAGCATTGTCAAGTGGTTCAAACAAATCGTGATTATCAGGACCGGTTATTGAGATATCATAAGAAAAGTAAATTCTGTCATTTTGATTTTAATTTTTTTCCCACTTTATTTCAGATATTATCAAAAAATCATACAAGAATTTTTTATTCGATAGTGAATTATCCTTAATTTGACCTAATCAGATTTCGTATCCAACGTTTCGTACTTTCTGGGCCACCCTCAGCCTCATTTTTTTCAATACGGACCTACATATTTTATGACACATTTCGAAATAACTTTTAACGCTGAATTGAACAATATATCATACAATGTCATTCAAAGTTGATTTTCAGGTGATTTTGACCCTTATCCAAATTTCTCTGGGTCGGATCTGTATTGCATTTACCTTTAGTTTAATTAACAACATGCAATTCATTTCGATTAGAAAAACAACTCAGTCATCTCAAATTGAATGGAACGTATCAGAATCAAAGCAAGAAACAAATAATATTTATTTACATAATATTTCAAGCGAAGAAAAACCTAATGCAGAATAATTAAACGAAACTATCATTTATATGAAAGAAAAATTAAATGATTATTCGAAAGTAAATCAAAATTAATGAAGTAAGTGTTCGAAATGTCCACCATTTTGTAAAATGCACTTTGCGGTTCTGGAACCCATACTTCTTATACATTTGCTTATTTCGTCTCCTTGAATACCTTCCAATACATTCTCAATCTTCTCGCGAAGAATCTCTATTGTCGGGTTCGTAGTATCATAAATTTTATTTTTGAGATATCCCCACAAATAAAAATCCAGCGGATTCAAATCCGGAGATCTTGCAGGCCATGCTACTGGACCTCTTGGTCCAATCCATGAATCGGGAAAAGTTCGATTTAGATAATCTGTGACTTTTCTTGAGTTGTGTAGACCACATCCGTCTTGTTGGAACCATGGACTATTACGCCGATACCGTATAGGAAGATCATCCAACATTTCTTCTATAATTTCTACATATTTTTCTCCGGTTAGGTTGCCATCAATAAAATAGGGTCCCAGTAATTTATTATTCAACAAACCGCACCATATGTTCAAAGAAAAACGATATTGATGTCTAACTTCATGAATTAAGTGAGGATTTTCTGTGGCATAAAAATGTTTATTCCTTCGATTGAACATGCCAGAATTTGTGAATGTCGTTTCGTCTCCCCAAATAATATTGTGCGCAAAATTGTTGTTATTCCGCACCTTCCGTTGAAACCAATTGCAGAATTGCAACCTTCTCTCAGGATCATTACGATATAGTTTTTGCACGGCTTGGTATTTATAGTCATGGTATCCGTGCTTCTTGACTATTTTATTAACAGCACTTTTTGATAAATTGCATTCACTGGCCATAGTTCTCGATCCTATTCCTGGATTCATTCGAATTTGGGCTAGAACATTGATGTCATTGATAGGCTCGTTTCGTCTTACATAAGGACCTCTAGGTTTGATGAATGAATTATGTTCAAGTAACGTTGTAGATAAACGTCGAAATATTTTAATATATGGTGTTGTTCTTTCAGGATATAATTCACCATACCTTTGTTGTGCTTTGAACGAATTCCTATCTAGTTCTATGTACACTTCGTACATATCTCTCTTTTCTTCATTTGTGTATCTTACCATACCGAATAAGTTAAATTGAAATTACACAGAAAAGTATTTAATGACAAGTTCTTGTGACACAATAATGAACGAAGTGACAAATAATATGACATTTCTTGTTATGTTCTTTTTTATCCACGGCCTACTACTTGAAAATAATACATTCAATAAACCTAGAGTATTGTGTATGTAAGAAAAAACAAGTCTATTAACGATATCAATATTCTGCCCAAATTCAATTGAATCCATAAAAAAAAATCGAAAGCTGTTAATAAAATAGTCAAGAGACGCGAATGCAATGATTTTAAATTTGAATACCAAGCCTTGCAAGAATTATATC
Organism: Chrysolina oricalcia; assembly: GCA_944452925.2. Lineage (NCBI taxonomy): Eukaryota > Metazoa > Arthropoda > Insecta > Coleoptera > Chrysomelidae > Chrysolina > Chrysolina oricalcia. Next base: position 63,956,970 of record OX101815.2, read on the forward strand.
GTAATGATCTTAAAAATAAAGTTCGATTCTGTAATCTGTTTCAACGGAACAAATGACAAATCCAACAATAGTGATTCCTCTCGAGAAGATTGAGAATGTATTGGAAGGTATTCAAGGAGACGAATTTAGGAAATGTATAAGAAGTGTGTGTTCCAGAACCGCAAAGTGCATTTAACAAAATGGTGGACATTTCGAACACTTACTTCATTAATTTTCATTTATTTTCGAATAATCATTTAATTTTTCTTTCATATAAATGATAGTTTCGTTTAATTATTCTGCATTAGGTTTTTCTTCTCTTGAAATATGTAAATAATTATCACTTGTTTCTTGCTTTGATTCTGATACGTTCTATTCAGTTTAAGATGACTGAGTTGTTTTTCTAATCGAAATGTATTGCATATTGTTAATTAAACTAAAGGTAAATGCAATACAGATCCGACCCAGAGAAATTTGGATAAGGGTCAAAATCACCTGAAAATCAACTTTGAATGACATTGTATGATATATTGTTGAATTCAGCGTTAAAAGTTATTTCGAAATGTGTCATAAAATATGCAGGTCCGTATTGAAAAAAATGAGGTTGAGGGTGGCCCAGAGAGTACGAAACGTTGGATACGATATCTGAATAGGTCAAATTAAGGATAATTTACTATCGAATAAAAAATTCCCGTATAATTTTTTTGATAATATTTGAAATAAAGTGGAAAAAAAAGAAAAATCAAAATGACAGAATTTATTTTTCTTCTGATATCTCAATAACCGGTCCTGATAATCTCGATTTGTTTGAACCACTTGACAATGCTTCTATGAATGCAACTTTTTCTCCATTTGACCGACCTTCCAACTCTTATGGTTTAAAAGTTACCAATACAATCCCATTAAAAAAGTGGCCACTCTGTATACCGGGTGAGTGAAATTCGAGTAAATACATGAGAATCTTGGAAACGGTAAGAGCTACAGAGTGGGTTGAATGGAGGCAAAGTTGCGTATTATGGAGCCAATTACTATGATGTTCAAAAATCTGAGCTAGCCCTCTCACTTTCAGAGATATACATGAAAAAACGAAAAATTTGATTTTTGTTTTTCACTTAAATCTGCTTTAATACAGTAGATTTCCAGAAACTGTTTGCACTTTGTCATTGCAACTTTCAACGGGCTGTAAAAATATGCGAACGAAAATGTTGTACAGGCTGTTGTTTTCCTTGGGCCACCTCTTACTATGAAAATTTAAATACGGACCTGGATTTTTTATCCATTTTTTAGGATTCAATGGTCATATTTTATCATAATTGTAAATACCACTTGAAATTTTCTCTAGTTTCGATGATATCTGATCATCATCAGAGAAAATCGTGTTTATCAAAATGATAATCACGACATCCATAATTTAAGGAATTCTGTGATTCACGCATTTTCCAGAATACTACAAGGAAAGTAACACGCTTCATCAATGGAATTAAAATAAGAATTCGTTATGTATTGAACGAGAGGGCCACCAGTTTGAACATTTTTGATAAATGGAAAAATGAATGCATGTGGTTTGTGATATTAATTGTTCTTGTTTAAATATTTTCTTAAGAGCCACCCACCATCACCCAAAAGTTGAATTTCCTCCTCATCCCTTCCAGCTATGGTTTCTGACATCTTATCAAGAATGGGGTGAAGATAATGAACTCGATGAACATTGGAAACACAGCACCTGTCCATTCTCGATTACAGCGCCAGTCAGATATAAATTTTCCGATCGTAGAATCCGTTTCTTGCAAAACCATTGATTTCATGAAAGATATATTTTTTGTATGGGCTCGGTGGTTCCATAAGAATTCCGGAACCGGTAATTTTTTTAAATTCATTATGTCATTTAAATTTTTATTTTATTCTATCATAACCAAAAATCACTGAAAGTCCGGAATTCACACAAAAACATTGAGTAATGCAAAAAAATTAAAAATTCCCAAACAAAAAGTGTGGGCTCAAAACCGATTCCCGTTTGACCAAGGTTGTTACTCTTAAACTATTGTTTTTTGTGTATTATTGATACAGTAATCCATGAAATATCATGCAAAAAGCTTTTCAGCATTGAATAACAAAGTTGATGATGAACCAATAATAACCTGGCCATGTAATAAATAATAACAGAGACGTCTTACTCATGTACTGAATTCAATATTATTTCAACAAGAGATGGCCCGAAACACATCTCAATTCTCAAAATATTCAATTAGGAATCATTGATAATGAAACGACTGAAAATTTCAAGTGGTATTCACAATCATGATAAAATATGACCATTGAATTCTAAAAAAAGTGATAAAAAATCCAGGTCCGCATTTAAAATTTCATAATTAGGGGTGGCCCAAATAAAACAACACCCTGTAGAACTCTTCCATTTACGTATTTTCACAGCCCATTGAAAGTTGCAATAACAAAGTGCAAACAGTTTCTGGAAATCTACTGTACTAAAGCAGATATACATGAAAAACGTAAATCGTTTTTTTTTTGTTTTTTCCTATATATCTCTGGAAGTGAGAGGGGTAGCTCAGATTTTTCAACATCATAGTAATGTGCTCCACAATACGGAACTTAGCCTCTGTTATTTGTTAGGGGAGATTTCACGATTTAAAAAATCCTTAAATTGATGCCCCAAAACGAAAAAAATTACTCAGGAGAGAAAAATGGACTGAGGCTAATTTGGAGAGTGAGCCTTTCAAATTTCTTACCTTATCGGAATGATCCTGAAGGGCTGAAGTTTGGCCGGCCGGCGACTTTGGGATCTGGTCGAAGGTCCTTGGCACCCACGGAACCTCTTTTCATTGATAAAAGTTCGCAGTTTCGCACCAACAAATTCGAATTCGTGTTTTACGTCGACGATTTGACGGTAGTAACGGAAATTTTGTATTTTAACGAAAATTGTACGGAAAAATCATAAGGCTCGCACTCAACGAATATTTGTCAAGCACAGACTGAGAAGAACGTTTTTACTTGTTCTCCGCTAGGTGTTAAAATTGAAATCTGAAAGGCTGATCGCGATAAAAAATATACACGGTGAACCACGATAAACCAATCTTGGATTGAGCATTCAAAAATGATACCTAATAATTAATAATATCAGAGTGCATTGATAATTAGTAAGATTACAGTATAGAAAAAAATGGAGACTAAATTAAAAAAAAATTAAAAAATAAGAAATTATTTAAATTAAAACATAAAAGAAATACACACAATTGCGTGTGGACGCAACAGCCTCCATTTAACCCTCGCTGTAGCTCTTACCGTTTCCGAAATACCCATGCATCTACTCAAATTTCGCTCACCCGGTATATATACAGGGTGTCCGGTAAACCTTGTACAATATTGAATCTGGTGATAGGCCAAGTCATGACTGTTCAGAATATCGGAATTTCACCTCTGTAAAAATATCACCGTTTTCGAGATAATGGGCATTTTAAGAATATCTGGAAAATCGCTACCTAACCTTGGATTTTTGAGTGCCATGTATACAAATTGAGACGGATTCAAATATCTTTGCTGCTGGAGATTACTGATGAGCGATGCTTTTAGATGTACAGAAAAGGTTTTTCAAAAAGTGGAAAAAAATTTCAAGAAATGGGGGTAAAATGACAGATTTGAGTTTCATCTATTTTTTTTTTTAAAGTTTGACTCTATTGTCTGAAATAAACATAACCAATTGGAAGTGGACATTCATTTCAAAATAATGCTCATTTTGTCCAGACTCTACTATGGTATCAAGCAAACTATAATTATTTTTGGAGGAAGTAATTTCCATTGAAGTTTTATTCTAGGCTTCCATCAACTTTTATACTTACGCCCAAAAATTATTTTATTTCTTTTTTATCCAGATAAAATATGGATATGATTATTTATAATAAAGAATAGACTGCTTGGTAGCATTAAACAGTATGTCAATAAAATTAACGTTTCATGTAATTAAGCCTAATAAAATTATCGAAATGAAATGTCGATTATCCGACATGGCACCGATTAATACGAATTCTTGTAATAAATGTTGCAATTGTCCAACGTCCAGATTCCAACGAAGTTTCAGAGACCGACAGATAATCAAATAAGTGCAAATTTTTTTAGGAGGTGAGTCCTTGTCGAAAATTGAAAACTTTTATAACTCCAGTGTTGTGTCCGTAAAAGCAATAGTTTCCTAATGAAAAAATAACATACAGCATTGTGCATGAACGGATCTTCTGTGAAGAGAATTGAAAAATCTAGTTGGTGGCTGTCACATTTTGTTTGAACAAGTTGTGACTTCAGTCGTAGTTTTTTTAAATTATTCCGCTTGTTTCATTCAGTGGTATTTGTTTCTTCATCATGCCGTGCACACGTTATACTCCCTGAGAATATGCGCATATGCACTACATTTATGATGAATGTGGAGGTAGTGCTACTGCTGCAGCAGCGCTTTATGCAGAACTATATCCGATTGCACAATGCCGCTCAGAGAATCGCTGATTTGGGGGCTATAACCTATAACGCATTGAAAAAGGTTCTTCTTGAAAAGATGTCGTCTATGCGTATGAGTGGATGGAAAATAACATTTTTGTAATATTATTCAGTGCGATGTTGAATAATCGTTATTGTGGTTTATAGTGTATATTTGATTCAAAAAAACGTTGAATTAGTATTTACTTCTTTACATCTCATTGAATGCTTCTAAGCAGTTGATTCTTCTTACTCATAATTATTTAATCATTTTATCTCGATAGAATAAAAATAAAATACATTACTGACAAAGTATAATGGAGTTGATTTTAGCTCAGAATAACATCACACTCTGATATAATCAAAATTCTACACCTTCCAAAAATAATTATCTTATGTTTTATACCATTCTAGAGTCTGGCCAAGATGGGCATTCTTTTGTAATGAATATCCACTTCCACTTGGTTATGTTTTTTCAAAAACTAATGTCAAACTGTTGTTAAAAAAATTGGTGAAACGCAAATCTGGCATTTTACCCTCATTTCTTGAAAAATTGTATCGTTTTCTGAAAAACTGTTTTGTACATCTGAAAGCATCACTCATCAGTAATCTTCAGCGGCAAAGAGATTTGAATTGGTCCAAATTTGTAGACATGGCACTCAAAAATCCAAGATGAGGTAGTGATTTTCCAGAAATTTTAAAAATGCTCATTATCTCGAAAACTGTGAGAGTTTTACTGAGATGAAATTCCGATATTCTAAACAGTCATGACCTGGTCCATCACCAGTTTCAATATTGTATAAGGTTTACCGGACACCCTGTATATAAAACTTTAAAACAACAGCATTACTCACAACCAAAACCTTCAATGTTTTTATAATAAGGCATTAATGTTACGGAAAGATTTATGTAATTCCCTGCTTTTGGCCCTCAGTTTTACTATCTAACACGTTGATTTTTATCGATGCTTTATCCCTTACTAACTCTCAATTTCCATGTTGAAAGAATGCGTTGATCAAATAAAGAACGGAATTATAGTGGCAGCCGACCGTATTTCAACACTCGACGATTTCGAACAAGTCATTACAGATCGAGTGCTGAGCAGGAATTTTCTATTCAAAAGTCAAGACGACCTGTCAAAACACCTGACGATAAGAGACGTTCGTTTAAAAGAAGTCGTTATCGAATATATGCGACGCGCGGTAGGTCTGGCCGATTCAAGGATAAAAAGAAAGTGAGAGAACTGGCTGTAGGCGAGAGATCATCTTCTGTGATAAATGCGGCTCACAAAGGTTGTGTTACTTGATGAATTCCGTGAAATTATGGGTATTAGAAGAATTGAATGGAATTTCAGAGACAATTTACACCAGTTGGTTCACACTTATCTCAATGGACACTGAGACGATTTTTCAAGATATGTGGACTTTGAGATACTTAAACTTAAACACTGTCCCTTTTTTCGTGCCTATTTTCACGGCTTTTTGTTGGCAGAATTTCCCGAATATCTGGCACTATTACTTCCACGCCATAGCAATGAATATATTGCTGCCAATCTATTGCTACAAACTTATTAGGAATGACTGAGAAAACATTTAACAAACTTCTGCAATGCGTACAAATTCAAATAGAGTAAAAGAACACAGTACTTCGACACAGCATTTGACCAAAGACGAAACTAATTTTCAATTTGCGATACTTGGCTACTAGCGAAAGCTTCATCTCACTACAGTATAATAGTTATAGAGCATGGACCTATAATATCGTATTAATCAAGATGTATAGAAACCATGGTGTTATCACTGATTCGGTTTTGTTTCAACAAAGTTGTTGAGACTGTAATTGCACTGATACCGTTGGCTTCATTCGTCGATGGATGGCGTATAAGTCGAAAATAACCGAGTTTCCAACATTCCGAAGTACTGAGTCATAATTATTTGGTTGAAATTTGAATGTTTACAAATTATGGTTAATGAATATCACAACAAATAAAATTCAATGTTGAAAATTACATAACATGACACTTGTCCAAGCGTCACCATGAATCTGTAATTTTGCCGCCATCTGTGTGCTAAAGAGGTGAAACGAATCAAGTAGGCCGTACCTTAACACTTTTGTATGTCGGTTTCACAGCTATAAGAGATCACACCAGGGTTTCTATGTATCTTGGTATTAATACAGATGGACTCAGCATTGCCATACCTACAACACGGATTGTTTTGAAGTCGCTCAGTTTGTAGGCGCGCGGGCTGCGGGGATGAGAAGAGGTAGCGATAGACCATGATCTTTCCACAACCGACAGGAGTGCACGCATTTGGTTATGGGTTCAATCACAAGAAAAAAATGATTAATATGAAATAATGATGAAAATATCAACGAAAGTGATATAATTTACATCTGATGGGACGTGAGATTTAAAAACTCATATGACATACTTACCTGATGTCATGCAATAGTTCATCGATCCTTACAAAATTAGGTTCACAAAGTATGCTAAATGGAAAAAAAATACTTTTGAGACTTCCGTTTTCAATGAATGGAAAGCTGAAGAAGGTCGACTGAATAAAAAAAGTATTTACTAAAAAATGGTAATTTATATATTCAATAAATTCATGGGTTGAACTTTGGTTTACTGGAAATCTGATATGGAAAAAACAATTCAACGCAGCGATTGTGGACCCTTGGCCAATTGTGTTGTGAATGATCTTTGAATTGAGCTAATGGACTGTATCTTATGAAAATTGTTGATGTGGATCCTTTATTTGAATGAAAATCAAGCAGAATAATATTTTTTGATTTTTTATTTTTCAACTTGACATGAAAATTATTAACATTTATAATTGTTTTTGTTTCTATGGAACTATCGTTTTGGGAAACTTCACATTCTTCATGGCAGTGTAAAAAGCAAGGGTGTCGAAAATGTGGAAAACCACATAATTCTCTATTACATTTAGAATTCATAAATACAGGTAATCAAAATAAGCAAAACATCAATATTAGTGAACCTATAAATTCATCAACTGCTGAAAATCAGTTGATAGCTGCAATAAATTCGAAGAATCTACACTTCTTAAATTTATTGCAGCTATCAACTGATTTTCAGCAGTTGATGAATTTATAGGTTCACTAATATTGATGTTTTGCTTATTTTGATTACCTGTATTTGTGAATTCTAAATGTAATAGAGAATTATGTGGTTTTCCACATTTTCGACACCCTTGCTTTTTACACTGCCATGAAGAATGGGAAGTTCCTAAACAATTAAGACATAATTTTCGTTTTTTCTCTTCCATAATTCTTAGATTCGTAGGGAGTTTCAGAAACGATTCACAGTTATAGAAACCGTGGTTTTTATTACAATAAAAACATTGCATTTTGTTAATGCTGACGAAGCTATTAGAGTCCTTTTATTGATTTTGATTAATTGATTTATTATTTGCTATTTTTTCTTGTTTGTTCAATTCTAGTTTTTCAAGTATTTCACATTTATTTTTCAAAAAGGAATTCATGTCCTTCATGTCTGGTAAATCATTTTTATATTCGTAAGATTCCCAGTCTCTTCTAGTAATATCGAATTTATTTGACATAATATAAATTATCAACCTATCCCAGGAATCTGTATTTTCTCCAAGTGTCTTCAGAGATCGCAAATGCTTTGTAACTGTATCATACAAATTTCTCAACTCATAATGTGATTCTTTAGTGAGACCCTGTAATTCAAAAATAGCTCGTATGTGGTTGTGAATTATGAGTTTTTTGTTCTCATATCGATCTTCTAATAATTTCCAAGCAACTATGTAATTATCAGACGAAACTTCAATTGCCTTTATTATCTGATATGCTTCACTTTCTAAGGAAGATCGTAAATAGTAAAATTTTTGGATTTCTGACAATGATTCATTCGAATCGACCAATGCCTTGAAAGCATCCCTATATTCCATCCAGTTACTATATTTTCCGTCAAAGGATGGAAGTTTGATAGTTGGTAATTTTACAGTGTTATTCTGAAATTGTATATTTTTAATTGAATCATTTGCTTTATTCAAGTTTGATGCCTGTGCTTGGCATATTGCATTTTGGTTTTCATGAATTGACAGTATATTTTTTGCTTGAGCAATTATTGAAAAAAAATTATTTTCAAATAGTTCTCGTTCAATATTTGAATCCGTATCATCTATGATTTCAATTTGTGATTGTATTCATTAAATTCTTCAAATATCGATTCAATTTTTTCTAATCTTGAATGTAATTGAACGACAATAATTTATTCTAATTTGATTATTTCAATTGATTCAATGAAATTATTGAAACGAGTTAATTTTCCCTTAATTTGGCCCCGTTTAACCTTCAAAACGTCTACCATCGTCAAATTTCAAAGTTGAATCGTATTTATAAGGAAAGGATGGAAAACAGAAAAGGAAAACGGAAAATATTGGACTCACAGGAACTAGAACTGCGCCTTGTCTTGTGATTGAAATTCTCTTCTTGTCTGCCGTCTGCCAATATTGAAGAACCACACCAGTCTTCGTAATCCGGCTCGAAGGACCAAAAATGTTGTGAATGATCTTTGAATTAAGCTAATGGACTGTATCTTTTGAAAATTGTTGATGTGGATCCTTTATTTGAATGAAATTCAAGCAGAATAATATTTTTTGACTTTTTTATTTTTCAACTTGACATGAAAATTATTAACATTTGTAATTGTTTTTGTTTCTATGGAACTATCGTTTTTGGAAACTTCACAGGGTGAATGCTTCTGAAATAATATTAAATTTCATGGTTTCGACCTTAACAAATTGTAAAGGTACTATTTTTGTTCTGCGGAAATTCGCCGTTGCCAAGTTTTGGTCACTTGGGTTTACTAGAAATCTGATATGGAAAAAACAATTGAACTTCTCGATTATGAACGACACCGAACCAATTCTAACAATACTATTTTTGGTTTGCGAAAATGCACCATTGCCGAGTTTTGGTCTCTTTATATAACTGGAAATCTGATATGAGGATAGTTCTGAGTGGATACCATACTATTCAATTAGATAAATTGCGCTATGAAATTTGAATCTTGCAGAAATGCGCCAATATTACCAAGTCGTGGGCGCTGGAAATCATCAAAAAAAGATTTAAGGAAATTTTGCTCAAAGAATATCATCATGAATATTCATCCTTATCAATTAAAAAAAAATACTTTTGGATATCTGATGACGCATGGTCCAAAAGAACCATTTTCATTTCATTTAGGTTATCTCACTTTGAGTCCAAAATGATATACGTTAGAAATTCTTGAAGTAACTAAATGATTTGAAACAACGTTGAAATGCTCAAGTTCTGGATTCTCAGTCACAAATTATCATACTAGTTACAGCTCACGGGCTATAAATGGTCAGTAGTTTGACATCAACTCCATTTCCATGGCAACAAAAGTTACAGCGTGTCTCTTTCTGCTGGTAGTTAAGTAGTAGTAGTAGTTTAGAAGCGAGCAGCTGCTGTGATTTTACCTTTTCATACTAATCAGTGATCGAGTTACCGGCAACTTGGATAGCTAGGTTAGTTCGGTTGGGTTAGGTTGTGTCTCTTTCTTCTGGTAATTTATAAGAGCGCATTTTCTCAAAACAAAAATGGCGCCATTAGAATCGGCTGAAAATCTATATTAATACTCTGCACTGAAAATTTCTATAAAGCTTCTCTGAATGATTTCCCGCATCTATAACTTGGCAACAGCGCATTTCTGCAAAGTCAAAATGTCATAGCTGGAACCACCCGATTGAATAGAATAATGTCTAATTCGATCCATCTTCATATCAGATTCAGTAATCCGAAGTGACCAACTTGGCATCAGAGCATTTCCGCAACAAAAATGGTACTACGAGAATCGTTTAATGGAACAAAATGGCGACTTTCAATAATTTTTTCCATATCAGATTTCCAGTAATCCCAATTGACCAAAACTTGGCAACGGCGCAATTCCGCAAAACAAAAATAGTACCATTAGCATAGGTTGAGGAACTATAATCGAGACATTCAACTGTTTCTTCATATCAGATTTCCAGTAATCCTAAGAGGTCAACTTGGCAACAGGGCATTTCCGCTAAACAAAAATGGTACCATTACAATTACGACGTTCAATTTTTTTTTTTTTTTCATAACAGATTTTTAGTAAACCAGATTTTTACCGACTTTGGAACGCATTCAATTGATCATTTCATCTCAATTTTTTAAACCAAGCGTTTTCTGTGACATCAGCTGGAAATCTAAAGATATATCCAAACTTTGATAAACATTTCTTGGAGTTTTTGGCAACCTTTTTTTTAAATACATCATCCAAAGACCTAATGAAGTAGTAAATGCTTCGTGAAGTGTCTATTTCATTATCTCCACATAATAAAGGTTTGAATACACGTATGAATTTCATTTTTTATTCGACGAAAACAGATTGATACCCACTGTAATGCCTATGGTACTTACGAATGGAATCTGATATTCGGGTTCGAACACATGGATTGTTTACGAACCCAACAAGATTGCACCATATGTCTCTGTGAATTTTAATGCCACTATATAACACAAATAAGTTGCAAAAACACTATTTCAACAATAATCTCACAAAAAAGCAGTAACAGAATATGACAGAACCATCAGAAGTTTACTTTGTGGAAAACATAAACATTGATATTCAACAGCGTTGACAAACGACCAGACACAACAAACTACACAACCATTTGAAGACGCAAGTAATTATTTTTTTCAATAGTTTGTATTTTGAAACTTGTAAGTAATACAGGTTTAAGTTGCATGATAATGTCACCATCACCCTCCTCCATTCTTCTATTGTTTTCGAATGGAATACGGATAGTGACACAATTTGTTCTATGATGAAGACTTTTCACCTAAGCGATGTGACAACGCCCAACTCAATATCACGACTACAGATAGTGACCATTCACGACTTCAGACCAGTATGTAAACAGCTGGGTCCAGTACAATACTTTATAGGTCCATGTTAGAGAGCCGCAGGTCTAAAACCGCGATGAGATGAAAGTCCATCCCTCGAAAACCCCAAATTCCGAGTATTTTTAAAATCGGACAGGGCCCACTCCAGTACGAAGGGAAAAGGTCTATCGACCTTTTCGATGCTTTATATGTCTTCCGTTATGATAATTTTCTTTAGAATGTGACTATGTAGTAATCGTCTGATGAAACTGTAGACGATTTGGTTGAGGCGCACTACTCGAAATCTATTGCTGAAAATTTTGGGTCTCAAAATCGATCATCTCAAAAATTCGACTTCTCTTATATGCTTAATTTTGTGTTCCTTTACTTTGTTATGATCTTCACATCGGGAAAATCCAAGTGAAAGACTTTTTTAGTAGGGCCCAGCCTCAGGGTTGACTAAATAAACAAATTAAAAAACTCGCGGGAGCGGCTAAGATGAAAAATCGAATACTGCACTTGGATCCAATTTTAAGCTTCCTTTTGCATAGATCATCTTCACAGAAAGCCTAGTTTCCAAAGGGAAGACTTTTTGGTCAACTTTCACCCCTTCTCACCCCTTTGTAATCCCCTGGTAATCTTTTTCATTTGAAAGTTTTCTGATCGATAACTCAGTTCAAAATCTTCAATAAACTCACCTCAACTAGTAGTTAACTATAACAGGAATATATTTCAACCCCTATATAAGGGCTGTTCGCCCCCGCCGATTAAAATTTCTGGATGAACATTCGAATTTGATCAATGTTTCCGACTTTTAATTCTACGGTGAGAAATTAAGTGATGGGATCATACTTTTTTGAAAACGAAGCATGCTTTTTAATCTTGGTTGTATAAAATTCAGTTTGGTTGTTCGCAATTCCAGGTTTGCATTGAACATGCACTGCACTTCATGAAATTCACGTAAAATGCAATAGTGCAGAGTTAAAAGAGTGAAAATCGATATTTTGTCCGTTTTCTCTTCTCTCTTTGGGCAATATTCGTTTACCCTGGAGCAAAAAAATCCATGACGAAAATCGTCCTACTTTTGTAGTTGAGGAGGACCACATCAGGTTTATTGGCTTGTTCTTACCCAAGGGTGAGAAATGAGTATTTTAGGTCTTTTCATACAACAAATATTACAATTGAAAAATTATTTTTGTTAATTGAACTTTTACCTCTTTGGTCCTGTATCCTCTTTCACTATTTTTGTGATGAGTCTTCTTTTTTCAATATCACCACTTTGGAATTTTTTAATTCAACCACTTCAAAAACGAATACCTCAACAAAATTCCTTTCTAATAATAGTAATAAATTACTGTCCAAAAAGTTAATCTTAAAAAGTCTTCTGTTTCTAAATAAATGTATGAAGAAGATAAAAGACATGAAAAACATCAATTATGAACAGAGCACTAAAACATTGAAAAATTATAAAAATTACAGTTGTATTATTTCAAAATCCATCTCAATATACAAAAATACAGCATCAAAATTCTAGACTAGAATTCATTTTTAAAAGACGTCTTCGTAAAACTCTTGCCAACTGTAATAGGGTTCTTGATAGCCTTCCTGAAATGAGTGTTATTATTTATATTCCAGTCGGCAGGTCGTGGAAAAGGAGTGTCACGACGAAAAATGCCAAGGTTGATGAAATTTTAGTTTGTTGCTTGAACATGTTTAGTGATGTCAAGCTCGAGTAGGTTGTGGAAAATTTTTGGTGGCAAAAAAACCGCGAAATTATTGGACTTGTTTTAGTTTTTCTCCAATAACTCGAAAACGGTCAATCCTAAGTAAAAATAATTTCAAACTAAATAGAAGAGAACAAAATTATCCGTCGATTAGAAGGGATAAATCTAAAATCGGTCAGATAGGAAAGTTTTTACAGGCGACCAAATAATAGTAATTTCTTTCAAAGTTGGGATTGATGGTGTAGAGCTACATCACTTTAATAATGGTTTAAGGCAGTTTCCACCAAAATTGGAAAAAAATCGCAATTTTTTTATCGTCCGTTAAAACTTTCATACTTTCATTCATTTTTCATTTTCATATTTATTTTTGATCGACGGGGAATTTTGTTCTCTTCAATTCATTTTACTGTGACTTTTCACCAAAAATTTTCCACAACCTCCTCGAGGTCGAAAACTTGGATTTGACATCACTAAACATATGCAAACAACATACTAAAATTTCATTAACCTGGGAATTTTCTTTGCTGAAAGTACCTGCCAACTGGATTATTATATTTCTCACGTGATCAGGTAGGTGATTATACATCTTTCGAGCGTTGTAAAAAATAGAATTTTTAATAAGAGTTGGAGTAGGTAAAGGGAGTTTAAGAGCACAGGTCTGTCGGCTGGCATAGTTAGATGATACAGAAGAACATTTTGATATATGTTGATTTATAAAGCGTAGCTTTTCAATGATAAAATTTGCATGTACTGTTAGAATTTTATTTTCTGAAAATAAGGATCTGCAAAATGGTATTCCTTATCTCAAGTGCGATCCTATCAACGAGAAATAAACAGTTTTTGCTGCAGAGGATCCAAATTCAGTGGAGGTTACTCTCACTGCGTAACATTCTGAAGAAAGCTTTTTATTGAGCGCAAAAAAGTTGTCATTAAACTTGATCTTGTTATCTATAGATACCACTAAAAATTTAGCGTAAGTTTTGTTTTTTATCACGCAATTGTTTGGGGCTAACAGTGTGTCGGTATCACTGCATCGGAAACATATGGTGGTTCTTGAGATGTTGAATGATAACAGATTTGAGTCACACCAATATTTGAGTATTTTAAGATCTAAACTGATGATTCTATGAAGATCTATCGTACTTTTTTCTGCCATAATATAGTTGTATCGTCCGCAAATAAGGTAAACTTTCCTGCGATATCTATAGTTACTAAATCATTTATGTAAAGCAGAAATAGTGTCGGTACCAGTATTGATCCCTGTGGAACACCGCTGTTATTGGCCTTCTCCGAAACCCGAAGGTGTTGTGGTTTTCACAATCTAACTTTTACCTGTTGAGTATGATTTGAACCATTTATGAGCCATGTGACCTCTCGACTATTATTAATTGTTGTGATAAACTTGAATTGAAAATTAAAGTATTGCATCATGGGTACTCTCTTTCTACTGGATTTCTTAAAGTAGAATCACATTAATCTCAAAATTGTAATATCAAGTCTGCATCATGATAACTTGAATAAATCTAAAATTTGAATGAAGGTCATCCGGCAGTGGCCAGGAAATTGAGCGTTCCTTGACTTCTCAGGTAAACGATTATTTCCAGCTGGTATCTCTTAAAAGTCGAATGACCGACTAGTTATTGTGTCGTAACATTAATATGTGGGAGGAGTGCAATGGGCCTAGAACTGTAGTCTGTAGTAGACTCGAATAGGGAGTATCGCCAGTGAAACTCAATCAAATACAAATAGTCGTAAATGGAGAAATTATTTAAGTAATAAAGTTGAAGGCTGTATCGATTACGATAGGAAAAACAAGGTTTTTGAATCGTAGTCTCTTATATATAGCAAGCTTAAAAATTGATCCTAATTTTTAAAATTTAAAGTAGGTATTAGGTTCACTTGTAACAAACTAACAATGTGATAAAATGATGCAAGTTGATTTTCATCCTCTTCTAAAATTCCGCTTACATATGGAGGAACGATGATAATTCAAGAATTCTATGATAACTATGTAATACTAGAAATAATAATAATAATCAAATTTTCACCTACTTCCATTAGTCCGAAAAATCTGAAATTTGGCATACATATCATAGACCGATGATAATACTCAAATTTCATAATAAGAATGTAAGAATAATGATAATAATGATGTGAATTTGTAAATTCAATTTTCAGCTACTTTCAATCGCCCGAATAATCCAAAATTCAGTACACATCAAAAACCGACGACAGTACAAGAATTTCATGATAATAATGTGATAATAATAATAATATTGATGTGAATTTTTTAATAAAATTTTCACCTACTTCCAACCGTCCGAATACTCTTCAATTTGGCACAAGTATCATAGACCGGTGATAATACAAGAATTCCACAATATTAATGATATGATAATGATAATTTTTAAATTAAATTTTTACACACATTCATTCCTCCGAATAATCTAAAATATAGCACACCTATCAAAGACCAACGACAATACATGAATTTCATAATAATAATAACGTGAATTTTTAAATTCAATTTTCATGTACTTTCAATCGTCTGAATAATTTAAAATTCGGCAAACATATCAAGGACCGATGACAATACAAGAATTTGATAATATTAATTTGAAAATATTAATGCAATGATGATAATAATAATGAGAACTTTTAAATTTAATTATCACCCACTAAATCTTCTGAATAATCTGAAATTTAGTACACCCATCCAGGACCGACGACAAAACAAGAATATCAAAATAATTATGTTATAGTAATATTAATGATGCTAATTTTGAAATTCAATTTTCACTAACTCTCTCATTACGCTTTTATTAGGTTTACTTGTAACTATGGAAATAATGCGTGCTCAGAGATACATTTTTGATGCGTAGAAAAAGGGAACAATAAACACCCTATGATCTTACTCATGCGAATAACTACTGAACGTATGTATCACCCACCATTTATTGTTTGAAAAAATTAATATTAGCGTTTTCTATCCAATGAAGTTAAAATTTTGATATGCTTAAGTACCTACTTAAATCGTACCCAATACAAGTCAATTTAATTATTTTTAGTTAATGATAAAAGCATGCTTTTTAGTTTTTTAAAATAAGTATTTTTGTAACTGAAAACTTTTTTAATAGGAAGCATGACTTCACCTACTACAACTTGATTAGCGGGGTCATCTCTGTGAGGATGCAGATTGAAAAGCACTCTACTAAAATATTTACGAAATAGTGTAAGTAAAATACTTGTTTCAAGGAGCAACATTGACCAGTGACTGTAAAACCGTCGAAAAACAATTCGTTCATAAATGTTTATCCTCTTGTGGTTGATTTGATGAATTGCAATTGTTATGACGAGATCTTATATTGAGTCCTTTTACAGATTTCTTTGCAGACCTAAAATTACAAATATTATTTATTCTATAATTTCTCCAAATATTTTGTAGGTTAAATATTTTTCCGTGTTTTGTAGCAAAAATACAGTTGCCAATTTATACATAAAAAATAGGTTGCAACCTCGGCCAGAAAGTATCATAGTACCAACATTATTAGCAATAATTTCTCATCAAATTAATGCAACAAACACCTACCTGCAGAATAGTCGACAGAATGTAAAGGATAAGAAGAAAACCATATTTTTTGATAGCCCTCAAGATTTTGAGACGACAGAAAAGTAGTTTTTATCAACTTACTAGTTCCTACAATTGCGATGTGCCTCACCTGTAACAAAAAACGAGTATTATTAACAAGTTGATCATAACAAAATATATGTTTTGGGTATAATTTCGTAATGAACATGAAATCCAGTCATATATAATCAATTTGGAACAATTAAAAAATATTAAATTTTTTTACAACTGGGTCTGCGTTACGTAGCAGGCAACATTTTGGAAAACTGGAACCTTCAGAAACATAACTCGGAATTGAACTTGACCAAGGATGGATCATAGATTTTAGAAATTCAACATGAATCAATACAGTAGGTAAGGAAGCCCGACAGTCTGGACACCCTTTCAGAGACAACAATTGAAAAATGTTCAAAAAAACATTAGAGTGATCACTCAACTGGAAAATAATGGATGATTTAATAAAAAAAAACACCAAACTTGAAAATAACCTTATTTTGAAAAAAGTGTTCTTCCAAATTGGAAAAAAATTTAAAATGAAAGACTGATGAAACAAAAGCGTTCACCTATCATGACAAAACCAGAATTTGTTTTTTTTTTAGATGAAATATTCCCAACCAACAAGAAACAAAAGTTTCTGAGATTAAAATTTTGAGTTATCGCCCTAATTAGGAAAAAAATCAGAATTTTTTGAGAAAAAAGTTGCCAGAAAAATCCTTCATTCTACTGAATGTTCTTATGCTACCATCATCGCCATACCAATATCTGTATAACAATAAATTGCTGGGGTGGGGCCTGCACGATTCACTGTTGCGTTCCAATTAACAGTGCTGCTCCTAAGGTGGCGCATGGAGTTAGTAACAAGGCCTATCCAGAACACGTGGCTAATGACCATAGCAGTCGATGCCAAGACACGAAAGAAAGAAAAAAAAAATTGCATTTCGCACTGTATGACAAACAATATCGATTGGTGTGTTTGACTTATTCGCGGGTTTGATTTTCTAAGAAAATCTAGACATCTTTTGCGTTTGAAAATTCACCATTTCGTCCTAATTTACAGTTGGATATTCCATTACTGCAGTCATAAACAGAAATCTTTCTTCATAGAATGAGTTTATTGTTGTCCCCCATAAAGAAAGCTACTTTTGAAAAAATAATGTTTTGAATATGTTGAAATCTTTCGCTCATGTGCTTCGGCAGATTTTCTCACGAATGTTTTTACGCTCTCAAAAATGCATTGTTGCTTCGCACACGGTTTAGTTATGGCTCTATAATTTTAAATGCCATTTCTGGCCAATTCCTAGCCCGTATCCACTCGTAAATGTCTTTGATACAATGTTGGAACACAGTGGCGCACTCTCTCAGCTCAGTTACACAAGGCTCAATACATTTTGACACATGTTCTGGAATGTTATACTGGACTCGCATTTAGCTACCACTACGGATTGCACAAGTGCATGTAGAGAATACTGAGTTTTTTGTTGGAAATGCCATTTAGTGCTCAATACATTTTTTCATTGGAGCAGGTAATTTGGAGAAAGATTTCAGAATCTGCGTTCATTGAATAGAACAAAAGCAACCCAGTTTCTGTTGTAAGAAAACTGTAGTTTCTAAATATATTCTATATGTTAAATATCTCTAAAAGTAAAGAACTCAGACATTCAAACAACTTTTTAAAAAGATAAATTTCAGGTCCGGACTTATTTTTTCTTAGATTTTTATAGTTTTTGTAAAAACAACACCCTGTAAGCCTGATCAGATTATTTTTATTTTTCTCCGTTTAAAGCATAAGGACAATACTAAGCAACAGTTGAAAAAAGTTTAACGCGGAAGTTTTTGTTTTCTGCAGAAAAAAATTAAACATTTGAAAATACTATAATTTTAACTAATTCACATTCTGCTTATGACTGATGCGGCACTACATGGATAGTACGTTATCATTTTTCAACAAAACTTATAAGGAAAGTTTATAATACTCGAGATAAAGTATTATTCAATCAGCCGTTGAAATTCCAGGGCCGTCTTTTTTTTCACGTTTCTCCATGTAAAAACAACACCATGGAAAGCGTGTTAAACAAATTTTCTTTCTGTCACGTCGAAGCGGATGGTACTAACCGAAATAAAAAAACACCCATTTAGCATAGAAAAATGTCTACTTTTCAAAAAGTGCAAATGGATGTTTTTTTACTATGGCAATACCGCACTACATCGAAAAAGAAAACATTCAATTAAAATAAAATCATTAGGAAAGTATTACTCACTCGATTGAAAGAATGATATTACTGGTCCTAAATTGTTTTTTGTTAAAGTTTAAGTACTTAAGTATTTGAGCAAAATAATTACAGAAGATCAACGTATAATATTTAAAAACTAATTGATGTCTATCCTGCAAGTAAAACGAAACCTTGGATGTCGTGTCCAATGAAGGTCAAATATAAATGGTAATAAACTCCGTTTTATTTTTTTACGGGACAATTTTTAAAGTTTGCTGCTGACCGTCACCATAAGAAACACATAAAAATGTTTTACAGTCAACTTCCACAACTGTTATTATGAAAAATGGAACGGAGAGTAAGTGCAATTACAGCATACAAATACTAAATTTTGTTTTCTAGAAAAGTTAAGTCAGTTGACTCAACGAACCAGGGTAACGTTGAAAAAAACTAAGTTAGGATCTGTAATATCATTCTTTCATTCGAGTAAGTAATACTTTCCCAACGATTTTATTTTAAATACATGTTTTTCCCGATGTAGTTCTGTATTAGCCATAGTAGAAAAACATACATTTGCACTGTTTTGAGAAGTAAAAGTTTTTACTATGCTAAACAGTTTTTTTCATATCGGTTAGTCACTTGGACGTGACAGAGAGAAAATTTGTTCAACACGCTTTTCAGGGTGTTATTTTTACAGAATCAATAAAATTTTTTAAAAAATACGGCCCTGAAATCTCAACAGTTGATTGAATAATACTTTATCTCGAGTAGTATGAACTTTCCTATGAGTTTTGTTGAAAAATTATGATGTGCTATCGATGTGTTATTTTTACAGAATCAATAAAAATTTAAAAAAAAATACGGCCCTGAAATCTCAACAGTTGATTGAATAATACTTTATCTCGAGTAGTATGAACTTTCCTATGAGTTTTGTTGAAAAATTATGATGTGCTATCGATGTCGATATAAGACAAAAAGTTTCCATAAACACATGTCCGCGAGTCATTCGTTTCTAAGATACAGAGTGTCAAAGTTTAATTCTTATATTTGTTTTTTTGTGAATAAATTCCAAAATATTTGTGATATTCAAGGAAAGTCTGGTACCTGGGATGATTTTTCAATCACAAAATCAAATTTTATGTTAATTGTGAAAAAACTAATTTCTAATTGAATTTATTTTAAATTTAAAAAATCTTGTCATTCAAAATCACTTGCATCGATTATTTCAAATCTCAATAACTTGAAAACAGTTGCTCGCAGTAGCTCTACCAAGAATATATTTTTTACACAAACTAAATTATAAATATTCCCAGATACCAAACTTTACCCAAATATCAAAATAATTTTGAAATTATTCACAAAAAATAAAAATATAAATTCAACTTTGACACTCTGTATCTCAGAAAGGAATAACTTGCGGACATATGTTTATGAGAACTTTTCTTGTTATTTTGATGTCAGCAACACTCCTAAATTTTCTACACGTACTTAAGAAACACCCTGTCTAGGGATTTAAATAACGATCGAAGAACGATCAATTTGCTATGAAACCATAACACTTGCGTACATTAGTGCCTGAACTGATGCGATATTTTTTAATGGCTTTCCTCTTTCAAATGTTTTTGGTTTGGCTATTATAGAACGGTTTACTGCTGCTCACGTTAGGAGACAATCGCAGTAACTGTATCTTGACACTATAATATAATGATAATCAATAATTTCGCTGAAAGATCAAAAGTGTATATTTCGAATATAATTTAGACCAGGTTGACACAGGAAAAAAACAAATTATAAGCAAAATACACTCAGTCAACGGAAGATATTGTAAAAACTGCGTGATGTGCGAATTGGTAGATGAAAAATAATATCTTTCTTTGGAACCTGAGTACAAAGATTTTCTACTCATATGGAGCAAAAATTACGAAAGTACAACGAATTTGTGTCAAAGTGTTGATTGAAAATCATTTATTGCCGAAGCCCTCACTCAGGAAAGGACCCCACACTTTTTTTATGTAAAGTGGCGACCGGTCAAATTTTCTGAAAGTTTGGTATGTTGTTGTACCCGACTCAGTAACCAAAAGTGTCAATGGGCCCAACCCAATACGATGGCTAGTTTTCTAAATACGGGGTGTTAAAGTTGAAAATTGCCCAGATTTTCGGATTTACTTTTTATTTATTTAAAGTTAGATCGGATTTCTGTTGCATGCAGACGTTTACTACATGTTCTAGTAATGGAATTAGAGGATACGTATGATTAAAAATATTTATATTTACAAGGTGATTCACGAATGTATGACGGTAGTTTTTTGACAAAATTCACTTCTTCTACTGTGACGTCAGGAAGGCATATTTTTGAAACGTTCTCTTCGATATAGTATTTTGACGAGAAATTATTGCACAGAACATATTTTTTATACAGGGTGTTTCACAGAGGGAACCACTAGACAAAATTATTTTCTTTTGGGATTAATTCGAAACCCTTTATTTATGGATTGATTTTTGGGAAAAGTAATACCACAAATATATGTGTGTCTCTAATATCCAAAATATTCAAGGTGGTTTATTCATAGGAAGGTATTCTAATTTGGGAAAAGAACAAAAAACATGAACAACCTGTATTCAAAAATTTCCTCTATCAAATATAACTATTTTCTCTCTATATATTGATTTTCATGCCATCTTCAGAGGTATGAATTCTGAATCCGATACTATGACCAGTTTTCGAGATACAGGGCGTTAAAGTGGAAAATTACGGATTTTATCAGTTTTTTCTATAAATTGAAAAGCTGGATTGATTTTATGTTGCGCCTATGAGTTTAATATGAGTTTTGATTTGATGTACATGGAAAGGTTCAGCTAAAATATTTACTGTTACAGGATTATTCACGAATAAATCACAAAAGGTTTTTGCAAATAATCAAAATTCTACAGTTCCGTCACAGATAAGTTATTCCATGAAATTAATACCTAGTCGTTTACAATTTTGAGTCTGAAATGATTACTTTTCATACAGGGTGAGTCATACAGCCAACCATACCAAAAATAATTATGCTTTGAATTAATTGAAATGAGAACTGTTTTAGTGAATTTTGAGTAACTGTATAACATTACATCAAGTATGCATAACCGTAAGAATTTTAGATATACAAGGTGATTTAGTTATAATCACCTACCAAAAATATACATCTTTGTCCGATATAAGTAATCGACAAGCTTTTATACACGTGGCAGCAAAAATGATAATAAGAAGTTTTTTCATTTATTCCACACTTTATAACCAAATATAATTTAACATTTATGATTCTTTTATGATATAGGTTCAATATCTAAGAAGCATTTTGTTCCTGATCAGCATCAGAGTGCTGGTAACGGAACAGTATATAACTCGCTCTACACCTATATTGTGAAGTACCTACCTATACAAATAGCTTTGAATTATACCTACACAAGAAGATGGATAATTATATCTTTTTGGGGATGATAGCGCAGTGGGTAAGCGCGCTCATAAAGTTACTCAAAATTCACTAAAAAAGTTCTCATTACCTCAAAGCATAATTATATTTTTGGTATGGTTGGCTGTATGGCTCACCCTGTATGAAAAGTAATAATTTCAGACTCAAAATTGTAAATGACTAGGTATTAACTTTATGGAATAATTTATCTGTGACGAAACTGTAGAATTTTGAGTATTTGCAAAAACCTTTTGTGATTTATTCGTGAATAACCATGTAACAACAAATATTTTTAGCTGAACCTTTCCATGTACATCTGACTGAAACTCATATTAAACTCATAGGCGCAACATAAAATCAATCCGGCTTTTCAATTTGAAAGAAAAAACTGATAAAATCAGTAATTTTCCACTTTAATACCCTGTATCTCGAAAACTGGTCATAGTATCGGATTCACAATTCATAACTCTGAAGAAGGTATGAAAATCAATATATAGTGAGAAAATAGTTACATTTGAAAGAGGAAATTTTTTAATACAGGTTATTCATGTTTTTTGTACTTTTCCCAAAATAAAATACCTTCCTATGAATAAACCACCTTGAATATTTTGGAGATTAGAGACACACATATGTTTGTGGTATTACTTTTCCCAAATATCAATCCATAAATACGGGGTTTCGAATCAATCCTAAAAGAACACAATTTTGTCTAGTGGTTCTCTCTGTGAAACACCCTGTATAAAAAATATGTTCTGTGCAATAATTTCTCATCAAAATACTATATCGAAGAGAACGTTTCAAAAATATGCCTCCCTGACGTCACAGTAGAAAAAGTTAATTTTGGCAAAAAACTACCGTCATACATTCGTGAATCACCTTGTAAATATAAATATTTTTAATCATACGTATCCACTAATTTCATTACTAGAACATGTAGTAAACGTCTGCATGCAACAGAAATCCGATCTACCTTTTAATAAATAAAAACTAAATCCGAAAATCTGGTCAATTTTCAACTTTAACACCCCGTATTTAGAAACTAGCCATCGGATTGGGTTGGGCCCATTGACACTTTTGGTTACTGAGTCGGGTACAACAACATACCAAACTTTCAGAAAATTTGACCAGTCGCCACTTTACATAAGAATAGTGCGGGGTCCTTTGTTCTGAAATATTGTAAAACATCAATATTGTTCATTGATCAAACATTAAAAATGAAATGAGGAAAGCAGGAATAGAACCTACACTCAAACACTGCAATTTTTTATATCACTCAAAAATATTTTCAAGTTTTAACATATCGATCCTGAAGGCAACTGACTGCAATCACTTAAGAACGGTTTTCCAAGTTAGTAGTTCGATAATCTGTTCATTTGATCTATCATGACGTGCGGCATTTCTTGCTGTATAATCAAAACGATATTATGAGAGACTCCTGCTCGATTTGAATTTTAAATTTGCCCTGCAAAAACTACTCACGTCATTGTGAATATACTGCGGATGTGAATCGATATTCCTTCCAGTCTTATATGCTTACAGGGTGATCGAATAAGAAGACAATAAATTCCTAATTCTTGCATTACTTTGTTTGCACTCGAAAATTGTTTTTTGCCTTTAAATTATATAATAATGATAATAATAATGATAAAATTATTCCGCTCCTAAGTGAATGTACTTCAATTTAGGAAAGAGGAAAGATCATTTGTTCTATGTTGATTATAAACATGTTTGTATAGTATACCACCATAGACTCAAAACTTCTACGATTTATAAAAAGCAAAGATTTTGTTTTTTTCCTGTCCTATGCCCGCTATACCCTCCTAAGAAATAATAATAATTATGTTTATTTCCAGAATTTACAAAATAAATATAACAAACAATTAAAAATTTATTTATTTATTTATTTATTTATGTATTTATTTATTGTAAACGGGTAACCCCAGTGAAACACACACTAAAAATCGTGATACAATACACTTAAGACTAACAATACTTAAATAAAAACAAATACTAATATATTACATTTGAATCTAAAGAGATACAGGTTTTCGAGTATAAAAAATGGCTAAGACGAAAATAGAGGTCTACATGGATTTTAATTTAAGCTTGAAAGTAGCTAGAGGTGTTCCAAACAGATCTAATCCATCAGCAAGCTGGTCCGAATCCCTCATCACTCTAGAAATCGGGTTATGAAACCCATAGTTTCTAGGATGAAAAGGAACCGGAAACAACTCACTGTGCCTGGTACGTTTGGAATTATTAAAATCAATGCTTTCGAGCAGTGCTGACAGTCTATTCTATTTGAGATGAGGTTGAGTAAAAAGCATAAGCCAAACATTGTTTTCCTATCTTCCAGATTTTGCACATTGAGAATATTTCTTACATCATTATAATGATACTCGCCCCATTTAAAACCCAATCTATATGCGCACACCGTTAGGAATTTGCTTTGGACACTTTCAATTTGTTTAACATGTGAAATGTAAAAAGGGTTCCAGATAATAGAGCAATATTCTAATATAGTTCTTACGAGGGAAAAATACGATAGTTTCAGAGTATAATAAGAAAAATTAGTTGAAGAACGATTAATAAAACCTAGTGTCTGAGGGCTTTGGAAGTTATATTGGTGATGTGTGTTTGAAATGTAAATCCACTGTCTAGTAATACGCCCAAATCGCGAATCTGGTTGACTCTCATTACAATGTCAGATTTAATCCAGTAGGTAGTAACAGTTGGAGATTTTATTTTGGAGAAAGTTATATTGAAACATTTCTTTGCATTTAATGACATATTGTTGGAACAAGAACTAATATTATTTAAATCTTCCTGTAGAAGTTTTGTATCATCAATTGAATTTATAGGTTTGAACAGTTTAAGATCGTCAGCAAATAATAGAAACTGACTGTGCTTGATGACTTCGGAAATATCATTTATGAATAAGTTGAAGAGTAGTGGGCCACTATGAGAGCCTTGCGGAACGCCAGAGGTAACTTGAATCGTATGCGAGACAGAGTTTCCAATCTTTACACACTGTGTTCTGTTTAACAAATAGCTAGTAATCCATGAGAGTAACGGGTCACCAAAACCCAAAGCACAGAGTTTAGCACAGAGAAGATTGTGATTGACTCGATCAAACGCTTTGGAGAAGTCTGTATAGATGGAGTCAACCTGCACTCTACTCTCTAAAGCCTGAGTAATTATATTTTGATAGCACAATAGATTTGTTGCAGTTGACCAGTCATGAAACCGTGTTGCTCACTCATTATTATATTTTTACATTTCCATGATAGATACTTTGTTATAAAAAAATCAAGTAATTTTGGTATCTCTGACTGAATACTTCGTAGTTTTCTATATTTTCTTTGGGGCCGGATTTATATATGGGTTTTAAAAAGCTATGATTCCGAAATTCAGGAAATTTACCGGAAATTATGGAGGAATTGAAGATATTCATGAGAGGAATGGCTAAGGTGAATACACAATTTTTCAGGAAGGAAGAAGGAATTCCATCAGGTCCAAAAGAGAGTTTATATGGTATATCTTGAATTCTATCAATTATATCGATAACAGTAACATTCATAGCTCTTACATCGACATATTTTGAATATTGATAGTTCGGCATTTCTCCGAAGTCATTTGGAGTATAAAACGGTAGAGAAAAATTTTGAGAACAAATCTACAGTGTCATTCAAATTATCTTACTTTTCAGATTGGTAATACATCATGCTTGGTAAATCATATGAATTTCGGTTTTTGTTGATAAAAGTCCAAAATGATCTCGGATTACTTATTTAGTTAGCTTCGGTTTTATTTAAATAATCATTGTAGCAGCGATTTGAGAGTAACTTACAATGGCTTCGCAGATGAGAAAACAAAATAAAATCTTCGTAACGATTATACATTTTATAGATTTTGTGCACTTTTTTCTTTTCTGTAATAATATTTCTAAGTTCAGGGCTGTACCAAGCTGGAAAATTAGATTTTCTATATCTTTTCAAAGGAATGAATAAATTCATGGCATTGTAAAGTACATCATAAAACATTTCTATTGCTTGGTCGATATCAGAATTATCCAATATTTTCCATTCCAAACTGGCAAGATAATTATTAATTGAAAAAAAATCAGCATTTTTTAAATCAAAAAACCACTCTTCATAATATAGTGCTACAAATTCATTCTTAACAGCTATTGTTATTTCAATAGGATCATGATGAATACTACCTTGTAATAGAGAATCGATAGCTTTAACAACTGAAGTGGATTCAATCTGACTGAAAACTAGATCCAGCATTATATTTCTACAATTAGGTATAGAATGTTTCTGGAATAAATTAAAAAACTGAAATAGTTCGAAACTATCATAGCTGGTGAGTTGTTTGGACAGGATACCATATGGCCCATGTGATCAATTCCCCAGGTTGCATCCGGAATGTTGTAGTCGCCACAAAGAATAAGTTTGGAATATGGATAGCTCAAGGAAATTTCTTCGACAGACTGGCAATGCTTGGTATAAATTTCATCTGAAGAATTTGGTGGAATATAACAACACCCAATTATCAGTTTTTCTGATCCGCTATGTATAAGTATGAACATCTGTTCAATCGAGTCTTCAGTTATTTCAATAAGGCTTGCTTTAATATTTTTCAGTACTGCAACTATTATTCCCCCACCGCGCGTCTTGGTATTACCAGGTAAATTGTCACGATCGAATCTGTAAATGTTATAGTTTGAGAACCCCAATTCAGCATTCGAAAAGTCAGCCGTAAGCCAAGTTTCAATCAAAATTATGAAGTCATAAATACAGCACGATACTGATTCTCTCAGATCAATTAATTTGGTGCGTATTCCACCAGCATTGAGATAAAAGGCGAATATGTTTTTGTTTTCTTCAGTCTTGAAAGACATGTCATTAGTGGTGTTACTCATTATCGGTTTTTTTGCTCTTGAGAAACTATTCTGGGGGTGCCATGAACATATCTTATCGTTAAATTTTCACCTTTAGCTTTTCTAAGATCCAACTCAGTTCTAAGTTCTTTTAAGTGATTTCTTTGTTTCAATGTCAAATCTGAGCGTACACTGGCTTGATGGTCATTGATATTATTTTTATTTCTTAGGATATGTAGAGCCATTTCTGGATTATCTAGTATGACCTTAATTGGCCGGGGACGGTTGTTATTTATTTTTCCGATCCGAATTACTTTTTCGATTTTTCCAGATCCTACCAACTGACCCAACAGGTTATTTATGATTTTCATGTCTTCATCTATCTTATCCTTAACTTGCTGTTTCTGAGATTCAGCAATATTATAAACTATCACATTTTTAGCTTTAATTTTTCTTTCATCGTATTCTTGTATAAATAGTTCATAGTCTAGTGAGTTGGATTGATGTGAAGAGCTTTGCGTTTGAGAGTTTTTACTTTTAACATTAACAGTGAACATTGGAAATAAAAGTGTGTTCTTTTATTATGTCTAGCACCTCGGTTTTGTCAGTGGGTTTCGTGAATATGGATACATCAAGAATATTTCTGTTCACTATATACATGGTTTCTTGGTTTGTTAATTCGTTCAGCCATCATTTGACCTATATTAACATAATGAGTGTTGAAATTATTAGCGATTTCATTTTCATCTGATGGATTTTTTTTATTGCATTCTATACTACTGATACTATTTTGCTGATAAGTCTTACCTGTAAAGTTTTTAATGGTTCCCATAACGATTTTGAATAATTTTTATTGATTTCTTTCTATTGAGCATTGTGGTTTTGTCGTTCTCTTCAGTAAATCAGTCAACTCTTGCATTTTTTACATTTATTCAATAATTTGACATCTTTTGAGTTTTTTACAAGTTGTCGGTAAATATTTTGTTTGATATCTACAGATTTCATTAAACCATTGGGAGGATTTCGTTTCCTATCAAAGTGTTTTGTTTTTTTTTTTAAAATAGAAGAAGAGTCTAGAGCATGTTTAATTTTTGTAGTGAAGTGATCTGTGATGCTATTTACATCGGTCATATCATATTTTGCCATTTTTTTTGTTTTTCGTGTCTTTTTTTGTTCGAAATTTTCAATTTTGTTTCAGATCCATTGTTTCTTTTTGGGATTTCAGTTGAATATATTGCAACAGTTGCAAAATGGTATGTTACGTCAAAATGAAGGACAACGGATTAACAATTCAATACCGACTTTGAATCTTTGATGGAGATAATGATCTAATAAAGATTTCGACAAATTTTGTATTCTTGTTTACTTATTTATCAGTGAAAAATATCCAAATTCTCGTAGTATATTACAATCGTAACTGTTGTCTGTGTTAGAATTTATATCGGTAACAGTAATTTTCCAAATAACCTGAAAGATGTTCATTGCATTCATAAGCTTCTAGTGTTAAGGCCACTGACCTCTTTTCCGAACTCTCCTTATTAGTATCAATCACCCTGCTGTGATTTCAAAAGCTTCATAGATTAAACTCAAGAAAAAGCCATCCGATATGGAAGGAATTTTAATCAATATGGCAACAGTGCATATTTTACTTATTATTGCTAATTGCTATGCTTACTGACTTAAATAATAATTATAACACTAATAATACACCCTTATGAACATCTTAGAATATACACACACTCACAATAAGGGTTTTCCTAGCAATATAAGTTTTAATTTGGACAGTTTTCTATGTAGCTTTCATGCAACAGCACTGGATTTTTATAGTCTGTACAACTAACACGTGTCGTAAATTTTTGTGTCGATCTCAAACAATTTTATCATTTTCTTGTTTTCCTTCGACAAAGTTGCACCAACCAATTACTATTGTTACTCTTCTCCAAACATCGTCAAAACCTTCGATTTTTTTAAGTACTCAAATGACGAATAGGAGAAATTTCGGTTGAAAACGTATAAATCCTGAATATTTTCTTACCTTCAAGACTTTAAAGAAATACTCTTTCTTTATGGAGGAGACAAGGAAGCCGTTATAGTCTTAATGGCATATCCGCTGTAAAAAATTAAATATACCGGGTAATTCAAATTCGAGGGCCACCATTGGGATTTCGGAAACTATAAGAGATACAACGATGGTAAAATTGGGGCAAATTTGCGCATTTATGTGACCAACAATATGCCGTTGAGAAAGTTTCAAAATTCCGAGTGTATCCGGAGATACACGAAATTTTGAAAAAACATTTTAATTTTTTTCTGGCGTTATTTTTGAACGATATCAAAATAAGCAGTACATTTACATTGCCATTTTGTCCCTGCTTATACGACGGTATTTTCAGATTTACCATCCAACGTTTCGTCTGTTGGCCACCATCATCAACTTTATTTTTTCTTATGGGCGTCATATTGAATTGTTATATATTTAAATAGAGTTTTTCATTTTGATCCAAACAATGTATAATATGTGACACTTTGTTATCTGTCACAACTTCACATAACATTAAAAAACAGTTTTAGTTGGCTTCTGTTCCAT
The DNA here is from genome assembly GCA_944452925.2 of Chrysolina oricalcia. Taxonomy (NCBI): domain Eukaryota; kingdom Metazoa; phylum Arthropoda; class Insecta; order Coleoptera; family Chrysomelidae; genus Chrysolina; species Chrysolina oricalcia. Next base: position 63,986,838 of record OX101815.2, read on the forward strand.
CAAATAACACTTGTCAAATTAATCGATTTGTTGTTACCCCATTATTTGTCACGTCTGCTGTTATTTTCAAAGTAATAATTACGTAGAATGTTTTTTTTTTTAACAATAAACGAGATATAATCTGATTAAACTAGTTTTTAATTAACTTTATTGAAAATATCTGAGTCTAACTACAAATTAACGAACGAAATAACACAACACCGACAAAGAAAAATCTGAAACATCAAAGCAACTGCTAAAAATTTCTGCCTTCTTCCTGAATACATAGGCGTGTTTTCTACAGCCCTTGTCATATCCCTTCTTCTTATCGACCGACACTGTTCAATTATGCTTCTCATAAGATCCTCATAATTATTGAATTCTTGTTGGCCATTAACCCGGTTTTTTAATGTACCCCACAGAAAAGTGTCAAGTACTGTAAGGTCAGGCGACTTTGGTGGCCATTTCACATGACCATTATTTCCAATCCACCTATCTGGGAATCTTTCTTTTAGGTATTCACATACTGCTCTGTTATTATGTGGAGGGGCACCGTCATGTTGAAACCAGTATTGATTTAAATTTACGAGAGGTAACATGTCTAGATAATCCTCAAAAGCGCCTCGGAGAAACTCCAGATAAGTTTTTCCATTGAGTGTTCTATTAAAAAAATAAGGACCAAGGATTTGATCTCCACAAATTCCAACCCATACGTTCAAACTGAACCGAACTTGTGGCCTAACTGCTCTAAACTCTCTGGGATTGTTCTGACTCCAGATGTGCTCATTATTTCTATTGAACATACCACAATTAGTGAAAGTGCTCTCATCCGTCCAAATGACCTTTGAGAGAAATTGGGGAAAACCATTTCCATTCATTAGCCAATTACAGTAAGCCAATCTCCGTTCAGGATCACCTGGCTATAATTTTTGGCAAATCTGAAATTTGTAGCATTTTAGACCATTTCTTCTGAGCTCCCTCAAAACACTTGTTTGTGGCGCACCTGTATTTAGAGCAACTTCATGTGTTGAAACTGACGGATTCATATTTATCTAAAAAACAGACAAGTAAAAAAAAAATATATTTTAATAAGAGGATAGACGTTTATTACCGCATTTTGAATATACTTAGTTACTCGTATTTTCATCTAATCGATTTCCATATTTATTCCTCGGTTTTTTGAAACTACCATACTCGGTAATGGTAATGGTAATGGGTGGGGGACGCAAGCGTCAGCGACTAGGCCCCAGTGGGCCCTTTTCGCAATCCCCGGCATCTTCACTCATCCCATGTCGGATACCTGCTCGAACCTCTTCGACCTTCTTATGAAAGTCGAAATGTCCTTCCATTGCAACGAGTGCAATTCTTCCTCCTTACTAGTGGCAGCTCCGAAGACGTTTTGTCTGAGCCTGCCATAAATACCACATTCGCACAGGAAGTGGAAGGAGTCCTTCTCTTCCCCACATTCCGTGCATAGTTGGTCTGCCTCAACTCTGATGAGAGCCAGGTGCCTCCTGAGGCCGCAGTGGCCGGTAAGAACTCCCACCAATAGTCGGAGTTCTTTGCGGCTTAGCTTCAGTATCTTGGCCGTCCTTGCCATGTCGGGCCCCGATATCATCTGCTTTGACTGCCTGCATCCGTCTATCCTTCTCCACTCTTTTCCTAATGTATCAACGGCCCACTCATTCAGTGCCGTTGTTACTTGTCTCCTTGTTATGCCAAGTGCGGGTAAGGTTTCTATCTAATTTTTTGAATAATGTTCTTGCGGGTTGTATTCTTTCTTGGTATAGTTGAAGATACATTTCTGCAGCTCTCTCAGTATTACTGTCTGATTTAAAAAACAGTTTCATCATATCCCGTTTTTCTTGGTTTGAAAACACCATTTTACGTTTATTATCACTTTGAATTTGTGACAGCAGACGTGACTACGTGACAGATAATAGTGTAACAACGAATCAACTCATTTAACAAGTGTTTTCGAAGGAGTCAAGCCTACTTGAAAATTCTAGTTTTTGTGAAATATAAAAGGTTGTGACATAACAAAGTATCACATGTTATACTTCGTTTGAATCAAAATGAAAAACTCTATTTAAATTTGTAAAAATTCAATATTACGCCCATAAGAAAAAATAAAGTTGATGATGGTGGCCTACAGACGAAACGTCCGATGGTAAATCTGAAAATACCGTCGTATAGCGGGGACAAAATGGCAATGTAAATGTACAGTTTATTTTGATATCCTTCATCTAATAACGCAAGAAAAAATTAAAAATGGTTTTTTAAAATTTCGGTTTTATTCGTATATCTCCGGATATACTCGGAATTTTGAAACTTTCTTAACGGCATATTATTGGTCACATAGATGCGCAAATTTGCCTCAATCTTACCATCTTCATATCTCTTATAGTTTCCGAAATCCCAATGGTGGCCCTCGAATTTGAATTACCCGGTATAATTCTACGCCCAGAATGTTTCAACACTGAATCGCCCTCTAAATGTATACGCACGTATGAAAATTACATATTCCTTAATTCAATTATGCTAAACAAATTAATTCGAGAGAGTAGAAGTTTTTCCGCAATTTTCGAAGCCTGAGGGTAGCCTTTGGCGAGATGTTTGCATAATAACAGTTTACACGGATGTTTGATCTGATTGAAAACTCTTGTGGATTATTTCATGTTCGGAAATACTATAATATAAAATTCTGTTTTCTTTTTGTATATTAATACCTGAAATATAACTTGCATTACAATTTAACATGCGAAGTCAGCTATCTTATAATAATAATAATTCCTTCCTAGCCTGTGCAGGTAGAGGACGGCTATTATTATTATTATTATTCGCCGTGGTGCTCCAGGGCGACTCGCTGATTTTTGGTGGCGTATTCACTTTTCAGCTGCAGGAAAACCTAGAAAACCTACAGCACCACCACGGGTGGTCGGTTGCATACTTTAAGCAAACACCTGAGGTTGGGATTGGCATCTAGGTAACTCACATCGCACTTACTTCACTACATACGTCCAATGCATCGAACCGCTGAGCGACCGGCCACCACATTCATTGGTACATTTACTTCTAGAGTGGGAAATAGGAAATTGATCTTAAAATCATTGGTAATGGGATGGTTGGTATGGTAGACACGGTGAACAAACATTTTTTAGAATATTTCCTCAAAGAAATCAACTATAAAAAACTTCCTTTATTTCATAGTCTATACATAATATGGGCTGGAACAGATTTGGTAGAGAGCTCGCATAGTTCGAATTTTCGAAAATTCAAGGTTTTTATGACATTTCCCAGGTAGCACATCAATATTGGGATAATATTGGGAAAATATTGACAAACTATTCAAACGTAACATTCACCAGAATAAAACTGAATATTTCGTGATGAAGGTTCTTCAATATTTGGATAAATCAGAATGTGAGTAAGAGCACATTTCAGTTCTACCATTGTTTAAATAGAAGATAGTTAGTCAATGCCTGTGGAAAAGGTGTTGGACACCTAGCGTGATTAGTTACAAACATTGATATTTGACGTCATTGCAGGTTTCTTCAAAAAACTCTGATTTTAATACTTTTCCATTGTTTTAATCAAGTTACGACATGACTTGGAGGCCAGATCACTGAAGTTACGACTTGACTTGGATGCGAGATCACTGTCGCCATCTACATGTCGCATCCATTTGAAGCCAATATAAATCCCATACGGTTGGCTAACTATCTTACTTCTATATAAACAATGGTTCTACCAATGATTTTTCACATTGTGAGTAGAAATAAAATTTAACTCACCTCTGCAAAACTTTCGTCAAGGGTTTGAACATTTTAGCAAAGTTCAAAATGAAGCGACAATAATTGCCAAAAACAATTCAGTTCCTTTTCGAATTTTTTGAAGAAAGTCTCTGATGCTTTCAGTTTTGGATCGATTTGGTTTCACAATCTCTCCTTCGTGATGATGTGGCTAGGGTGTGCGACTTCCTTTTCAAGGAATTCGCATTTATCTGGCTGGATCCTCAAATCAGCCTTTCTCCGTCATTCAAATCCATCTGCTAAACTTTAAAGGTGTTCGTGTATGGTTGGGGAATAAAATAATCCATATACGCAAGGTAACGTTAGTTTTGGGTGCCAAAAAGAATGTTATCAGTAAGGCATTGGAACGTCAATGGACGGTTCTTTAGGCCACATGGCATACGAACTAATTCGTAAAAGAAACTTTTTTGGATACATAGTTCGACTCATTTTTTTTTTAGTGGAAGCTTGATTCGAAATCGAGGGTTGGAAAATACTGACACTTTCCAAGTTGGTCCAGTAAGTCGGAAATATTTGGTAGTAAGAGTACGTCTACTTTCTGATGGTCGATGAGGTAGGTCCTTTTGGATTTCTAGAAGTATCCGACTTTTTGGTAACAACGGAAACAAAAGATGACCATGGGAAAATAAATAGCTGAAGAATTACTTGTTACAACATTTTAAAGATTTGGGTTTTGACTTTGTGGACTATATGATATTGGACTATATGATTTTGTAAATACGGGTTTGGTATTATAGGTTTCAATTGAGGATTAATTTCGATTGTGTAGGTTAGGTCGCCGCCATTTTATTAGAAAATGACAATTCCATACACACGTCAGTTATTAATCGCTTCGCTTTGTCATTCAAATGGTCAAGACGTAATTGGTTTTAAATTTTTTGGGTCCTGTCTAATTAATTTTCATAATTATGTTCATTACGTACTATTATTCACAGCTGTTTCCAATTTCGGAATTATTTAAAATTTCCGGATCCGGTCTTGACATTGAGACTGTCCGAAACGCAGTTTCAGCATATAACGGCTATTTTCACTGTATAACATAATACCATTGTTTAATTTCTCACAGAAACTTACGAGTTCACAGCGCCTTGTTAACACACTGATTTAACCAATTTATGGATGATAATTTATAACTTCTTCAGTTTGCATCAGGAGTTTAGCATTTTTTAGAGATAGAATATTAATTGCATAATTCTAAAAATCGGTTTGTTCTTCAAAAATGTCATGAACTATTTTGTGGTGAAGATCTTCTAATTTATTTTGCCGAAAAAATGCAATAATGTTTATGCTGTTTTTCTAGTTAGTTATTTTCTGTTATTCCTTTTTTTTGTTACTTCCGTCAACTTGTTGCACCCCTACGCGCAACCCTTCAAAATTCTTCAAGAGACTTGTGCTAGCTAGGGAAGACGCCTTTTAACGTGTGATGCCATGCACGAGACCGGTGACCATGCTGGGGAATAGAACCCACGACCCTACTCTTGAGAGGCGAACGCTCTACCAGCCGACCACCACGTCCCATTGTCAATATTATTTTTGAGGAATCATTCAGAGATTCGGTTTGATAAATCAAAACGGGAGCACTTCAGTTCTATAAATGATTTTCCACATTCTGAGTCGAAAAAAAATTCAACATATCTCTGCAAAAGTTTCGTTATGGGTTTGGATATTTTAGCAAAGTTCGAAATGACGTGACGATAATAGCAGGCTAATCCCAAAAACGATTCTGTTTGAAAGTCTCTGATGCATTCAAATCTGAATGCATTTGGTTTGATACTATCCTTCGTGATGATGTGACCAAGGTATGCAACTTCCTTTCCATAATTTATCTGACTGGATCTCAAAATCAGCTCTCTTCCTCATTTAAATACATCTATTGAGTCCGAACAGTGTTCATGTATGATTGGAGACTGAAATCATCCATATGCACAAGACCACTTTCGTTTTTGGTACCAAGAAGAATGTTATCCAAAAAGCGTTGGAACATTGATGGTGGGTTATTTATGTCAAATAGCATACAAACAGAACCGTAAGCTCTACGCTCTATAGATAAAGTAGTTTTGGGGGCATATTTCTTTTTAGTAAAAGCCCGATTCAAAATCGAGGGTCGTAAAATACTGATACTTTCCAAGTTGGTACAGTAGGTCGGAAATATTTGAAAATGGGTATTTATTTCCAACTGAGAGCTCGAGCACTTTCTGAAGGTCGATAACACCATTTTGATGTCCTAACTAAGATTTGGAACACTCTGTGGACATATTTTGTATGTAAATGAAAAAAAACGCAACTTTAAAAACTTATCAAGCTCTCTGAGCATTTTTTCAAGAACAAAACTATTTCTGATTCACTGGATTTATTTCAAGTTACAGACTCGTACTGTATAAGGCACAAATGGACTCATTTCTGTCATTTATCTGTCGGCTACAGAATTCTCTGCAAAAACTGTCTCATTGTATCTTCCGATATCTCTTACTGCGATCGAGAACAGAACTTCTCAATGGATTTCAGTGTTATGCTCTTTTTCACTCGTATTAGAGTGAACGCGTTTTGTTAATAATTATTTATGTATGTTTGACTCTTTGGGTCATATAGCGATATCCTTTTTATAAATCTATGCGCCCTTCAAAGCTTTCTGCGATTGCTTCGAAAAATTAAATTTTTCAAAGGGAAGTGATGAATCACGTTACACTTACGGAACAATTTATTGGCTACAATAAAATTCAATCATGATGGGAAGATCGTGGGAATGGCTAAGAGGGCATAATTTCATAAACAATTTCAGTAATGATCAAAACCATGCGACTAATTTATAACTTCCTAGAACTGATGCTAACCTACGATTGAGACCAATTTTCTTGCCATTACCGGATTAAAGTTTAGTGCCTAACTATTTGTCAGGATGTGAAGAGGTCTGGAGCCCCTTTAAGCACAATCAGTTCGAATTATTATAGTCAGTTGGCATTTTATCGCCATCTAGAATCTGAATACGTTGTTTCATTTGAGTTATTTTGATACTGGACAGTGGCGGTCCCATCAAAAAGTAGATGAGGATGTAAAAACCCAACAAACCGTCTTGTCAATTTTGGAATTACACCATGAACTATTGATGCATATACTCAGACCGTCAGCTAGCGACATGTCCAGCTGTCGTAGAACGAATGTCTGTCATTGATACAGGCATTTTTTTTATGTAAAAGATGATAAATAGCAACAATTTTCAAACGCCACCAGTGCTACTGAGTGCCATTTTGAAAACTGGAATTGATAACATTTTTGGATTTTAAAAAAATTCACTAACGTCTGCCATGTATGTCAAAACAGTTTTATATTCAAAAATTAATCGAAAACAAAATGACAAGACAGTGTCAAATGAAGTACACTTGTTAAAATTTATGTATTAAATCATTAATTTATACGCCAGAAAAGAAAAAAAATCTGAAAAATCGGTATCGACCTTTTTATTATCACGTTTCGCCACAAAGGGAAAAAACCGTTTTCAACCTCTGAACTGCATCCCCATTATACCATTTCGAGTGATTTCGTGTTTGTTTTTTCCCCTAAAGTTGGAACCTCAAACAACATTCTCCACCCAGTCCTTGCATGTTACTTTTTTCTTATTTTTAGCATTTAAAATTCGTTTTGGCACCAGCCTAGTTCTGGAACAGAAATATGGCAGAAAAATCAGAGTAGAATCATTTTAGAACTTTATTTGTTACCCGCCAACCTATTTTTTATTTGAAAACCATAATCTATTATCAAAAACATTAATTATTCATGAATTAGATGAATATGCTAGACAGATTCAACCTTAAAGTGTATGACTTATTTTTTTAGTAGATGTGACCTTACATTCCGGCATTAGTACATTATGACGTCATCAACTTAACCGCTGTCAGAAACACTGTTATTTTCATAACCAAATCGAGAACGGCTATGGTGTATGGAACCGTAAACTTGTAATTTGACAATTTGATGTTGGCAACAATGCGTCTGTGCTGACTGCGTCTGTGCTGTAGAGCCGATATCTCTCTTGAACGCAGCCAATTTGCTTTACAGAAATAATAATAATATCCGCGCCCTATACCCTTGAACATAATATACTTCGAGTGTCTATAAGGGAGTATTATAATTATTAATCGTTATTTTCCTGAAAAATTTAATGGAGAAGCAAGAACGATTAATTTTATAAGATTTACATCTAAATATCAATTGACGTAGAGCACTTTGGAGTGTAACCCCACCAGGTCTAAATCCGGTTTTTCTTCCTTTTTTTCCGGAATCTCATCAAAAACACCAATGAGAAACGTCCGATGATCTGATGTCTCACACGTAATAAGTATTAATTCCCCCTGCATAACTTGGAGGAGGCAGGGAAACCAAAACACCATGCGACGTTACTTACAGCGTTCGAACTACAATTACAGCATTCGAACTACATAACATCGTAGAACCTGCGTAAGGCAGGTACGATCTGTTTCGGCCCATCGTGTCGAACCCCACCACGACAGTCTTTCAATCTCTCCCTACCACACCCTGTGGCTAAGTGATAGTTTTAAGATAACCACCACCATGCACCCCCTAAGGTTGAGGCCCGGAAGGATGAACTCCCCAGTACTCGTACGTACTCGAAAGCTCACCCCCTATCCACCACCCCCGCTCGTTAAAGCGGTTCCTCATCCTGATGACTGGCGATCAGCAGAATAAAATCTGACCGTTTGATATGGAGTGCCCAGCCAATTCTCGGCTTGAAGCTCCCTTATATCTGACATGAGTTGACTTTTAAACAATGACTTTACTTAACTGTGCATGGTGCCCCCCTGAAACTGGCTGAAGACCTGAAAAAACTCTCGGCTGAGGGCCGAGTGCTGTGTGCTGAGTTAACTGAAATTGAAATTACTACTTGGTCGGTTCTTCGTGGATCTGAAACATAAAGGCATGATTAATCGTGATTTGGTGCCTGTTGAAGTAGACGTTGGCGTCGCCGAAGGTCTCGCCTCCGCCGTACTTCTTCAGGGGTGTCGTTGTCTCCTTGGTTTACTGGACGTCTGTATTTGTCTCTGTCTCTGTCGTCTTGCTCACGTCTGTTCTCGTGGAGCTCCGTGAGCAGCGGGTTCGTGTGGGTCTCTACTCTGTCTAGAGTAGTCCCCACATGTTGTCTGATCAGTCTGTCGATATAGTCCGGGTGGATGTCTAAGTCTCGATATATGAACCTGTTGGGCATATATTGTGGTGCGTCTGTTGCCATCCTCAGGCAGACGTTGAAGAAGGCCTGTATCCTCTGCCTATAACTGTTCGCGCACTGCCCCCAAGCAGTGGATGCGTACAGTATGATAGGCAGAAGAATTGTCTTGATGAGGCGTAGTTTCAACTCGAGTGCCATGTTGCTCCTACGTCCGACGAGTGGGTACAGCTTATGCCTTGCGGCTTTCGCTATAGCTAATCTGTGGGAGACGTGCCTCTGAAACGTGAGTTTCTTGTCCAGGGTTACTCCTAGGTAAACGGCTTCGTCTACCCATGGAATTCTCTCGTCGTTCATAGTAACATGGCCCTCGGGTGTCCTACGTCGCCTCGTGAACAGTATGGCCTTGCTTTTGTCTGCATTGATTCCGATCTTCGAACGATTGAACCACGGTTCCAGCTTGTTTATCTGAAGTTACAGCTTCGATGTTACTCCTCTCTCATGAGATGACTCAGCAAAGATTGCCGTGTCATCTGCATAGAGAGCAAGTTTGGTCATGGGGAGTTAAGATAAGTGCAACGTCTATATTATATTTCCATATTTATTTATTTATATATTCGTTATATGTTGTAAGCTGTTTATACATTTTATACTATTTAGGGCCAGTTTCACCGGTACCAGTTAAACACCAGATAACTAACTAATAGTTTAGACGGTGAATGATATTCTTTGAATGATGTTGAAAGGTTCACATTCTAACCATCAGGTAATTAATCTGAAGCTTAACTGGAACCTGTGAAACTGGCCGTTAATCCAATAAATATTTTTGATTTTTGATTTTTTTTTATTGGAGTGTAACCATAAGAATCGATTTCCGGTCCGGGCTATTGGATTTTCTATCAATTTATCAACAAATTATCCATTGAGAAGATTCCTTTCCTTTATCGCATCTCTCATTTTCTGGAAGTGATTTATTAATTAAATGGTATATGCAAATTAACTCGCTTTCTTGCCGGTCTATTGTTTGTTTTTTATCCAGTTTTGAGTTATGCTTGAAGTTGTCTCTATCTCGTGGGGGAGTTAATTTACAAACGATTACAAAATTTGAATCGAACAGACAAACATTAGATATCATCATTAGTATATTCTATATTCAATGATAATGTTTCGTCCAGTTTTGAGATTTGTTAAAAGTATCTAGCTCATCGGGAAGTTAGTTGAAAATCAATTGTGAAATTTTTACTAAAGAGACAAATTTGAAATGAAAATAAATGAAAACTTGAAATGGAATGGTAAAATATAGTAGTTATATAAAATAAGAAATAGAAATCAATGATATTAACTATTAAAAATTATTACAATTTATCTCATCTTGAATTTGAAGCGATTACCACAATCATAGAAAGTGGTATGCAATATAACCCCGAAATGACAAATGTTTGCAGCAACAAGATCTTTTTGATATTACTCAAGATGTACATGAGACAGTCATAATCAACCTCATTTGTGAAGCTACAAGCGCCAAAACCATAAAATATCAATTATGTAATTTATATGTGTTAGCATTACATTGCCTCATTTGACGAAATGCATTGTGACATTAACAACATCTTCAAGTTGTGCGAAATTCGATACTTGTCCATACCTTGATTGATTCAACGTCGTTAACGTTAAAGTCCTTTTAATTAATGAGATGAAAGCAATGTGTACAGTCACTTCAACAAGATTGAATGGATACCAGCTCGACAGAGTCAGTCCATTTATTATTCAGTGCTTCTTCCTGCACCTCTTTCATTCTCCTATTTGCTGTTTTGTTATCTTTGGAAATTTTATTTGAAAAATGGAAAGCTCTATTTTGTAGCCAAAGGACCCCGCACTTTTCTTATGTAAAGTGGCGACCGATCAAATTTTCTGAAAGTTTGGTACGTTGTTGTACCTGACTCAGTAACCAAAAGTGTCAAAAGGCCCAACCCAATCCGATGGCTAGTTTTCTAAATACGGAGTGTTAAAGTTGAAAATTGCCCAAATTCTCGGATTTATTTTTTATTTATTAAAAGTTAGGTCGGATTTCTGTTGCATACTGATATTTACTACATGTTCCACTAATGAAATTAGTGGATATGTATGATTAAAAATATTTATATTTACAAGGTGATTCACGAATGTATGACGGTAGTTTTTTGCAAAAATTTACTTTTTCTGCTATGACGTCAGGGAGGCATATTTTTTAAACGTTCTCTTCGATAAAGTATTCTGACGAGAAAATATTGCACAGTACACATTTATCATACAGGGTGTTTCACAGAGAGAACCACTAGACAAAATTATTTTCTTTTAGGATTAATTCGAAACCCTGTATTTATGGATTGATTATTGGGAAAAGTAATACCACAAACATATGTGTGTCTCTCATCTCCAAAATATTCGAAGTGGTTTATTCATAGGAAGGTATTCTATTTTGGGAAAAGTACAAAATCATGAACAACTTGTATTCAAAAATTTTCCCGGTCAAATGTAACTATTTTCTCACTATATAATGATTTTTATACCATCTTCAGAGGTATGAATTCTGAATCCGATACTATGATCAGTTTTCGATATACAGGGCGTTAAAGTGGAAAGTTACTGATTTTATCGGTTTTTTCTTCAAATTGAAAAGCCGTATTGATTTTATGTTGCGCCTATGAGTTCAATATGAGTTTCGGTCAAATGTACATGGAAAGGTTCAGCTATAAATATTTACTGTTACAGGGTTATTCACGAATAAATCACAATAGGTTTTTGCAAATACTCAAAATTCTACAGTTTCGTCACAGATAAATCATTCCATGAATTTAATACCTAGTTGTTTACAATTTTGAGTATGAAATGATTACTTTTCATACAGGGTGAGACATACAGCCAACCATACCAAAAATAAGTATGCTTTGAAATAATCGAAATGAGAACTTTTTTAGTGAATTTTGAGTAACTGTATAACATCACATCAAGTATGCATAACCGTAAGAATTTTAAATATACAAGGTGATTTAGTTATAATCACCTACCAAAAATATACATCTTTGTCCGATATAAGTGATCGACCACCTTTTATACACGTGGCAGCAAAAATGATAATAAGAATTTTTTTCATTTATTCAACACTTTATAAACAAATATAATTTAACATATATGATTCTTTTATGATATAGGTACAATATCTATGAAGCATTTTGTCACTGTTCAGCATCAGAGTGCTGGTTCGAATTAAACCTACACAAGAAGATGGATAGTTATCATCTCTTTGGAGGTGATAGCGCAGTGGGTAAGCGCGCTCATAAAGTTACTCAAAATTCACTAAAAAAGTTCTCATTTCAATTATTTCAAAGCATTATTTTTTTTTGGTGTGGTTGGCTGTATGGCTCACCCTGTATGAAGACTCAAAATTGTAAACGACTAGGTATTAACTTCATAGAATAATTTATCTGTGACGAAACTGTAGAATTTTGAGTATTTGCAAAAACCTATTATGATTTATTCGTGAATAACCCTGTAACAGTAAATATTTTTAAATGAACCTTTCCTTGTACATCTGACCGAAACTTATATTAAACTCATAGGCGTAACATAAAATTAATACGGCTTTTCAATTTGAAGAAAAAACTGATAAAATCAGTAATTTTCCACTTTAACGCCCTGTATCTCGAAAACTGGTCATAGTATCGGATTCAGAATTCATACCTCTGAAGATGGTATGAAAATCAGTATATAGTGAGAAAATAGTTACATTTGACCAGGGAAGTTTTTGAATACAGGTTGTTCATGTTTTTTGTACTTTTCCCAAAATAGAATACCCTCCTATGAATAAACCACCTTGAATATTTTGGAGATTAGAGACACACATATGTTTGTGGTATTACTTTTCCCAAAAATCAATCCATAAATACAGGGTTTCGAATTAATTCTAAAAGGAAATAATTTTGTCTAGTGGTTAACTCTGTGAAACACCCTGTATAAAAAATATGTACTGTGCAAAATTTTCTCGTCAAAATACGTTATCGAAGAGAACGTTTCAAAAATATACCTCACTGACGTCACAGTAGAAAAAGTGAATTTTGGCAAAAAACTACCGGCATACATTCGTGAATCACCTTGTAAATATAAATATTTTTAATCATACGTATCCACTAATTTCATTAGTAGAACATGTAGTAAACATCTGTATGCAACAGAAATCCTATCTAACTTTCAATAAATAAAAAATAAATCCGAAAATTTGGGCAATTTTCAACTTTAACACCCCGTATTTAGAAAACTAGCCATCGGATTGGGTTAGGCCCATTGACACTTTTGGTAACTGAGTAAGGTACAACAACATACCAAACTTTCAGAAAATTTGTCAGGTCGCCACTTTACATAAGAAAAGTGCGCGGTTCTTTAATTTAAAAAATAACTATTTCAACTGACAAAATAAATTTGATTAATTATACGATTTACAGTGCCACTTTTGTTGATTAAAACGCAAAAAGAAATCTGGAGAATAAGCCCACCAAGAAGAAATATTAGGGGTCTATAACATCCCTTAATAATTGAACATTTCTGTCAGTCACCTTGCACACTCGAGCATTTATTCAACTAATCAACAAAAAATCTTATAGATTGTTATGATATGTTGGATTAAAAATATTGTAAGTAGTGTGCGCAATTATATAAAAAAAGTTTGTAGAAATTTTAATGGAAGTATTTTATTTCATCTTAGTAAAACTTGAAATTGCTTTTAATCAATCCTATTTTGGCGTAAGCAGTGTTAATATGGTTTCGAACATGATTATTCTTTAAAGTTGAGGATCCACATAAAACTAACAATTTTCAATATCTTTGTACAAAACAAATTATTAAGTTAAAAACAAATAGTATAAAACCACGATCCCGAGGAATCCTCCTGAGAAGGAAGAGTCTATCATGTCCACAAGAGCACCAACTGATCTGGAGCTATAAAATACAGATAAAAGATAAATAAAAAAACGGAAATGCATTAGTCTGGAGTCAAGCAAATTTCTATAACAATATTTGAGAATTTCGATTTTGTATAGTATAGTTTTTTGTGGGAATATAACACAATATTATAACAATGTAAATATCTAGGAGAAAAAAAGAAAATAAATGTTACCATTATCATTTCTATCCCTTGTGAGTAGAAAGGCATATGTTCACTTTTACGAGCTGGAGTGTACTAAATTGCATCATCGATCACCTGATATTAATTTGTTTGTTCGTTTGTTTGTTTGTTTGTTCATACCGTCAGTCGGCTGCACCCTCACAAACAACCCTCAGAAGTCTTCAAGAGAGTTGTGCAAGCTACGGAAGACAAGGGTGTTTCTTTTAAACGTGCCATCCCAAGTAAGGGAAATATCTTGTTTGTTCAGAGTATACATAGTGAAAACTAGTGGACAGAAAGAGAAGGAGATAGGAATTCTTATTGGTATTGATTATTTGGAGATTGTAAATATTAGAAAAACGTTTTTGTGCAATGGTTTGTCTTGTCGTTCGTTTTTAAGAGATATACCTGATAGAGGGAATTTGACATGTCTTCAGACTAATTACAATAGAATGAGCAGACTGGGTTCATTACAGTGAAGATAGGGAAAGTCGATTCAAGGAACTTCAAAAGAGTTCAGGTGAAACGTATTTCTTATCTCAAAGAGAGACATTGATTTAAAAAAAGGCGTTATCGAAAAGGCGTTAAGATATGTTTTTGATTTTTCTATAAAAGTTTCTAGACAATATCTTTAAAAAATGTTGACTCAAAATGTATTGGAGGCGTAGCGAAAAAGATGCAATTTCCGCATCAATGAAATGAGCAATTTCTATGAGTGATATTTCTGAATGACATTCTTCCTTATCTAATTTATATTACCTATATGAATTTCCAATTGAAACTGTATAATTGAAAAATAGTCAACTACCTGAATGAAAATGCAAATTTTCAGTCTCAGATTTTATCTTTTAGGTTAGGTTCCTTTCACAATATCTGTCAGATGTAGTTCAGAGTCCAGCGTGGCTTTAGCAGGGAAAGCGTTTTCTGTAAGATATTACAAAAAAATAACTTCTTTTTTATTGTACGAGGGCTGACAATAAAGTAAGGTCTCCAACGCTGCAACTTCGCCGGATCACGCGCTAGGCGAAATCTGGCAACACCGCCGTGTTCCTTGGTTCCCCCACTACCACTTTGCTGCTGGGTGAGGCTTCCCCGACCGCTCAGTCTTGGCTGAGCAGCCGTCAACGATGGAGGTACCACTCGCGTCAGCGTCCAAGTGCGAATTGCGTTCTGTAATACGTTTTTTGAGTGCGAAAAAGGTGACACCTATTGAAATCCATCGTCAACTAGTTGAAGTTTACGGGGAAAAGTGTATGGACATAAAAAACGTGCATAAGTGGAGCCGCGAGTTCAATTCCGGGCGCACTAATGTTCACGACGAGGAGAGAAGTGGCCGACCGTCGGTCTCGGATGCGATTGTTCAAGCAGTGGAGGCAGAAATGCTCAAAAACCGCCGTGCGACAATTAGGGACTTGGAAGAGAAGCTTGGAGGAGTGTGTAGCAGCGAAACAATCCGTCATATCCTTGTGAACAAGTTGCAGTACCACAAAGTTTCTGCCCGATGGGTGCCGAAACAGCTGACCGAAGACCACATGAAGCGGCGCGTGGAATGTGCGACCAAAGTTGTGGCCCGTTTTGAAGAGGAAGGCGATGATTTTTTGGAAGGGTTTGTTACGGGGGATGAAACGTGGGCTCATCACTACACACCCGAAACAAAGGAGTCGTCCAAACAATGGCGCCATAGCGATTCTCCGAAACCCAAAAAGTTTAAGGCGACACTGTCAGCCGGCAAGGTGATGGCTACGG
Source organism: Chrysolina oricalcia (assembly GCA_944452925.2). NCBI lineage: Eukaryota > Metazoa > Arthropoda > Insecta > Coleoptera > Chrysomelidae > Chrysolina > Chrysolina oricalcia. The sequence goes on from OX101815.2 coordinate 64,002,688, forward strand.
TGTTTTGGGATCGCCACGGGGTATTGTTGGTGGATTTCATGCCAAGGGGAACCACTATCAATGCAGCAAGGTACTGTGAGACCCTGGAAAAGCTTCGTCGTGCCATAAAAAACAAACGCCCGGGATTGCTGAGCAAAGGAGTGAAATTTCACCACGACAACGCGCGCCCGCACACAGCCAACGTTACCCTTGACCTGCTCAAGACATTTGGCTGGGAAATCATCGATCACCCTCCCTATAGTCCCGACGTGGCCCCCAGTGACTACCACATGTTCCCCGCCCTGAAAAAACATCTCGGAGGGAAGAAGTTTGATAGTGACGCGGAGGTTCAGAAAGAGGTCAACACCTGGCTGCGCGAGGCGGACGGAGAGTGGTATTCTGCCGGCATAGACAAGTTCATCGTGCGGATGCGCAAGGTGTTGGAAAAAAATGGCGATTATGTAGAAAAGTAGCCAAGACCTTGGCCTTTCCAACGGTGTATCGCTTTTTGTAAATAAATGTCATTTTCTATGAAAAAAAAAATTGGAGACCTTACTTTATTGTCAGCCCTCGTATGTTTGTTTCAATTATCAATTGAGCATGTTTCCTTTTTCAACAATATATTTTCATGACTCGTTCGTACTATTCTTTCAAAATTGTACTCCTTTACGTTGTTCCTAACATTATCTTGGCCGTTTTGAACTTTTCCATAGATTAGTGAGCCTATTGCAGCTATTTTTGTCAACATCAAATGAAATTAAACTTTTACATTTACATCCGGTAGGAACAATGCTTACACGGATGATTTCATTGCAGTATTACATCACTGTCTGGTTACACGCCTAACCCCAATGTCTGCAGTCATCTGAATAGCACAAAAAACCGACATAATTTACGATCAGAATCATTCATATTTTATTGCTTCATTCTCATTGTGGGTGCAGATATAAATTGGAATAACTTTTCATAAAGTTTACCGTCACATTGGCATGCCACCTTATTTCTCCATTCCTAGGTGAGAGTCTGAAAGACATTTTTACAGCTATTTCAGAATTGATCAATACCGAAGTTAAATTAACTTAACTCAAATCGATACTCCACCAACTACACAAGATGGTGCTGTAGGATTTTTTCATGCTTTCTACAGCAAATAATAATATTAACGTTCACCTACAGACACTTTGCCATGTCAGTTGTTGTTAGGAAAAGTATGTTAATATTATCAAGTTCGTCTTCAATAATCGTTATATTCGAAAGTGCTAAATAGTTTACAAATAATAAAGACAGCTGAAAATGAATGACATAACAAAAAAGAATTCAATCAAAAATTAATTTTCGATCATTTTCATTGTGAAAAAATACCGTATTTTGATCAAGCAAATACCTATTTCTTGAATGCATGTCCAAATATAATAACAAAATCCAATAAAAATTATAGAATATCAAATCAGATTCACAGTAGTATATTTCTAGAAGAAGTTATCCCTCCAAAGTCCAAAGGACAGAAAATTGGCTCTCGGTCAAATTGGCTGATATTTTATCATGTTATAGTGGGATGAGTCATTAGAAAAATGTGTGAGTTTAAATAATTTTGTGTCGTTTCTGAGATATAAGCGACCAGAGTTTGTGAAAACGTCGTAATTGGGTAGGATTGGCAAAAAAACGATTTTCTTAGACGAAATTAGACGATGAAAATGTATTTATCGGAACTCGTTAATATGACCCATTATAATTTTATGAAAGTTGGTACATTAGGTTGTATAAGGGGAATAGTAAAAAAGGCGTTTTTTGAGATTTTTTTTCTAGCACTATTTCAAAACCAATGAGTCATCTTTTGGTAGTACATCACAGTTTCACTCTATTTTGGGCAATGAAAACGTGTTTTGTTTCTTGATAAATGTGTGTTTGGAATATTTTTTTTAAAATTTTGGATTATACCCCTATAATGAAAACAACTGACAGATTGTCTTTTACTACAATAAAAATAACTTATTGCCAATTTTGATTGAACAAAAGATGTGGTAAATTTCTGATGAATTCAGTTGTCCAATTTTACCGTTCACTCAAATACAGGGTTCGTTACATTTCTTGTTAAGGTCATTTACAATCTTTTTATTGAATGTCTCAAAAACCGTTCGTTAATTTGGACCTAATTTTACTCAGACTATTTTGAAAATGATGACTATTATATATGAAAGATTTGTCAAGTTTGCATGTTGTGTTTTTAAGATATTAATTTTTAAAGATGATGATATTACGAAAAGTGTGGTTAATTGTTGAAATCGTTATCTAATTATAATATGTTCCTGTGTTTGCGTGTATTGATGCGATCTTGTTGTTGAGTGTTGTTTATAAGTATCAAGCGATTGATTTGGAAAAGTTTTGTGATAGAATTCAATTTATCTAAAGGTTCCCTAAAGTTTTGTTCAATCGATAGCAATAATAATATAAAATTTTAAAAAAACAACAGGCAAAGTTAACAATTCTTTTTTAATAGTCAACGTACTCAAAATAGTGTGAGTGAAATTATGACCACATTAACGGAATAGTTTTTGAGAAATTCAATAAAAGCATTGTGAATGACCTAACAAAAAAATTTAACGCACCCTGTATCTATACGAAAGGTAATATTGAACAACTGAATCCATAAGAAAGTGATCTTATCTTTTGTTCAATCAACAGCAGTAATAAATTATTATTTTGTAGAGTTGCCTAATGTGGAATACCATTTTATTTTTACCGAACAAAAATAAAAAAATTCAATTTTTTCTTGAGATAACTTGTATAAGTCTAATTTTAGTTATTATTGATACATATTTCATGTCACAAAAATACAAAATTAAGCAAAAACTGTAAAAAGAAATTGAGAGCAAGAAAATACAATTTTTCATGTTTACAAAAATGAATTCCTAACGTGGAATACATAATATGAATTACCATTCAATTCAAAATTCGAATTTATTTTTCAAGGAAGCAGAAGAATTTCCAAAACAAGTTTATTCAAAGATCGATCGTGTACTCATTTTCATGAAAATGAAAACTAACGGCAGAAGTCGCAAACATATGCCTCTTTCTCAGGTCCCGTCCACTCTTCAGGTGCCCAACAGTTACATTTTATGCACATACTCCAAATTTCTACTCGATTCTTCTCGTTCCACAGCTGCGCCTGCATTCTTTTTTTCGGCATTCTCCTGAAGATAATGGCAGGCATTCGCGAAAAGTTTCCTAATGTGGAATATTCAACAATCGCAACACCTTACTATTCCACATTAGGAGCATATCTTTTTATTTCATATCAACATTATCGAAAATCTAATAATCAATTGCGTTGAATATTGAGCACATATCGTAACTATGGCTTCCGAACAATTGCCCGAAAACAATTTCCCGAAAGACAATTCCGCGAAACCAGTTGCCCGAATGGACAATTTCCCGAAACACAATTGATCGAATGTACAATTGCCCGAATAGACAATTGCCCGAAGAACAATTGCCCGAAAGGATAATTGACCAAAAAATGTATTTTAGCGCTACTTTATAAATTTGTAACCAATATCTTCGGAAAATTCTGTATACTATTATTTCTTCTTTTGTTGTCCAAAGTCGAGGGGGAAACCGCTGGGAATTTTGGAATATGAGCCTGGGTATTAGTGGTATTAAATACTTAGGGATTAGTGGGGAATTAGAGAAATTAGTTGAAAATGATTGAGTATTAGTCGGGAAGTAGGTGTATTAGTTGAAAATTAGTGGGTATTACTCGGGAAGTAGGGGTATTAGTCGGAAATAGTCGGGAATTAGAAATATTACTCGCGGTAATACACGGGTATTACAAAAATTATTTCGTCAAGAGGACACAAAAAAGATTTTAAAAATTGTACTTGACAAAAAACCAGAAAATTCGGGATTTCTATTGCTTTTATTTCTCCGGTATTAGAGGAATTAGTTAGAATTTTTAGGAAATAGTGTACACAATTTCCTCAGCGGTTTCCCCCTCGTTCAAAGTATCAAAAGATAAAAAAAAAACAAAAATCTGATAGTTTTGATAAAATTTCTATTTCAGTTGTGAAGAGTGTAGCAGACTTGATACCAATTCCTTCGGTACACATTAAAAATCTTTGTTTTGAAATGGGAATATTTCCGGAAAAAAAATGGCTCACATACTCCCATATCAACGAACTCATTTGACGACTACATTTTATACAATGTTATCTTCGTTGTAGTCCTTGGAACACATCCTAGTAGCCATTGTTGAACATAAACTGTGTATATACCAGATTCTCAGATTTCATTATCCAACAAACATTTTTCAGAGTATGAATGCAGGCGGCCATTCATAGTCTTTCTTTCACAACTTTCACCTTATTTGGAAGAGCGGTACCCCATTGTATACTTCCAGTGGTAAAGTGAATAACTGGCCTTTTTTACCTACACCGCTATCTGATTTATAAATTGTGAAGAGACACCTAACGTCAGTTCCTTACGAGGTTTGTCACAAAATGTGATTGCAGGTACTCGACAGTCTGAATCTAAAAGTTTAATACTTGTTAGTGCTCATTCCAAATCAAAGTGAAAATAATCAGAAGTAAATGATGTCAATGAGTAGAATCATTATGAACTGTGAAACAATAGCAAGAATCGTTTTCTTGACTTTACAGTATTTATTTTTATATGTTTTACTGGGCCTGCAGTAATCCTACAAATTACGACGTCTTGTTATGTCAGAAGTGATTCATCACCTGAGCTACAAAAATCGATTCTAGACGAGTTTATCCCAGTTGACCTATTTAACAACGTACCAAAGATATGAAATGCTAGAATATCGTGTAATTTATGAAATGTACTGTTGTTATCTGGATCTGAAGTTGATTTATTCTCAAAAATTAGATCGCTGGACAACAGAATAGTAGAAGGGCCACATAAAATAAAATATATATAATTCCGACTTCACAACTCGGAATTAGCATAATTCCGACTTAACAACTCGGAATTAGTATAATTCCGAGTTCACAACTCGGAAATAGTATAATTCCTACTTCACAACTCGGAATTAGTATAATTCCGACTTCATAATTCGGAATTAGCCTAATTCCGACTTCGCAACTCGGAATTAGTATAATTCCGACTTTACAACTCGGAATTATTATAACTCCGACTTCACAACTCGGAATTAGTATAATTCCGACTCTACAATTCGGAATTAGTGTAATCATTGCAATTCCATTGGAATTATAGTTAAAGTATAAACATTGATTCAAAAAGTCCAAACTAGCCAGTTTATGTGAATTTGTGTATAGTTATAGCCACTTCTTGCCCGAACTCCGCTTCATCAGCAGTAACGTGCGGGAAAGTATAACTTTCCGCACTTGTTAAGTATTTTTAATGGAAAAGAGCACACTTTATTGTAAGAAAATCATAAGAAAATTACTAGAGTTTTATGGTTAGCAACTTTTTATCATTACATCTATTTTTCTACTTAGCAAAACTTTTAATATCAATTCGTTATATCATATTCCCAATCTGACATATTTCAATTCTATTAATTGATGCGTTTCCATTAAAAAAAGAAAATAACACGTGTTCAACTCTTATGCCGGGTCCATGTCAAACCAACAATAGAGAAACAAAACATCAACTCAATGTTTTTCAACAATTTAACAACAAATCTGAAACTTTTCATCAACAACACGTGTTGTGTTCCTGGCTGCAGCAACTTTTCGCATTTCCGTTGAAAAAAAGGGAAAAAACACAACCAACAAAACATAAACAAAACATCAGCTCAGTGTTTTTCAACAATTTAACAACAAATCTAAAACTTTCATCAACAAAACGTGTTGTGTTGCAGCAACTTTTTGCGATACTGTTGGAAGGCGTTAATCATCAAAGGGTTTCTGTTTTGTTGGCATTGCTGGCAACATTGTCAGTGCTAATTGAAACACAAATAAGAAACAGTAATTAATACATCCAGTATATGTCTGGATGATGTCAGAAAATAAATATGCAGTATGTCGGGTCGACTGGTACATCAAGCTATGATTAAAACCTACAGTTTCCAAAAATCTTAGTGTTACCACCAAGCGTTCAACCACATTAATAGCATATGTAAAATTGGTATATTTTTTCAAAGATCTCTGGGCCCACCAGCTCTATTAAATCTTCAAAGTTCTCGCTGGACGGTTCAAGTTTACATTTTCTCATAGCTCCAATGCCAACTCGTGGAATCGCAATGATTTCACTAATTCTGAGTTGTGAAGTCAGAATTATACTAATTCCGAGTTGAGAAGTCGAAATTAGGCTAATTCCGAGTTATGAAGTCGGAATTAGGCTAATTCCGAGTTGTAAAGTCAGAATTATACTAATTCCTACCTGAGAAGTCGGAATTAGGCTAATTCCGAGTTATGAAGTCGGAATTAGGCTAATTCCGAGTTGTAAAGTCAGAATTATACTAATTCCGAGTTGCGAAGTCAGAATTAGGCTAAATCCGAGTTGTGAAGACGGAATTAGGCTAATTCCGAGTTGTGAAGTCGGAATTATACTAATTCCGAGTTGTGAAGTCGGAATTATAGAAATTCCGAGTTGTCAAGTCAGAATTATACTAATTCCGAGTTGTGAAGTCGGAATTATACTAATTTCGAGTTGTGAAGCCGGAATTATAATAATTCCGAGTTGTAAAGTCGGAATTATACTAATTCCGAGTTGAGAAGTCGGAATTAGGCTAATTCCGAGTTATGAAGTCGGAATTAGGCTAATTCCGAGTTGTAAAGTCAGAATTATAGTAATTCCGAGTTGCGAAGTCAGAATTAGGCTAAATCCGAGTTGTGAAGACGGAATTAGGCTAATTCCGAGTTGTGAAGTCGGAATTATACTAATTCCGAGTTGTGAAGTCGGAATTATAGTAATTCCGAATTGTCAAGTCAGAATTATACTAATTCCGAGTTGTGAAGTCGGATTTATACTAATTTCGAGTTGTGAAGTCGGAATTAGGCGAAATAATTTTTTTTATTCTTTGTGGTCCTTCTACGCTTTCGTAGAATAGAGTTAGAAATACGACATATCCCAATCAAAAAACGTATTAAGTATTTTGAAATATCAATATTGGTAGAGCCTTTTATCTATAACTTTTCTAAACATCACAGTCGACCTGGAGATATCACTGATGCAGAATTCTTAAATAGGTTTGCAGATGAGTTAATACTTTATGTGAGAGTGTATGGGTAAAATATATCTTCTCCTAATATCAAGGTTATTCATATGACTTATAAAAACGAATTCTTTTGTGAATTATTCTTTAACTTCATTTAAAACCAAAAAGTAGGTACCAGGAAGCGCCTCATATTGGCTTAATTTTGATATGACGTGTTGGGCATAAATTATTGGCTGTTTTAAGGCATCTGTGAAAATTTCGTTAAAATCGGCCAAATGTCCATATTCGCAAGTTTTCCCCTCCATTTTAAGATAGAATAACTTACAATATGCTGCTTCTCCACCTCTCCAAGCCAATTCATATTCAGCAATATGATAAAATTTTCTTTGAATGTCTACAGGTTCTTCTTCACTCCAGAACAGTGCCATTTCAAAAATTTCTTGTTTTGTGAGAGCCTTAGAACTCACCTTCCTTTTTTCTGGGATTGCTTGCAAAATTTTGCGTTTGTGTCGCATGCATTTCTCGCTTCCTTAACTGTATGTCCGTGAACGGATTAAAAATTCTTTTATATTTTTTGAAGTACTTCTCTTGTAACATTTTTGCTGAAGTCTTCCAAATCGTTTTGACTGCACTCTCTTTATAGTCTTCTCCATTGGTCTTCTTCAAGTTGAATGCCCAGTCACATAAAATAGAAGCTAACTCTTCAGTGGAAGTTTCTGCAATGAGTTCATATTTTTTTCCAAACAAAACATCGCAAATTGTCGCCAATTTGACGTAGTTGAATTCACATTATTGCGAGGCACATTATTATTGATGGCTTCTTCAATTTCTCCACTCGAAGACTGTCCAAATCACGACATTTCCACAAATAAGATACTTTTCTGACAACGCAAGTTTAAGAAAAATTGACATAACGTCATCAAAAATTTGTTTACAATGCTGGTTGCCATGCTTTCAAAAGTTAGGTTCCGTTTTGTCGCTGGAAAAGTTAGGGCAAACTTTTATCGCTGTCATAATGACAAAACACCGCGACATATGGCATTTTCAGTGAATGAGTTAAATTGTCAGTATTAAAATCATACCAATCTCATAATTAATTCTCACTAGTCCGGCTATGAAAGTTTCATCAATTTTGTGAAGCAGACTATGGAGCCAAATGAAATGGTCAATCCATGATAAAAATTCAATGTTTCAACAGACTTACATAAAAACAAGATTGTCAGCCTCACTCAATTGAGAATTCCAGAGTATAAAGTAAAACAAGAAATTATAAACTTATTTAATAAAAAATCACATATTGTGCGTAAGAATTTTCTCAGCCAAACTGTCTCCCTTTTCTTTCAATATATAGCATGGTTCTTCTTTTTAAATCTTATAATGCATTTCTAAAGAGCAATGGCTCTATATTCGCTACACATTTCTGAATGGTTTGCTGCAAATGATCAATATCATTTGATAATGGCCCTTTCATGTATACTTGTTGCTTCAAAGGAAATCTAATGGCGTTAACTCAGGAGAACGAGATGGTCAATATTGTTCCCAATTAATACCAATTATTTTACCGCTAAACGTTTAACCAAGAAAATTTCTATCTGCTGTGGAATTATATGGACAGTTGCACTATCCAACTGAAATCACAAATCTTGAATAATTTGAAATTTCAAATTTTTTAAAAAATTCAAGTATTGCGCAGCTTTTGAGTTTCATCCGAAAAAACACTTCCGATAACTTGTCTGTTCAATTTACCACAAAAAACTTTTTTTTTCATAATATTTGACTCGCTCATGTTTTCATATCGACTAACCCAGTTGTTGATTAACTGTCTTAAAGCATTACTTTTATCTGTTATGTACACCACTTTTATTCTATGTTAAATTATATATTGTCCAAGCTTTGCCAACAAAATTCTGTCTTCTGATAATAAAGCATATTTATTATTATTCTTATCATCGGCTTATATTTTTTTTGGCCAAGCAGATAATCGAGAACGATGAATGTGCTGGAATATAACTGATACTAACGCTTATTCTTCAGACTAGGAGACTGGAATTGAATGAAAAATGTAAATTGGGCAAACCCATATTTTCTCCTTGACTGCTTTGACTTCCAAGTCGCGTTGATACACTGAACCTGTACATAAAAGTCTCCAACTTTTAGGAAGGATAAAACTTCCCCAAAACGCAGTTTGGGGAAAATGAACACGCATGGATTTTACATTTTTAAAAGTATGAATATTAAGGTATCGTTTAAAACATTCCATAAACTACAAAGTTCTGGGTTATCAAAAAAAAAAGAATAAAAATGGGAAAGTTGGGAATTTACGATGATGATGAAGATTTACGATTATGGTAAAAAGTTTAATACTTCTTTGAAAAGACTTTACAAGCATTTCAAACTGGAATAGCCAAACTGTCTCATCTTCTGTTTTCTAGCATGTTCGAGAAACAGATGAAAGTTTTACAAACTGACGAAACACATGAATGTCACGGATAAATTGTCTAGTTGAATATATATGAAAAGGCGAAAAGTGTGCACATCCTAGAATTTAAAAAGGTAGAAACGTTCTTGTGGATTTGTTATTACAATGTGGGTGTTATACAAGGTGGGTCAAGGTCGATGGTAACTTAGACGTTTACGGAGAACGGGACATAGGATCATTCTGAAAATTTGGTTTCTCAAGTAGTTGCTCTTGGTCTATCGATCTAATATATTTTCAGCAATGCAGCGTTGCCGCTTATACCAGAAAGTAGCAGCATCTTTGTTATTTCAAATGGGTCACCCTGTATAATACCGCATTTTTTAACTTCTTTTCTGATTATTTCTGCCCCATACTCACTTAAACCTATTTTAACGGTTTTTGAGATATTGGTTATTTTCCATATTTTTTATCCAAAATATAGCTCGAATTGAATGTTTATTTCTGCGGTATTTGAATTCTTAGGAAGTTGCAATTTTGTGTTTAGTTCATCAGGATCATGTACATTGATTCTGTATAGAGAAGTTTGTTCTGCGTTATACAGGGTTGTTCAAAATTCATGATATTACAGCTAGATACGAAAAGGGTTGAAAGTGCGTTTTTTTAAATGGAATATCCTGTATATTATGAAATATCCTGAAAGATGACTAAATTCCCTTCGTATTGATAAATCATGTTCCTATACCTAAATAGCCAGAATTCCGACATAATAGCAATTTTCACTTGTAATCTTGTGCTTGAATTATTACCGGAAATTTTTCGAGATAAATTTACGGCAATTGATTCAAGCACGAGGGGGATTCGGTAAGAAAATTTCACACCGAGAAATGAAAATCATCCAACAATTCATAAGAAATAAATAACGATGGTTTCACCTGAACTATTCATAACCACTGAAATAGTGATATGTAAAGTACTTATCAAAATTTTCATCAACAAATGTTTGACATGTGACATGTGACATTTGACATGTGACAAGTTGATATTTTGCTTTAATGTACAAATGGAGGTCTAGTTTTCATATGAAAGGAGATAATTATGTATTCACTGAAAATATTTTCTCCACGATTATTGCGGCCTATGAGTCGCTATGTCGATGGTTCAATCCACTATAGGAACATTACTTTTTAATTTTTTTTGTTCCAAATTTAAACACATTTACTGATGGAAATTTTGTTAAGTATTTCACATATCAATATTTCAGTGGTTATAAATAGTTCAGGTGAATTCATCGTTAGTTATTTCTTATGAATTGTTGGATGATTTTCATTTCTCGGTGTGAAATTTTCTTACCAAATCCCCTCGTGGTTGAATTAATTGCCGTAAATTTATCTCGTAAAATTTCCGGCAATAATTCAAGCACTTGGGAGTTTAAAAGTGAAAATTGCTATTATCTCTGAATTCTGGCTATTTAGGAATAGGACCATAATATATCAATTCAAAGGGAGTTTAGTCATCTTTCAGGATATTTCATAATATACAGGATGTTCCATTTAAAAAACGCACTTTCAACCCTTTTTGTATCTAGCAGTAAGATCATGAATTTTGAACGACCCTGTATAACGCAGAACAAACTTCTCTATAAAGAATCAATGTACGGTTCTTGAAGAACTAAACACAAAATTGCAACTTCCTAAGAATCCAAATACCGCAGAAATAAACATTCAATTCGAGCTGTTTTGGATAAAAATTATGGAAAATAACCAATATCTCAAAAACCGTTAGAGATAGGTATAGGGGAGTATGAGGCAGAAATATCAGAAAAGAATGACAAGTTCATAAATGCGGTAATATACAGGGTGACCCATCTGAAATTACAAAGATGCTGCTACTTTCTGGTATAAGCGGCAACGCTGCATTGCTGAATATATTTTAGATCGATAGACCAAGAGCAACTACTTTAGAAACCAAATTTTCAGAATGATCCTATGTCTCGTTCTTCGTAAACGTCTAAGGTACCATCGACCGTGACCCACCCTGTATATATATATACAAATAATGTTTATCATTATCATTATTATCAGGTATTAGCTGAATCATTCAAAGAAAAAGGTTTATAGCTAAATCATTCAAAGAAAAAGGTTTCTATAAGAACTAGTTATTATTCAGGGATTGTAGGGGGCAGTAGTTGTTTTCGGTTGAACAATTTTTCATGGAATACATGGGTTTATTCGGAAGATAAAATTAATTCATCCATTTTTCATTATTAGTTGATGGTCTACCGACGAGCGGTGTCGATATTCGATTCATAATGAAGGCGACACAATAGTCGAAGTGCTCTTGGATCCTAGAGATGGCGCTGGATATATATTTCAGTGTTTATACAGGGCTATTCAAATTCGTTTCTGTACATGGGGATCTCGTAAACGATAAGAGATAGAGTGTCTTTTTTATTCGCAGACACATTGAAAATCTGTCCACAGTTTGCTATTGGCACTTGATGTGGGCAATCAGAATATGTTCATGAATCTTTTATACAGGGTGTCATCTGACTTGGGCCACCCCCATCTTTGAATTTTTAAATACGGACCTGTATTTTTTGTTGTAGTTTTTGAATCGTTGTGGTTCACTCAGTACTGAGAAATTTAATTTAATTTTATATTTCGGGATGTTTCGGTAATATTTTATTATAATTGGGTGAATTATTCCCTTTTAAATTAAGGCCCTGGAAATTGGTTGACTGAGTTAAATAAAAACACAATAGCAACTTTGATGTCTCCCCATGTACCATAGTGTTTTTCGATAGCATTTTTTTCATTTTTAGCCACCAATTCATATTTCTTCACATTTTCAATGCTCTTTGAGCGTTTTCTACAATGAACTTCGAATAGCAAAACCTTTCATGAGTATCTGAAACATATCTACAACAATAATAGATTATATGTATTTTGATAAGCTGAAAAAAAAATGATAGCAATAGTTACATCCAAAACGAACAGTATAATAGTAATGGAAATTGAAAAGAAGTAATTTATATACACAAAAAAATTAATGGCGCAATAAATGTTCGAATTGGAATCCTCAATCTCAAGTCTTCCACATCATGTATCTTTCCGCCAGCGTAAATCCTATTTTTCAATGTGTCCCATAGAAAATGGTCCAAAATACTGAGATCTGGTGATCTTGCAGGCCATCTTATTGGCCCATTATTTGCTATCCGTCTGTTGTTGTATGCGGTATTCAGAAACTGATTAACCTCTCTTGTAAAATGATGACGAGCTCCATCATGTTGAAACCAGATTTCATTCAACCTACCTATTGGAATATCTTCGAGGTATTCAGTGAAGGTGGTCCTTAAGAATTGCAAATAACGTTCACCATTCATTAAATCCAAATCGCACTTGAGGACGAACTTATTCCTTATTATTCCTATTGAATACACCGCAATTTGTGAAACGACTCTCATCGGTCCAAATGATGTTATTCAGAAATTTCCTTTCTCTTACGATTTGTCTACGCAACTAGTTGCAGAATTTTTTTTTTCGAGATCTCCTGGATATAATTTATGAACCGTTTTAATTTTGTAACATTCAAAATTATGCTTCCTAAGTATGCGCCAAACTGTCGTTTGTGGCAAATTCAATTCATCTGAAATTTGTACCGATGATTTCGATGAATTTTCATTGATCTAAATTTCAGTGATATTACTGAGAGTTTATTAAAATAAAAAAAACTTCCTTTTTCAACAATACTTGTCTCTATTTGGGCTGGAGTTCTTTTACCATAACTGTTGCGAGGCTTATTGAATGATCCAAATTCGCTGAGGTTTTTGTCTAATTTCTGGAACAAAGTTTCATGCGGTTGACGCCTTTCGGGATAAATTTCCATATACCGTTGGGCTATAGCATAACTATTTCTATGGTTTTCGTAATAAATCAATTATGGTGCAAGAAAATGTGGATTACCCGAGATTGAGGATTTTGAAAGCTTTCGCAACAGTGCAAAAAAGAAGTGTATTAAGGACAATAAATAATAGAAAAAACGAGTTCAAAAATGACTCGAAATGGAAGGACTCTAATTCGAACATTTATTGTGCCATTAAGTCTTTTGTGTATATAAATTACTTCATTTCAATTTTCAATTTTCGTTTCGGATGTGATTGTTCTTTTTCAGCTTATCAAAATACATATAATATATTTTTGTTGTGGAAATGTTTTAGATAATCATAAAAGGTTTTGTTATTCGAAGTTCATTGTAGAAAACGCTCAAAGAGCATTGAAAATGTGAGAAAATATGAATTGGTACCTAAAAATTTAAAGAATACTATGGTGCATAGGGAGACGTGAAAGTTGCTATTGTGTTTTTATTTAACTCAGTCAACTAATTTCCAGGACCGTAATTTAAAAGGGAATAATTCACCCAATTATAATAAAATATTACCGAAACATCTCGAAATATGAAATTGAATTTAATTTCTCAGTACTAAGTGAACCTCGAAGATCCAAAAACTACAACAAAAAATACAGGTCCGTATTTAAAAATTCAATATTGGGGGTGGCCCAAGTCAGATGACACCATGTATAAAAGATTCATGGACATATTCTGATTGACCACATCAAGTGCTGATAGCAAACTATGGACAGATTTTCAATGTGTCTGCGAATAAAGAAGATACAGGCAAAAACATTATTTGGGATTTTTTAGTTTTTCCTGTATATCTCCAGAAACAAAAGAGCTATGTTCGATTTTTTTACTTCATTCAACCGACACTCTATCTCTTATCGTTTACGAGATCCCCATGTACAGAAACGAATTTGAATAGCCCTGTATATAAAAAATATATATTTCTATATTAGTTAAAGAGCTGTCTGCTGAGCATGAAATTTTATTCTTGTTGTTGCCCCGAGTCGCCTGGATGTAGTTGTTAAATTTCTCGAGGTCAAAGAGGGAGAATGGGCGTTTGAAAACAAGTCAGTTTGTGACCGTTTGCTCCTTTCATATTTCGGTATATATGGTCGAAGTTTGACCCGCGATCAAGGTCAAGATCTAGAATGATGCCAAAAAACAGCAATTTTCGAAAATCGCGGTTTTTCCGGCATAACTTTGGATCTTGACCTCGTTCGCCAGTCAAACTTGGCAGAAGGTATGTACAGCACCATATCTACCGAAATGTGAAACCAACAAACGGTCACAAACTGACTGGTTTCCAAACGCCCCCCCCCCCCCCTGGCAACTACATCCAGGCGATTTGGGGAAACACCAAGAATAATATTTCATGCCCAGAAGATGGTTTCCTCACCTATCAGTAAATCATATAGGCAGCTTTTTAAGTATATGCACACTCCGAATTATTTTATAACTTCATAATTACTATACGTATTTGGTCTCTCCTATCTCACTTATCGTAACAGTGTAGGGAGGTTTTGACAAGGATATCAAATGAAACTGCATTTAATGGAAATGCATACACAAATGCAGTTTCTGTCACGACAACAAATGGGACACACTAGAAACAATCCAGTTGAATTAAAGCTTCCGGAAATTCACGAGGGAATAAATCATTTTATGAATTGAAATATTCATTTATTCTACTACTGAATGTATTTATAGTTTGTCATTATACAGGGCATGCAAAATATTAAAACACTATGTAGACGGGGCCAGGTAGCCGAGTGGTTAAAGCGACATGGTTTAATCACTTTGGATGCCAGTCGGCGATGGTTCAAACCACGGCGACTGCAGATTTTTTTCTGATGGCCCGAGAAAGTGCTAGGAATCGCACGTAAAAAGGTAAGACCTCGTTAATCATCGGCTCGCACAAGTTTCGACTTTTGAGGGCTGTCGTTCGTAAGGGAACGACAGCTGGTTAACGGAAAAAACAATTTTAACAATTTTAATTTTTAACAAACAGGGCTTTTTCAATACACACCCGCCCGTTGAACAGTGAAAGAGAAAATTACTCTTGTTTTCACAAATAGTAGTTCAATCATAGGATGAACGCGTAGAGATAGCTCAATTCTCAAAGAGCAATAACCCATATCCATTCTCAGTTTGTTTATTAAGTCATATTGTTAGACGAACGAATAACCTTTTCTTAATTGTTTGTATTTCCAATAAAATACCTAGGTGGTAGCCTACGAAAGCTTAGAGAAAATGTTGTTTTGGTTGTCGAGTTCTGAAAAAAAAGCAGCTGTAAGTGGGAATAGCATATGTTATATATAGTCAATTCATGGTTATGTATTCTTTCATACAGTGTGATGCATTGGATGATGGATTAGGTTGTGTATTGCTACAAATGAATAGTCCAGTTTCTTTTGCTTCTCGATGTCTCACAAAAGCAGAAAAAATATGCACAAATTGAAAAAGACATACTAGTAGCTATTGTTTCTACTTTTGCAGAATTCCATACATTTCAATCAATCAATCAAAATATGCATCATTATCAAAGAATAATTTCTTATTGACAAAGCGTATTTATAATAAATCTAAATTAAATTGGATCATCAACAATTCATTAATATATAAGAACAGTCATGAACATGTAAAATTAAGGTGGAGTCAAAACAATCTGTCACATATTGAAATTTGCATCCACGTGTGTGTTATATGTTTTTGTTTATGGACAAACGGTGATGAAAGTTCATTCAGATTACAAGCCGATAATACCAATATGAAAAAGTAAGTGTGAGATTGCAGAGAATGTTGTTTATGCTGTTGAAATACGATGTCAAAATAGAATATTTGCCAGGTACAGAAATGTATATCGCAGATGCGTTGTCTAGGTCATACTTAAAATCTGAGGATGAGGATAACCAAGAAAATCAGTACATTGTTCATAGTATGTATAATAACATTCCTATGTCTGAAGAAAAAAAAAGTATTTTCAAAACCGCCATTGACGATAAAAAATTATCTTCAGATTTCAAACATTACTTCAGAATGTGACATCATTGGCCAAAGATGTGGAAAGATATTGAAAGTTTGGTTAATAATTATGAAGCAAGCAAATAAACAAAGAGGTATAGTCTTTCCAATATCAATTGCAACAACTCGTATAGGTTTAAAGGAAACGCCGCGGTCCACGTGACCTTAATTGACGTGCGGCGAAATGCAAATATTTGGCAGAAGAGTCGTAAATCATCATGTAAATGAGGTGTCGGCATATCAAACGAAATTGTCGGCAATGCTTTGAAACGAGTTTTTATGATCTGCAATTGATATTGGAAAGACTATAGCTCAATCCAGGGCCACTCCACCAAAAGTGAGGATTTATAAATCTTCCTAAACCTTTCTATACATTATTACATGCCCCGATGTAATTTCATGGTATAAAAACGGAGAATATTATCCAGAAAATTCTATTTTAACGATGAGTTGTTTATTTGATAATAACTTTTTGTTATCAACACAACATATGCCTATTTGGTTGACTTAACAGTGTAATATATGTACCTACATGTAACAGTATTCTTTAATAACTACTTCAACTTTTACAACCAGTTTATAGCAATTACATTTGTTTCTGAACTATTTAATTAATTCAATTTGATAGGCTCTTTTAATATAACAATAATAATTCGTCATATCTATAGGATATTATATAAATGATCAACTAATTTCAAACCTAAGGATGTATTAATCAACAACATATGAGATCTACCAAATAGAGGTCTCCCATTGTTAACTCAGCCTACTTTTCTCATTAGATTGACCGAGAACATTTTCCGAATGTACCTACTATGCCATGATGTGATAATAAAATGTACATCATTATGATGTTTTCAGATACTGACATTACAAACGACACTAGTGGATAATTCCTAGAATCATTTCAAAAATAATAAAAATAATAGGGGGGAGACATGTTGAATGAATATAGTCTAAAATTTACATTTTCTGACCTTATAATGTCATATGGTTTGGAACTAATAATAAATGAACCAACTAGAGTAACTCCAAAATCCTCAACTCTCATAGACAATATCATTGTCAACCATAATGCCGATGTGGAGGACTTCAAAGTGATCAAATCAAATTTGTCGGATCACTTTGCCCAGTTTGCATCTCTCAGTACATCTATTCAATTAGAAAGCTCAATATGTACCAGGAGAGCTATAAATGATAATAATATTGACACATTTCGTTTTTACTTATCACGGGAAGACTGGTCTGATGTATTGATTGAAGGTAACTGTGAGAAAGCTTTTGAAATGTTCATGCAAACTATACATTTCACTTTGAAAATTCTTTTCCTTGGAAGAAGCAAATACCAAGAGTTAATAAAAATTATCAATGTGCTATTACGCCAGAACTTGTAAGGTTAAAAGAAGAAGTCTCTCTATATGCAGATTTAAGTATACAATATTCAGAATACAGACCAAGGTTCAGAGAGGTCAATCAACGATACCAAAACAAATTGTCCGAAAGTAAAAAAAGATACTTTGACCAGAAAGTATCAGAGTCGAATAATAGAGGCAAAACTATCAGGGACATAGTTAACATCACCACGGGTCGAAAAAGTAAGTCAAATCAGCGCATTGAGCTCAATGTAAATGGAAATAAAATTGGGATTGAAAACTGTGCCGACGAGTTCAACAATTTTTTCACTTCTGGTCATTTTACCTCTGCAAATGATATCACGCAATCAATTGACTACGATTTCATAGACAGCAGTATACAAACCAGCAATGTGTCTCTGTTCTTTGGTCCAGCTCAGTCTTATGAGGTTGTAGACGTAATAAAGAACATGAAAAACTCTAATTCATCAGGCTGTGACGAAATATCGAATACAATACTTAAAAAAATAGACGAAGTAATTAACGAACCACTTACCCATATAGTTAACTTATCTATATCTCAGGGAGTTTTTCCATCAAAATTGAAACAAGCCAGTGTTATCCCGTTACATAAAAAAGGCAATACGGAACAAATCACCAATTACAGGGCCATAACCTAATGCTCAAGCTTTGGGAAAGTAATTGAGACTCTCGTGAATAAAATGCTTTTGAAATTCCTGATGGAAAATAAAAGGCTTTCAGATTGCCAGCATGGTTTTTTAAAGAATAAGAGTACCGACACAGCACTGTGTGAGTTTGTTGATGAGATTACTAAGGCTTTAGACAAGGAAAAAGTTGCGTTAGGATCGTTTATTGATTTCTCCAAGGCCTTTGATTGCGTGAATCATTAAGTTCCCCTATACAAATTGCAGAGATATGGCATTAGGGGCCTTGCGCTTCAGTGGTTTGATTCTTATCTTGGAAATAGATACCAACAGGTCAAATGCAATGGCTTTGTCTCCAATTCGATTCCAGTTAGGGTTAGAGTACCACAAGGATCCATATTGGGGCCCACTCTGTTTCTCATTTATATCAATGATTTACTAGAACAGATGAGTCATGCTACTACTCGACTCGTAGCTTATGCTGACGATACTAATTTTCTTTTTGTGTCCGATAACATCGGTGATGTTATAACCCAAGCAGATCAAGTGTATCAGAATGTGAGTGAATGGGTCGAGAAAAATTGTCTGTGTCTCAAAAATAAAAAATCAGTATTGATTACTTTTAGAACTGGCCATTCTCAGGTTGTAACTCCCAATACTATTGCTCTGAACAACGCTGATATTTGTTGCTCTGACACAACAAAACTTTTAGGTCTCACCCTCCACTGTAACTTGAAATGGGACACACATAACAATAATTTGGCCTCGAAACTTGCTAAAACCTGCTATGCACTCTGTATATCATCCCAACAATGTAGCAAGAATATTGTCAAACATTTATATTTTGGATGTTTCCACTCAAACCTGAAGTATGGTATAATGCACTGGGGGAACTACACGGATGCTCATAGAATTTTCATGTTACAAAAAAGGGCAGTCCGTATCGTGTCAAAAATCGGACCACTAGAATCATGCAGAGAACACTTCAAGAGCCTCTCAATTCTTACAATGATATCGATTTATATCTATGAAGTTGTTTGCTTTGTTTTCAAAAATAAGTCATATTTTGAATCTGAAATAGTAGAACATACCTATGAAACTCGTATGAAAAACAGATTGCTTCCATCGAAACATTCTTCCAGCCTATATCAAAGGGGTATCTTTTATAATGGTTGCAAACTATTTAATACCCTTCCTAAATATATACAGAACTCGAGAAATATTCACTTGTTCAAGAGGGACATGAAACAGTTATTATTGAAAAAACCTACTATTCGCTGGAAGAATTTTATGGTGATTTCTGATCATTCCTATCTGTTTTTAAATCTCTGTTTTTATTTATACATTTATATGTCGTGTTCTTTTTTCTTTTTTTGCCAAATTGGTTAGTCTTTTGTAATTATCCACCTTCTGACATTGTAGCATTAGTGTATTGTATAGTCATGTTACTGTATTATATTCTTTCCGTGACTGTTAATAAATGAAATGAAATGAAAATTGAATCATGCAATAACCGATCTGAAAAAGTAACTGAAAATATGATAAAGCGTGTCAAAATATCGAAAATATTGACAGTAAGAACATTTTGAAAACCATAAGTTTCACTGCGAAGAAGTATCAAACATTACTAGTGATATTTATTTTAAATGGATTTTGTGGTGGCATAGCTAGTCACCAACAATCTTCGGACTTTTTGTGGAAAGTTATATAATCAGTCGCTTTTGCTCGAAATGTGAAGAAAAAATATAGTGGTTTCATTATAACGCACACTGCATTTATTTTTCAACATAACCGCCTAATATATCACAAAACCCACTGGATTATACAGGAAATTCAGGATCTCACCCGTGCGAAAAAGGAATAAGAATGCATTACGCTACATCTTACAATAAACGTCTAATGAAATTCCAATATACCCCGCTTCTCCTACTAGCACGGGAATACGATTAATAGTGGAGAAAAAGACACCAACATCGGCCATAACGAACACTAAATACAGCAACGACCTTTGAAAGAAATGTCCGCCAGTTAGATCGTGCAAAATCTCTTCCGTTCCGGGAAATGCAAAGAGATGGTAAACTGGAGGCTAGGCCACAAGCTCTGACGGCATTGTAGAAGACAACCACAGTTTTAGTAGGGAAGATTGGCTCGAACTGTAAACCTAATAGGGGCTATAACTAACGATTGGGAAATCAATTTCGACTGAAAATATTCTTTTCAGGCCTCCGTGTATGATGAGTGATTTTACATTCGAATAAATCGTCCTGAAACACCATTTTGCCTGCCTAGGCGAGAAAGTCAAAACTCTGTGATCTATGGTAAAAACTCATACTAGTGCGCCTGAAAGTGACAGCTTTACTTTAGTCATAATTAACACAGTTGGTAATATTTGAACAATAGAACATTTCAGCCTTTTGCTATTAATTCCATTGTCAGCCTTTTTATCGATCACTGCGCATGCTTTTCAGACTTTTAACTGCAACAAAAAGGCTGACAAAATTATAGCAACAATTCTATATTTCAAAGTCAGGTCCGCGCAATAGTTTTCAGCAAAAACCGTAAAATGTTGATACCTAGAGTAATTTTTTGAATATGTTAAAGCGCTGTTCGTTGCAGGTATCCCAGAAACGGATACCATACCTGACATTTGAATCAATTAAAGATGGTAAACAATTTTGCAGTTATCAGAACCAATTCTTTTGAAATAACACGTAGATTATTGCACCGTGAGGACAGCTTTTTACTCAGAACATTAAAGTGATTTTCAGAATGGCGATTATTGTCTAACACTATAACAAATAAATGAAGAATAAATTGTTATACCGAGAATGAATCAAGAATAAGCAAATTGACTACTTATAAACTCTAAATAACTGATGTATAGGTTATTCTCGGCATAAGTATACTGTCAAAAGTTATACCGACCTCTACCCTTGTATAACTTTGACATAACCTGACAATCAATTGACTTTAGTTTTTTCAACAATTCAAACATGTTTTTGAAACAAATATTATGCTGCTGAGGAAGTGAAAGACCTCATAAATAAATGCAGAATGTGCGAATAATTACAAGAGTTCAGAATGAAAAATCGTTCTTCTAAAAATGGTGTAATATTTTTAGACCAATTGATAGGTGATTCTATCAGTAGGGACAAACGAGGTTTGACCCAGGTAGCACATCTTATCGGCTGAATCTTGGTTCCATATTGGGCCAATATAGATACATTGTAAATAAAAAATCAATATTGGTCCAATATGGGTGAATATTCAAAAAACAATATTATATTAATAATATTGGTGGAATATTGGTTGAACTAGTTTTGAATGTAGATTATCACACGAAATATTGGGTCAATATTTGTTGAATAATTTCTACCAATATCGATAATACAATATTGGTTATATATTGTTTTCCACATCTAGAATAAATATTGCAATCCAAATATTCCATTCATATCGATTATAGGGGAAAAAACTATATTGTGCTTCCAAGTTTGTTAGAATATTGGTTGAATATCATTTCCACTTTATTTGACAAATTGAAATAACTCATATTGAGTCAATATTGGTTGAATGATATTTACCAATATTGATAAAACAATATTGTCTTCACATCGTTTTTAACATCTAGAATAAATATCGCAATCCCAATATTCCCCTAGTATCGATTCTAGGAATAAAAACTATATTGTATCTCCAAGTGTGATTACACATTGGTTGAATATCATTTCGCCAATATTCAACAAATCTTATTAATTAATATTGGTTCATTATTGGTTCAATAATATTTATCGATATCGTAAAAACAATATTGTCTTCTTATCGTTTCCTACATCTAGATTGAGATGAAATTTGAATATTGGCCGAATATTCAATGAAACATATTGAAATTATATGATCAAACCTGGATAAAAATCCGCTAGGTGGCTCTACATATAGAACGTCTTCTATAACCTACGAAAGTATATTAAATACTTCCCATAACTTGTTTTCAAGACAGCTCACTCAGTGGTTATGGCGATCAAAAGGCAGACTCTGGTGTCACCTTCTTCAACTAAAAGACATTTAATAATTTACCAAGGTATATTGACATCCACCAATATATCCAAATGATATTGTACCAATATCGATAAATATTTTGAGGCCATTATTGCTTCAAGAATATTTCACCAAAATATTCAAACAATATTCAACCAATATCGAAAAATGTTCATATTTTACTTCTCGACAATTTAACTTTTGAATATGGTGCCAATATTGTCAGAATATTGTATCAGCGATATTGTACCAATATCGCCGAACATTTTGAGGCCAATGTTAGTTCAAGAATATTTCGACAATATTATTTAAGTAATATTGGACGAATATCGCCGAATGTTCACATTTTTTTTCTCAACAATATTGCATTTCAAATATTTCGCCAATATGTTCACAATATTGTACCAATATTTTACCAATATAGGTGTGCTACTTGGGGAAGAGCAGAAATATTGTTGTTCATTGGCGTAGAAGTAATTATGACTCGTATTTTCAATGAAAGTACATCAAAACATCGCTATGAAGAAGGGTCATACCGTGGAAGATTACTAAGAGACTCTGGCTATGCTTGCAGTCCTTATTTATTTACTACACCTGTTCGGAATCCATCAACTCGCAAAGAACAATCTTATAATAACGCTCACATCAGAACTCGTAACACTGTTGAAAAATATTTTGGTGTTTGGAAAAACCGAATTAGGTGCTTGCTAACGGGGTTCAGAACATCTTTACAAAATACAAAGATATGTATAATTGGCAGTGTTGCACAATATCGCAATTGATTTGAATGAGCCTCTTTTCATTGACGATGATATACATAAACTACCTCAACCAATAATATAATAAATTTGTTTTGAGGTCTTTATTTTCTATGATGCCCAGAATTTCTTCTATAATGTCTCTCAAATGCGCTGAAGTCAGGAATGAGCTCATTCTCATTTTCTTTATTTTACCAATTGACACAACGTTCTCTTTTATTGGAGGCCAAATCTCATAATTATCGAAAACCGTGAATTTTCATTTTAAGACTACTTGATGAAATAACACGAAAACTTTACAGATCAGTCAAATTTGACGCGAAATGTAGATGTTCTGTGAACCTATGACTATGCATACACACGTAAACAAGGCGTTATTTCCGAGTGAAAGGAGAATAACTATAATGAAGTTATACGAAGCTTATTTGTCGAAACATATTTTTTGGTTATACTTACCATAAGCTTGGAATAGCTATTACTGGTATAAGTTTGGAATAACCGAGGTATACGACTTTTTTATTTGTTAGAGTGTAAGTGTTGATATTGTTAGATGAAATTATATATATTTCCCCATGGGAACGTCTGGTATATCGCATTGAAATGATAAGAGTAGTTTTGTGTTGAACGAAAGCAGATTCGCATTACACCAATTTCTCACAGCAGTTGTATCATTTTGCTAAAAAGATTGTTTGAATTTTGAACATGCCACAGAATAGTGAATACATCTTCAGTCTCAATATTTGCAAGGTCATTAAAATATAACAATGTTCCCTGAATGCAAAAGGAACATCGCTTTCTCCGATAAATACTGGCTTCACATCTCCTCTGACTTGCAATTTGACTTCTACATTGGAAAGACTTTCAGTCCTTCCTTCAGAAATAAGTATTTCTAGAAAATGTCCTTAAGTGAAGTAACTGAATTGGGTTGAGAGCTGGAGGCTTGTGACAATCTATTTTATTGAGGCTGATCTCGAACCCACGAATCCACATCCGTCCAAGCAATGCATCATATACGGAAGGTACTAGAAATAGATCAGCATCCATTGACTATTTCCCATAAACGACGAGATAGTGACTTTATCCTTGGGATTTATGAGCTGAATAAGAACGGAGTGAGATAGAGGTCGGTTGAAGAGTTACATTGCGGCTGAGCTTGTTGAAAACCGTATCTGAAACGTGCGCCTGAACTAACTCCAGTAACAAAAGATTGCGGCTTGTTGTTGTGAGTGACTGTAACAACATACTCATCGTTGTCTGGTCCAGCTCTATACAAATCCTCAGTGTGATCAGTCCGACCAATACCGTACTCATGGTCCGAATGACTATTCTCATCTTGAGGGTGTTGGAACGAAATATTACGGGTTTTGGATTTCTGCATCAAAGTGGTTATGCAGACCTTGGTGACATGACCGGTTGTTCTACAGGAGGAGCACTTCAGAGAATTGCGATTAGTTCTGCACTCAGGTGACTTTAACGACCACAATTCAGGCAAAGGCCATCTAATCCTAATGTTTTATAATCGAAATGCCTTTGTAACTTCGGAATTGGGAATACTGACGTTGATGAGGACTAGACTGACGACTATCATCATTTGACTTGTACTGTTTGTGACTGCAACGACTAGCTTTCCGATATCTAGAACGGCCGAATTGTTTGTGTGTGTTAGTGAGTTCTTCTAATGACTTGTCATGGGGTTTGCCCAACTGACCTGATTCATAACGAGCTGCGCAGTTGCCTTCTAGCGCAGTTGCCTTCAAGAGGACACCATCGGAATTTCAGAGGAACGTGTCTGCACTCGTATCCAATTATCTTCAAGACCTCTGATGAACTGAGCACTAACGAAAATATCAGCTATGGACATTTTTACATTGCAGGTGCAGGTAGCATAAAAATCACAGTTTTTCAAATTCCACTTCAATGATGCGACAAAATTTGAGATGGACTGGTGTGACTACTGAGTGACACTGAAAAACTAGTGGTGAGAAACTTCGGTAGAGACCGCAGGGCTTGCCTGGACTTAACAGTGCGGCTAGATTATTGTAATGATCCCTACCTGTTGATGAACAAAGAGTTAAGCTTTTTTCTTGCCATCAATGACATTTTTAAGAACTCAATAATTGCGGAACCTTTCCAATTAAGTTTTTTTTTTTTTTTTTTGGCATCATGGTTCTCAAATCGTATCGGTGCTGGGAGTTGATTCGTTTCCAAGAGCCGCTGTAAGAAGTGACAGGAATTTCCTTACTGGTCCTCATCTATTATAACAACGGTGGAATGTCAAAAGCAGGCTTTAAAAAATGCTCAAAAATTGACTTTGAGAACGCCTACGAACTAAGTTGTAACAAAAGAGGCGAATGATTAGACTGAGGAGTTGAGAACTGTACGCTTTGAAGAAACATTATTGTTGATATATTTATATATACCAGGTGTTTCAAAGTGGATGGAACATTAGAAGTATCTGGAGAACAGAAAGACAGATCATTTCGAAAATTTGTGGTCGTGGATAATCAAACTTGCTTTATCCGACTAAAATATTTTCATCAATACAGTGTTGCCGCTTGTATCAGAAAGTAGTGGCTACTTTGTTGTTTCAAATGAAACACCTCGTATATTATATAATTTTTGGAATCCTTATAAGATTCCTTACAACTTTCCCACATAAATTTCTATACCTATCTATGACGATTTCCGAGATAAAAATTATTTTGTCCAATTTTTGTGCAAAACCTGACCATATCAATTTTTTCCCAATCTAAATTTACAAAATATTGCAATTTGGGTTATAGCTGCTAAGACCATTAAGTATTCTGTCGATGAACTGGATCTCAGTTTCAGCATACAGGGAGGCTCAGAAGTGAGTTCCTTCCGGGGACTCATGAAAATGACTGTAAATCCGTTTTTTTTTTTTAATGAAACACCTTGTATATTATTACTTATTTGAAAAGCTGTAACATTTTTCAATTTAATTGAGTGTACTTTCCCTATACCTATCTCGTACAGTTTGTTAGTTATGATCACTTATGTTATGAATTCGTCTTCAATAAAATAAATATTGGATAGTGATTTAGATAGTAGGCTATGAGCTTCATTCTGACAGAGAACTAACATGTTATTCCTTCATTGTCATCCTGTATTCAAGTTGCATGGGTGTGAAAGTACTATGGCAGAAAATAATTACTCGAATGTGGTTTTGATGGATTTATTCATCATTTATGGTCAATGTAACAAGAATATCAGTAGAACATGCAGAGAGTTTAATAAAAAGTATGCTGATTTACCTCGAATGAATTTGAGAAAATTCATTAGATTGAAGAGAAATTTTGAAATGTTTGTATCATCATGAAAAGCTAAAAGTATCAAAGTCTAACATGTGTATTAATAAATCAGTTTTTCAAATAAGTAATAATATACAAGGTGTTTCATTTAAAAAAACGGAGTTTCAGTCATTTTCGTGAGTCCCCTGGAGGAACTCACTTCTGAGCCTCCCTGTATGCTGAAACTGAATTAAAAACCTAAATAACTTAATTTCAACAAAATTTCAAGTAACAATTGCAACTATTTTAACAAGTGTGCTCAAAATGTTCACCGTTCAGTAACGGAGTTAAAATTCTGCTATAATTAATAGTTAAAATAATATATTTGTTAAATATTTGAATCAAATTTCAAACGCTCGTCAGTTTGAAACGGCTTGGCCGATTTTCACAAACAAAGAAGTGTTGGATATAGAATAGGAAGACCTTCAAAACCAGGAGCCACGTTACCCACTTTTACATTTGAAAAAAAAAGTTGATGGTGCCTTCTTGACACTAGGCCACGTGACCACAATCATTTTTATGCCACAAAGTAGTGAAAGTGGTATCTTTTTACCTGAATTTTACCCGATCTCGATAGCTTGTTCCGTTCAAAGGTTAAGGGCGGGAGGACTTTTTACGTCCTCACTGTATACAGGGTGGGTCACGGTCGATGGTACCTTAGACGTTTACGGAGAACGGGACATAGGATCACACTGAAAATTTGTTTTCTCAAGTAGTTGCTCTTGGTCTATCGATCTAAAATATTTTCAGCAATGCAGCGTTGCCGCTTATACCAGAAAGTAGCAGCATCTTTGTTATTTCAAATGGGTCACCCTGTATATTACCGCATTTTTGAACTTGTCATTCCTTTCTGATTATTTTTTCCTCATACTCCCCTATACCTATCTCTAACGGTTTTTGAGATATTGGTTATTTTCCATATTTTTCATCCAAAACATAGCTCGAATTGAATGTTTATTTCTGCGGTATTTGGATCATTAGGAAGTTGTAATTTTGTGTTTAGTTCTTCAAGATCATGTTCATTGATTTTGTATAGAGAAGTTTGTTCTGCGTTATACAGGGTCGTTCAAAATGCATGATCTTACTGCTAGATACGAAAAGGGTTGAAAGTGCGTTTTTTTAAATGGAACATCCTGTATATTATGAAATATCCTGGAAGTTGACTAAATTCCCTTTGAATTGATATATCATGTTCCTATACCTAAATAGCCAGAATTCCGAGATAATAGCAATTTTCACTTGTAATCTCCCAAGTGATTGAATTATTGCCGGAATTTTTTCGAGTACATGAATTTTCAAAGAAAAAGATAAATTTACTGCAATTAATTCAAGCACGAGGGGGATTCGGTAAGAAAATTTCACACCGAAAAATGAAAATTATCCAACAATTCATAAGAAATAACCAACGATGGTTTCACCTGAACTATTTATAACGACTGAAAAATTGATATGTAAAATACTTAACAAAATTTTCATCAATAAATGTGTTTAAATTTGGAACAAAAAAAATTAAAAAGTTATGTTCTTATCGTGGATTGAACCATCGACCTAGCGACTCATAGGCCGCAACACTACCGCTGAGCTCAAATTCAAACTCAAAAACATGTATATTCAGATATTTAACTATTTACATTGCATTTCGGTGAAATCTATGTACAACACAACTCTGCTTGATATTTTCCGCCCACCTCCGTGGGCTTATAGGGATCCCGCAGGTTGTGAGGGAGTGCTGGGGTGGGGGGGCTCCGTCGACCCCTGTTGCCTGGGGTCGGCGTTGTCCCGAATGTAGTGTCTCCTCGGCTCCTCAAGAGAAACAAGTGAGGCACCCCCGCTGGTGTTGACGGGTGTAACTCAGATTTTACCTTCCTACATCATGGTATTAGTATACCCTGTCTCCCGCTATGCTAATACAGGGGTTGATTGTCAGATTGATCAGATATATGAAGTGTGATTTGTGAGGGGTGTTATGTGGATTCCCGGAAAAAGTTTTCTGCAAAAAACCGGGTTCTGGTCTTAGCTATAGAGGTGACTTGGTGCTTAGTCTTGGCGTTCATGGAACAAGTCCAGTTTTTGGTAAATGAGCCCGCTCATTGTGGTGTGCCCTTACTCTTGTTGTTTCCCTGGTGAGTGAACTCTTGGGAATGTGATATTTGTAAAATTTATTTGAAAGATTCGTTTTGTGGTCTTGGATAGTGGTGACTTTAGCTAGGTTACGCACGTTTCAAAGAAAATTCATGGACTCGAAAAATTTCCGGCAATAATTCAAGCACTTTACACAAGATTACAAGTGAAAATTGCTATTATCTCGGAATTCTGGCTATTTAGGTATAGGAACATGATATATCAATTCGAAGGGAATTTAGTCGTCTTCCAGGATATTTCATAATATACAGGATGTTCCATTTAAAAAAACGCACCCCTTTTCGTATCTAGCAGTAAGATCATGAATTTTGAACAATCCTGTATAACGCAGAACAAACTTCTCTATACAAAATCAATGAACATGATCTTGATGAACTAAGCACAAAATTACAACTTCCTAAGAATCCAAATACCGCAGAAATAAACATTCAATTCGAGCTGTTTTGGAAAAAATATGGAAAATAACCAATATCTCAAAAACCGTTAGAGATAGGTATAGGGGAGTATGAGGAAAAAATAATCAGAAAAGAATGACAAGTTCAAAAATGCGGTAATATACAGGGTGACCCATTTGAAATAACAAAGATGCTGCTACTTTCTGGTATAAGCGGCAACGCTGCATTGCTGAAAATGCTAGATCGATGGAGCAAAAGCAACTACTTGAGAAACCAAATTTTCAGAATGATCCTGTCCCGTTCTCCGTAAACGTCTAAGGTACCATCGACCGTGACCCACCCTGTATAACACCATGTTTTCGAGTTTTATTCAGAACACGCTTTGATGAATTGTATTCAACAAAATTGATCGGAAATATAATATTGAAGAAGATTATTCGAATTTTTAAATAATAGTCGTACAAAAAAGAGTATAGGCATCAGAAATGTCAAGATTTACTGGTCTAAGACAATATTGGAACATTGTCCCCAACCAGTGAACCATCCTTACCGTTCATGAGACTCAATGTAGGTACTATAAAGAACGATTTCTTCAAGATTTCTTGTTCATTGGCCCTTTTCTAAATTCTTTGGGTTTGTTTCGTGCTTTCTGGTATTTATTTGTTTACAGAGAACCTCAAACAGTTAATTTGAAGGAGAGTATTGGTGGACAGGGAAAACTATTATTAAACCGATTAATTTTCAATAATGGCGTTTTATTTCCGAATGCAGCTTTCGCAACGATAACAACAACTGTTACGTGGGTGGATTGAGTTTCATATAGAGAAACCCCTGAAGTGCAGCGAAGCCCGATGCTTTTGTGATTTAACATATTGTCATGCAATTTGTTCTCTACTAATCTATAAATAATATCATTATAGCGGCTTGCATGCGTGCTTGCTGCATTGAAATTTTTAGAAATGGCGAAGCGGATGATACCCTGAATGTGGTCAGTCGACCGTAACACATTTTGAAGGAAGCTGTTTTGTTTCATTTTACATTACATATGGCGTTGTGTTTAATGTTGAATGATTTTGTTTCGATTATATTCATCACACGGCACAGAAAGGAATGATAATAGTAATGTATTCAATAATTATTACTGATTTCAATTGATCGTATTATCGAAACCAAGGATGGTGATTGACTTGTCGTTATTAATACGGATTTATATACAATCAGAAAATCAATTCCGTACCAGTGAATCAGCAGAAAATATGATTTTTTCACTGAGTTTCAATTGTTGTATCTAACATCACCTTCAGGTGAATACAATCAAAAGTAATAAAGTAACGTTCAGATTGAGCAAACGTATGTTAGGATAAAAGTTTGTGAAGTTTTTAGGATTTCAACTGACTGCACTGAGAGAAATCAAGTTATACAAGTTTTTTTTTTAATCTTATAGCAGCTGAATAAACTATTTTACCACCTCTTATCATACATCGTCTTTGTCACACGCTTGTTTCCTGTGATGATTTACTTCACACAACCCTAACACGCCGTTTCACAACCTCTTTTTGCAAATGAACTGTCTAGGTTTGGTTGTGTTGTGCAAGTGCAGAAGTGGAGGTTAATACCCTTCATGTATGATTTGTTTCTAAAATCATATACAGTGACCGCCAAAAACAGCAACCATGTACCATATATGGGGAAAAGTTTGTGCATGTCTGGTAACCCAAAAACTGATTTTGACATTTGTAACGTGACCACTAGTATGTCGGCAAATTGGAAAAAAATACGATGAAGAGTCCAAAAGTGGGGTAAGATGGCAAGTTTTAATTTTATACTCACAGAGTTCCAGGCAGTAAATCGGAAAAATTTCAAATTTGATATTTACCGGACTCTTTTTAATAAACAAAGTTTTTTTTTAATGGCACGATTGCAGTGAAAGATTTGTGTTTGATGATAATGACAAAACTCCCTCATTTTCTCCGCACCAGATGGCACTAAATTTAAAAAATTGGTTTCGCCAGAACCCTCGCTATTACATTGGTTCGTATCTTACAGTTATATCAGAATTCCAAGACTATTGTGAAGACTTGGAATTCTAGAAACTTTATGTTTCCTGATTATAATCAAGTATCAATGATAATGCTGCATGATCGTTTCACTTTGCACATCAAGCATCTTTAATTCTACGCACTATTTTCAAGTGTATGTGCGTAGTGAAACGCTCATGCACGATGTTTCTAGAATGATATATCACCACAATTGTCTTGGATTCTGATATTCTGAATAGGTACTTTTTTTAACAACGAACGAGAACGTTTCCTACTTATTCACCAATCTCAAATCCCTGTTTATGCAATTGGAGTTTCGTAAGAATTTATCATCTTTCCCACCAATCGAATTCCTGGAGACTTTGAAGTCTACTAGATACTCGTTAGGACAACAAGAGGATTGTTCCGAATTCTTGGGATTCTTATTGATTACTCTTCGTGAGCAGGAAAATGACAAAATCAGTAGTCTCGACCGTTCTGGATCAAATGGTTCCGTACAGCTTATCTCGAATTGTGTTTCTAGATCTTTCGCTGGAAAAATCCTCACTAGTTTATGTTATGGTACATGTTTGAGAGACAGTAAAAACGTATGTGACTTTCTGGAGCTTCAACTAGCATTTACTGATATGTCTGATAGCCAGTCCGTGAGGAGCTTGCTGTTTCATCATATGAAAATAGAACTTTTAACTGGTGATGATCAACTGCATTGCCCAATATGCGCCAAATTGACTGATAATTATAAGACAACGAGTATAACTGAGGCACCAGTCAATCTGATAATAACACTGATGCTCTTCAAACATGACTCAGCCTCTGGCGGAGGCACCAAACTTATACGAAGATTGAAAATAGATGAACACCTCAATCTAGCAGACCACAATTACAATCTTCATGCAGTCATTATTCACTGTGGTTCCGGCGTAGAATGTGGCCATTATTACGCATTGGCGAAAGATGGAACGGACTGGTTTAAGTTTGACGATAGTTTTGTTTCTAAATGCTCTGACGATATCTTGGGTTTATTGGAGCCTCTGGAGACAGCCTACATTTTATTTTATGAGAGAGAGGACATTGGCAGATCAAGATCTTCAGATGATGTGGTGCTGCAGGTTTTTCCGGGTTTTCCTGCAGCTGAAAAAGCAAATGCGCCACTGGAATCAATCAAGTCGTCCGGGAGCGCCAATTAATTTTTGTTGTTGTTTCATATTTTTATATCTATTGTAGAATTTAAATATAATTGTATACAATACCAAAAAAAAAATTTACAACAATGTGTAGTTTAAAGAGAGACATTCTCAATTGAAAATTGAATTAATACATGACTCCTCTGGAAATGGAAAAAACACTACGATAAATTTGAAGTTACGTTTTTGTAATATCTAACAGAAAACAACTACTTCCCCAGCTAAAGCAAATATTCACTTTCAGATTTTTTCTTGAAGTTATATAGGGTCTTTCTCAATATCTATCAGATGTAGTTCAATGTCCAGCATGGCTTTAGCCGGGGAAGTAGTTGTTTTCTGTTAGATATTACAAAAAAGTAACTTCAATTTTATCGTAGGGTTTTTCCATTTCCAGAGGAGTCATGTATTGATTCAATTTTCAATTGAGAATGTTTCTCTTTCAAACATGAATCCCCTCCAGAGAGGTTATCTTGTACGATGGAAAATAGCGACTAAATTCTAACTTTCAGTCGCAGATGATTCCACAACTGACTTTATGAACATCCTGTTCATATTTTCAATGAAATCAATGTGTGGTATTCTGTCGGAGCTAGGATTTGTGAAGAGCAGCATGGATTTGTCCCAAAGAAATCTACAGCTACGAATTTGCTTCTTTTCACACATAATGTGCATAGATGTACCTCAGAGAATGCACAGATTGACGTTATTTATACGGATTTTCAAAAAGCTTTTGATAAATCACGTCATTTTACTGGAAAAAATTGGAAGTTATGGAGCAGACTTACCAAGCTTGAATTTTTTATCTCGTACCTAGGAAACAGACCATGCAAGGTGAGATATCAAGGTCACTGTTCGGGAAAATATCTTGCAAACTCAGGAGTTCCATAGGAGTTCAACTTCGGACCACTATTATTTTTAATTTTCTTCAATAACTTACCGCAGAATCTAAGATACTCTGAATGTTTAATGTTTGCTGATGACCTTAAATTTTATTTAAAAAAATGTGAATGATGATGACTGCCTTCAACTCCAGAGCGATATAGACTCAGCGTTCTCATGGTCTGTTGAAAACGACTTACTATTCAACAAATTGAAATGTGTCGTATCTTGAACACAGAAAGAATTCACTAGAATATGAATACACGATTGAAAATGACAAACTGCTGAGAGTAAAAAAAAAGTTAGGGATTTAGGCGTTGAGTATGATCATGCACATTCATTCAGATCACACATTGAGCAAGTTAGCGCACAAGCACTGAGAAGTTTGGGATATGTGCAAATGAACTCCAGGTAATTTCTAAATAGGGAAACATTTAAATTACTCTACAATTATATGGTTAGACCCAAACCTGAGTACTGTTCTGTAATCTGGTACCCAACAACAATTGTAAATTCTCACATATTGGAAAAAATACGGAATCGTTTATTGAGATTTCTATATATGAAAAAACACCACATTTACCCAGACTACAGAAGTATAGATTACAGATCGGCAAGTCTTCGAAATGAATTCGATTTGATGAGTTAAGAAATGAGAAGACAAATAGCATCAGTTACTATGTGTTATAAATTATTCATCAAAGTTTACAACTGCACCAAACTGAAATCCCTTCTCAAGGTAAGATTTCCCCCTACTACTAGATACAAGAAATTTCTAGAAATTCCACTTGCACCCACAAGTAATTTCTGTTCTCCAGTAACCACAATGGTTAAAGTTACAAATAATGTCCTGCAGTTATCTGAACTTAGTTTTGATCTGTGTCCCAGAAAGTTTTTTAACGAATTACGTTGTTACTCGTTTTGAAGTAGGATTTTAATTCATCTTTTGCTGCTAGTGAATATATATATATATATATATATATATATACATATATATATATGTGTTCGGATAGGTTTCCGCGGTCAGATATTTGAAAACTAGAAGTTCGGGTTGAACCGCGTCTGGAATTTGTTGAAATTCGACGTTTCGGCTCCGATTTTGGAGCCATTTTCAAGAATAAGAAGGATAGGTATAGTGAAGAAACGTGATTCTACACTGAGGTCTCAGTCTGCCTACTCCTCAGGTATTATCGCGTTAGGATTTTGTGACTTGACGTCGGGGTCTGAATCTGCCTACTCCCCAAGTCTCGTCACTGGCTCTCTCTAAGGTCTCAATCTGCCTACTCCTTCGAGAGAACTGAGGATTTGCGGGTTGTGGACCTATATTTGTACTAGGTTTAATGACCGTGTGGGCGGGGCTGGCGCGTGATGAGCTTTGTGTGGGAACTGGGTTGGCGCTAGAGCTGTGTGCGGGAACTGGGTTGGCGCGGAGTGAGGGGATATGAGCAATGAGAGGCTTCCAGGTATTGGGAAGTCTACGTCCATCGTCGCGGGTATTGAGGCAATTAGGGCGCTTCTCTATCTCAAGGGCTTCGCGTATGATCCTGGTTTGCAGAGTTTTCTCGGTGGCAATTGTTTTGGTGTTTTTAAAGTCTATTTTGTGGCCTGTGTCTTCACGATGTTTATAAAGTGCGGATGTGGATGATGCTTGTCGGACTGCGAGTTCATGTTCATAGATTCTAGATGTTATTCGTCTGTTAGTTTGGCCAATGTAAGTTCTGGGACACTCTGAACATGGTATTTCATATATGCCTTGGGATTCATTTGGTATTGTGTCCTTTGGAGTTCTCAGGAATTTGGATATTTGGTTGTTGGCTGTGAAAATTGTTTTTATCTCGTGTTTTCTCAAGATATAGCTGATTTTGTCTGTCACACCTTTGATGTAGGGTAGGAAAGCTTTGTGAGGCTGAAGTAGACAATATTCAGCCTCACAAAGCTTTCCTACCCTACATCAAAGGTGTGACAGACAAAATCAGCTATATCTTGAGAAAACACGAGATAAAAACAATTTTCACAGCCAACAACCAAATATCCAAATTCCTGAGAACTCCAAAGGACACAATACCAAATGAATCCCAAGGCATATATGAAATACCATGTTCAGAGTGTCCCAGAACTTACATTGGCCAAACTAACAGACGAATAACATTTAGAATCTATGAACATGAACTCGCAGTCCGACAAGCATCATCCACATCCGCACTTTATAAACATCGTGAAGACACAGGCCACAAAATAGACTTTAAAAACACCAAAACAATTGCCACCGAGAAAACTCTGCAAACCAGGATCATACGCGAAGCCCTTGAGATAGAGAAGCGCCCTAATTGCCTCAATACCCGCGACGATGGACGTAGACTTCCCAATACCTGGAAGCCTCTCATTGCTCATATCCCCTCACTCCGCGCCAACCCAGTTCCCGCACACAGCTCTAGCGCCAACCCAGTTCCAGCACAAAGCTCATCACGCGCCAGCCCCGCCCACACGGTCATTAAACCTAGTACAAATATAGGTCCACAACCCGCAAATCCTCAGTTCTCTCGAAGGAGTAGGCAGATTGAGACCTTAGAGAGAGCCAGTGACGAGACTTGGGGAGTAGGCAGATTCAGACCCCGACGTCAAGTCACAAAATCCTAACGCGATAATACCTGAGGAGTAGGCAGACTGAGACCTCAGTGTAGAATCACGTTTCTTCACTATACCTATCCTTCTTATTCTTGAAAATGGCTCCAAAATCGGAGCCGAAACGTCGAATTTCAAAAAATTCCAGACCCGGTTCAACCCGAACTTCTAGTTTTCATATATATATATATATATATATATATATATATATATATATATATATATATATATATATATAAGTGAAAATAGAGTATATTTCGTTTTAATTCCGAGAGTTCTAACCTTTGGCAGCTGTTTCGTGCTAACGCACTCATCAGAAAGGATTTATGGAGCTCTCGAAATCAAAACGAATCCACTCAAGAATTAGTACCGTGAAGGCAAGATAGATATAACGAAGTGTTGACTGCCTGTCAAATTGTAGACAAACCTCTACTTTGGATTCCTTGGTTCGTGTCAAATTAAGTTTCAACTAGTGACTGTAGATGTCATAAGTAACTTTCTGTTATATCTATCTTGCCTTCACGGTACTAATTCTTGAGTGGATTCGTTTTGATTTCGAGAGCTCCATAAATCCTTTCTGATGAGTGCGTTAGCACGAAACAGCTGTCAAAGGTTAGAACTCTCGGAATTAAAACGAAATATACTCTATTTTCACTTAGATTCTGCTTGCGTTCCTCATAACGTACTAGAAACTTGATTGAACCTTGGGTTGGTCAGAACAACGAAGTGTTGACCGCCTGTCAAATTGTAGACAAACCTCTACTTTGGATTCCTTGGTTCGTGTCAAATTAAGTTTCAACTAGTGACTGTAGATGTCATAAGTAACTTTCTGTTATATATATATATATATATATATATATATATATATATATATATATATATATATATATTATGCTAGTTATTAGTTTTATCTCAGCTTTCTCATGTAAAAAAGTTCTTGTAACTTGTTCGAGAAATAAATAAATAAATGTACTAATGATTTGGTTTTTTTTATGATCAGAAGCCACCTGAAAATGATTCTTGAAAATATTTTTTTTTACAAAATTGATATAAACATATGCATTCTTTATAAAATAATTTGAAATCTTTTTTTGGAAACATGATCTTTGATGCAATTTATAATTTGCAAAATATAAATAATTTATTGCTTAAAAAAGGATTTGAAAAATAGCTTCAAGAGAAAAAAGGGAAAAAATTCTTATATTTGTTATTTACCAATTATCATACTTGCAATGTTCATGTCAGATATAAATGTTGATTAACTAATGCACAATTAATAGAAAAATTGTGATAAATTTTTTTGGCCGCAGATTATTGTTCATTCATCTATCCAGTAGATGCCTGAATTTTTTCAATTCTTAATTTTCATATTTAATAAGTTCAAATGATATTTATTCATCGAAGGTCCAAAGTGGGAGGTTTTCGGTCGTATTTTCAACCCTCTGGGAAAACTATAAATATTGGTTCTACAGTGTTCTTTTGGGAAATTTCCCCCTCTTATCGAAACTTTTTTAAATTTGAAAAATTTCAAATGGTTTTTGCAATAAACCAAACCCATGTTGTGTTTTTAGGTAATTGTTATTAACTTTTTCAATTTTTTCAAGAGGCACTTGAATTTTTTCAAAAATCATCTAAACGATTTCGAATCGACACCGATTGACACCTCGTTCATATTTTTCAGAGGCGGAGAAATACTTTGACTCAAAAAGCGCTCTTTGACTAGACTAAAACAAAGTTCTCCAGTGAACTATGCTTTCAAAAAGGCATCCATCAAACATTTAAAATGTTTTTCTTCCATAGAAGCAGACTTCTATATCTAGTTCCCAGCATAAACTAAATATTGCGTTACCATAGCAACGAATAATAACTTATTAGAAGTGTCAATGTAAAGTTTGACGTTAAAAAAGTAAACCAGAGTTACGCAATAAATAAAAAAAAAAATATGTCCACCCAAATTGTGAAAATAAAAAAATTGGAGTATCGAGCCATCATCAAGTACCTGTATTTAAAAGGGTTAAGAGGTAAGCAGATTTACGAAGATATGCTTAATACCCTTGGTGATCAATGTCCTTCATATGCGACCGTGAAAAATTGGACTGCAAATTTCAAAAGAGGTAAATTTTCCATTGAAGATGATGACCGATCGGGAAGGCCAGTTTCTGTGTCAGTCCCAGAAAATATCAATGCAGTTCATGACATGATTTAAAAGACCGTCAAATTGAGCTAAAACGGATATCTGAAGCACTGAATTCATACAAACGCGTTCATCATATAGTTCACGTCAATTTGGACATGAGAAAAATTGCTGCAAAATGGATCCCCAAATGTTTGAATGTTGACCAAAAGCGTGCAAGGGTAGTAGCATCGCGTTCGATCTGTGCTCGATTTGAAGACGATGTAGACTTCTTAAACCAAATTGTTACTATGGATGAGACTTGGGTACATTTCTACGATCCAGAAACAAAGCAACAATCGATGGAATGGCGACACTCCGGTTCTCCAAGAGCAAAGAAGTTTCGTGTCCAAAAATCTGCTGGAAAAGTTCTTGCTTCAGTTTTTTGGGATTGCCATGGAGTAATCATGATTGATTTTTTGGATAAGGGTATGAACAATTACTGGAGATTACTATTCGACATTACTGACCACTCTACGGGAAAAAATTAAAGAGAAAAGACGCGGAAAGCTATTCAAAGGTGTTTTGTTTTTGCAGAACAACGCCCCTGCACACAAATCTCATGTTGCCTTGCAAAAAATTCGTGATTTAGGGTTTGAATTACTAGAACAACCCCCTTATTCTAAATTTTCTTTCAACTAGGAGGTAATAAAAGCTGTGGAGGTCTGGTTTGCAGATCAAGAAGAAACATTTTTTTTGAAAGGTCTAGAGACGTTGCAGGTTCGTTGTAATAAATGTATCCAATTAAGAGGAGAATATGTTGAGTAATAAAATATGTTGACATTGAAATTTTGTTTGGTTCCTCGTATCAAGAGTTAGTTACCCTTTAATTCAAAATATCAAGAAAAAGAACTATTCAAATTTACCGCAAGAAATCAATTACTTCAAATTGAGCATCAAGCCCAGTGCAATCCAAATTTCAATTGGTTGTTAAATCAGTTATCTTCCGTGGAGGTTCAAATTTCACGCCCACGTAAATTTTAATCAACCCTCTGACGTATCAAAATGAATGAGGTATTAGTTGCAAACTACTCATAAAGTCTGGAAGTACTTGGCAGGAAATGAAGGACTATAATGAGTTGAAAATTTCTTTACCGATGTGCCTTATATCCACAAAATTGAAGGAAATATATGAATTGAATGTGTTTTTAATTTGATGTAAATGCTTTAATTTATATCAGTGTTGATAATTGAAAACATAATGTTTTCGATTTTGTATTTCGCTTCCAAGGGGTTCAAATCCGCGATCATCGGTCTCGTGGCATCACACGTTGAAAGGTAAGAGCTACGTCTTCCCTAGCTCACACAAGTCTCTCGAAGACTTTCGAGGAATGCGCGTAGGGGTGCAATCGGTTGACGGAAATAACAACAAAAACAAAAAAAAAATATTTATCGCCTGCAAGCTGTCATAATATTTTCCTGTTTCGGAAATGATACAACACTGAAATTTGACCGAAATCGTGATCATCACTCACCATCAATTCGTCTCAAGTAAAACCAATTTTAAGGAGAAGTTCTAGGTTGAAATGAGTACTTGGCTGTGGCATGGTATGTGAATGGAAGTAATCAACAAAAAATTGTGATTCTAAGTCAATATGAATGAAAAGAGCCGTTTCGGTAATTATTTCATTAGTTATATGATCGTTCTTCTCTTTCTCGTAACAAATTATGATGCTTCAGGCAACATAACAAATTATTTTAATAATTTGATTTTCGTAATCGACGGAAATCTATTGAGTAGTAGTAGTAAATTCGTGAGGTTGCAGTCAATTGGTGAGCTAATTAGAAATACTCTTTGAAATTTGTCGAGCTTTCGACAATGTTTATTGTCTTCTTCAGGACGACTACAAATTGTATGGTTTACAGTTGGTATAAATATAAATATAGATGTCTACTTACTAACGTGAGAATTAAAATGAAAACATGACATTAGATGTATGACAATAATGATAACAATTAAAATTTGATAAGAAATCAGAAGAGAAATTCTGATACTGGGTGAAATAGATTATTTATGCATCAATGATTCAAACACATCATAATTCCACATCATGCATGCTCCAAATATTCCGATGAGTCGAATGAACTATATGACAAACTTTGTAGTTTAAATATATCGAATCCTTTCAATGTCATGTCGATCTTAGCCTCAAATAGCATTCAATTGTATAAATGTTTAATGGAATTCCTTTACAAGACAAATATTAAGCTGTAGTTGGTTTTAGAGTTGGTATACATGTGTAGACCTTTCCTTGTGTGACATGTACCTATTAATCCGTGGTCTAATTGTTGTGTGTCTCAGAAAAAGTCGTCCCGAAGGACCCCTGGACGTGAAGCGTGTGTACCTGTCTATTCCTGTTGTACGGTCTTCAATTTCAAGCTCTCATTTCTTGTTGTTTTGTAGGGACCTATTTAATTAGAAATACTTCTATCATCTATACTATCAATACCACATACTCTACTTGTGTCTGGCCGAATGACGAAATGTCAAAGCCATAAAAAAAAAAAAAAATGATAACAATTCAAATTTGATAAGAAATCAAGAAGAAAAATTCTGATACTGGGTGAAATAGATTATTTATTCATCAATGATTCAAACACATCATAATTCCATATCAGATGAAAGAACCCCTGATTTCCGGTCATTACCATATATCCAGGAACTTACACCAAAATTAACAAATGTAGTAAAATACGAAAATATTATAATTGCAAAGAAAAATATTAAAACAATTTCAAAATTACATACAAAAGTTAAAAATCCCATTGAAAATAAACAAAAATCCAATGTCATTTATAAAATACCTTGTATGGATTGGTCCAAATCTTATGTTGGTCAAACATCGAGAAATCTCAACAGTCGCATTATTTCACATAAAAGTGACTGTACCTAAATATAATAAGAACTCATGTGCCTTATCGGAACATGTAAATCAAAATGACTATCAAATGATCTATAATGATACAATTATTTTAGATATTGAAAGTAATCAAACAAAAAGGATATTTTTGGAAATGATACACATCAATGAAAATGGAGAATCGATGAACAAAAAAACAGATGTAAATAATCTCAGTCAAATTTATACCTACTCCTCAAATTGAATAAATAATGTATTTCACCCAGTATCAGAATTATCTTATTATCTTGATTAGTTATCAAATTTAAATTGTCATCATCATTGTCATACATCTAATGTCATGTTTTCTGTCCGTTTGGTCCCAATTTCATTTTAATTCTCACGTTAGTAAGTAGACATCTATATTTATATAAATGAAGCGAAGTTTTGTATAGAAGTGTATAAATTATCTTTATTGAAAAGCGCTTTCGACTTTCGTCATCTTCAGTGCTTCCTGAAAGTAAATACTCAGTTGGGAGAACCGAAATTGAATTTAAAAAAGAGGTTATGAAATTTGGAAAATTAAGTTACGTGAGTACTTACATGTCAGGCAACAGGAAATTTCGAAATATGTAAAAAACATTGTTTAAAATTACAACAACATATTATACTGCATAAGAACTAACATGCATTTCGTTAGTTCATTAGTTATAGTTGATTATCTCAAAAACTGTCCATTTTTGACCATGCGCCCATGGAACATTTAATCTATAATATCCCAAAGTTTCAGACAGTTTCACCGAGAGCCATTTTCCATAAAGTTTGTTACAGGGTCCTTTGAGTTCGGTTGGTTTATATTGAGTGTGCCAGTTATAAAGATATTTGAGAGATCAAAAAATCGAAGAATTTTATGAAGTTATTTAGACTTTCGCGGCCATTATTACTATTGATCGGGTTTTTGCGGACGCCATGAATTGGAAATGATTTCAACTTTTCGCCAAGTTGGTAATGGTCAGTTGATGTCAAATATTGTTGTTATTTGACAGTTCATATGTTACCTCGCAACAACCTTTCCAGCAAGGCGTTTTTATTCTTGAAAATTTCGCACGATTTAAAGTGCTTTCGAAGGATTATAATGCAGTTATGACGAAACAGTAGATTATTATACAAGTGCACAAGTGAGCTGTCAACGCGAAGCGAAGTATCTTAAACCTTATAGAGAATTTTTGGCAAAAACTGATGGAGCTATGCTATGCAGACGGTGTCACGTCAATTGGACGTGGAAAATTGGACGCACGACTATTGGTCGCAGTCAATTGGACGCGCGACATTTGGACGCAAGAACAACTGGGCGCAGGGACGACTGGGCGCCAAAAACACAAAATTAATAATAATAATAATAAAATGAATTTTTCTTCAAGTTCCAAGCTCCTAACTTGCGAGCTAGGTTAGTTCGGTCAGGTTAGATCAGACTAATAAAATACTACACTTAAAATGAATTTTTATTCAACTTCCAAGCTCCCAACTTGCGAGCTAGGATAGTTCGGTCAGGTTAGATCAGACTAATAATATACTACACTCAAAATGTATTTATAATAATAATTATGATTAGTAGATATTTTTTTGGCGCCCAGTCGTCCCTGCGCCCGGTAGTCCTTGCGTCCAATTGTCGCCGCGCCCAACTGTTGCCGCGTTCAACTGTTGCCGCGTCCAACTGTTGCCGCGTCCAACTGCCGCGATGTCCAATTATCGCAGGGACCAATTCTCCGCGTCCAATTTTCGTGCGCCCAATTGACCGCGTTTAATTATCAGTAATCCATGCAGACAGTGAAAATATTTCAATGATGGTATTTCTGAATTCATTGCCAAGCATCCTGAGCACGCAAATGTACTTGTTTCTATTTCTGGGGACTGCAATGAGAATTTCGGGTAATATCTGACAATTTATTAGCCTTTGTTTGTGGAAAACGGGCCGATGTTTTCAATTTGCTCCGCAAATCTCATCAGACCCTGCATTAACGCATTTATTGCAAAAAACCACTTTCGCATGCTCATTTTTGGTGAGTAAGTTCAATGGCCTTGAAAAAAACGAACATGGTTTAAAATCCTATGGAACTTCAAAACAACCAATATTCCAATGATTTGTGAGGATGGGGAATTTTAGAGGATGTCTCATCCTTTAGCACGCGAACACGTTCCTGATAAGTCATGATAGATTTCAAAGGAAAAGGATCGATTTCGTTTCCAAAACAAAAATTCATTTTATTTTTCCACCAAAGATCGAAGAAAGTGACTATTTTTGCCCAATCCAGACGAATTTCCTTGCAAAACAACAATTGAGAAATAGGTGTGAGAGGTCCAAACAATATTTTTAATGGATTCTGCAGCCAGTGAAAACTCTATTGACAATTTTCTGTTCTTTTTTTTGTTAATTTTTTTAATCTAAGAAAATATTTAAAGTCGACAAAATTCATATGGATTATTTCTTGTGCCATAGGAAATTGTTGTAACAAGTCCATTGTGGACAGCCTAAATTTCGCCGCTTTTGGAACCCCCTTTGGTCGATTGTTTGGCAGGCAGAAGCAAAAGCTTTGCTCTCGCCTTCCGGAGAATATTCCAAAACAAATTTGCCCAATGAGATCTCTAACTTTGAAAGACTAATACGGGTTTATTTTACACTATGAAACCCTTTTTGTTCTGCACGCCACTATTTCAAATTGATGACATGAAATCGTTATTTGGTAAACATATTGTTTATCACAACTTTATTGATCTGTGGTTAGAACACAGAACCGTTACTTTTCCTCTCGGTTATTATGTGAAACAACTCAATTTTCGAATTGTTATACTTGACCTTGTAATTGGTTGGAATAATAAACAAAGATGGAGCGCTTTCGCCTTGGTTCAGCAGGCAGCACTGAATCTCAGGGTGTTCTGTTCATCTGAGTCGCCTTTCAATTGTCCCAAGGAGTAACTCCGAGTAGCTTGGGGTAGTTCTTGGAGTGATTTCACAGACCACGAACAATCAGTGGTAACAAGCTGTCAATTAAAAAGCGCATCTGGGGGACTTTGACATATTTATTATAGCTGATAGTGCCAGTGATTGTCAAGAGAATTCTTGGACCTATTTGAATTTTTTCTGTCGAATTCACTTCGTTCATCAGCGATGGTTCTTGGGACGATTGTTACCTAGCAACAACCATTCTAGCACAGCGTGTTTCAATTTTGAAGATTTCGCAAGCTACTTAGTGCATTTGACAAGGAAAACGGTGCAGGTATTATGTTTGTTCTATTATAATTCACCCTGTATATAAGAATAATAACCAAATTCTAATCTGAACTCACAGTGAAGAAAATATTTGGAATAAGTAACATATTTATATTCCTAAT
Organism: Chrysolina oricalcia; assembly: GCA_944452925.2. Classification (NCBI taxonomy): domain Eukaryota; kingdom Metazoa; phylum Arthropoda; class Insecta; order Coleoptera; family Chrysomelidae; genus Chrysolina; species Chrysolina oricalcia. Next base: position 64,046,936 of record OX101815.2, read on the forward strand.
GGATTATTTTAACGAGCCACAGATGAGTTTCAAATCAATGAAATCGCTTTCTTGTAAATGACTGCATACATGCTACTGTAATTCCACTCAGATAAATCTCACTGATGATTAATTTTGTATACAGACTGCCTCTCATCACCAGAGTTCTAATCTGAAATTGAATCTATATGTTGTACTTCAAAATTCTATCAAGCGTTAAATTCGTAACTTGCATGTTATGGAGGATGATCAATCTAGTTATTATATAGTAACCGTTTGAAAACAAATGAGAGAAAAATTACCGATGATCTTGAAAATGAGTTGACACTTTATGCCGACCTCATTGTTAGATATTTTAACGTTACTAGGAATGGTTATTTAATCAACTACTGTAATAATGACTGCGATTGTTGAAATAAAGGAATTCTAATTTTTATCTGGCAATAAAGTTAAACTTTAGCAGTTTCCGCAACATACATTTATCGTTAAAATCCGTTTATGTTTGGTTGCCTATGCAACAATCATGTATTCATTGAGAAATAATAATAATAATAATATAATAAAAATAATAATATCTCAGCCTATATCCACAGACATAACGCGGCTCTACGAGTGTTATGTTACCACCTACGACACTCGTACGGTATAGACGAGACACCAGTGTTGCCTTACGCTCCGGGGGATATTGAGTCCGTGGTGGAGAATGAGAAGTGCCGGATCTACTGAAACTACTCATTTCCCACCCTCAGGCAAATACAGGCCAATAAGCCTGATGTAGTACTCCTCGACCATGAAAGTAAGACGATTTTCGTCATGGAGTTTTCGGCTCCTGGCGAAACGAATATCGTCCGAAAGGAGGAGGAGAAACGGACGAAATATCGAGATTTACTCTTCGAACTCCGCAGGCTCTATCCAGACCATTCTGTAAAAATGGTTGTTCTGATAATAGGGTCTCTTGGCGGTGTTTTGGATTAATCACTCTCGAACCTAAAAATCATACCGGCATGTAGGAAGATGTCAGAAATCATAGCCGGAAGAATGCAGAAGGCTGTCATCCTCGGTTCATTACTTCTGCTCAGGGCACACGATTCCCGGACCCAATAGCTGCTTACCCCATAGTTTGGGAAGTGGTTATTGGGGTAATGATGTTGCCAGCGCGCCCTCCGAATGTATCGGAGCATCGGAGACAGGGTCTCCGACTGGAGAATTTTAATTCAATTCAAATCAGAAATAATAATAATAATATCTCTTTATTCATACTGCATTTTTCACAATGGGAAAATAAATCAATATATGTCCACAGTATGATAGGGCGGAATTCAGTCGCCAGTATCCGGGAAAACTGCTCTTCCATTCAACCCCAAAAACAAACAAGAAAGTGTATATAAAAATAACAAAACATAATGTATGTTCATGATAAATTGACAAAAAAAAATAATTAGCAAAATTAGAAGAACAAGTCAGATAAAAAAAAACAAAAGGAAATAACTAATTACTTAAATTAATTATAGTGAAGGTGGAGTGGCAATAATTATTGACAAATTAATGACATCGACCAATAATTGGGGTCATTAATAGACGATACTGTCAAAAATAGATCGAACGCACTGTATATTGAAATATTTAATTATTATTCAATACGTGGGTTACCTTTTTACCTTTTACAATTCAGTACGTGAGCGAAGCTATTTTATTTTGAAACACAATTGTGCCATACACAGAAAACAAGAGTTTTCAAAAAGGCCACTGATAATTGGATCTGATAGTCGAGTTTAGAGTTTTGGCGTGCCCACAGCTACTGAGGGCTATGGGGGGAATTTGGAAGAATATAGTTTAGTTAAATGGAAATTGTTCCTAAAATGTATATGCCATAGTTTATTGTAAATATAGATCTATTTAGAATAACTTATTCAATCAATAACTAATCTAGAAGTGATTCATCAATTCTTCAATTCACTATATCCTTCATTAATTTCAATCATCTTAATCTCATATTTGTACATAGTAAAATAAATGTTTTTATATTTTTCTGAAGTGTTTTCAATTTATAATTGTTCAGTATCTACCTAGTGAATAAACCCCAATTCACGACAATATCTCGAAATCATCCATCAACAACTAGTCGTTCGTTTGAATTGAAGAACATTAAACAGACATGATTTCATTATTAATTATTATTATTAGCTAGGGAACAACGAGAGGAAACTCATCAGGAGAAATCCCACTAGGAGCTCTGTTAACTAAGTTAACACACACCTTCACAATGTTGAGATCACACCAAAGTTAGATTTGAATTTCAACTGAATATCCCTATCCCTATATAGAAAGTAATTCAATATTACATCATTATGGAATAGGTTCCTCCAATAAATATTTTTATTGTTTGCTGTTGATAAACGGAATTGAATCACTTTGCTAGTAAAGTTTGTATGAACCATTTCAGAATTGATTTATAACTATAGCACCAGGGGAAGGCAGGAAAACCAGGCCATCTACTTACAGTGTTGCCATTTAAGTGTACAACATATGTTTTATCAATTGTACAACGAAAATACAAATATTTTTGTAAATTGGTGCATGTTCGATAATCATATTAGGTAAGGGATAAGTCAAAAAATATAAAAATTGAACATGAGTAAGGTACCCCAATTTCAGAAAATTCAGCAAAATGTTATTTGGAAAAGTTGTTAACATTTATTATGCCAAAATACCGAAACATGCCCCCCTAAGAAATATTTCTATTTTATTTCAAATATCACTAATTTCCCTATTTTTTTTTCACATTCACCATCAAATCAATTGTTCAAATTGAAGTATTTGTTAAATTAACTTAGCGAATCACAAACTTCATGTTTGTTGCAACCATATTAAACACAACTTTAAAATTTCGCAAAATTTATTTTTATTAAAGTTAGTCATTGGTTATGATAATATGCATATTGAAAAGTTCTCATTTATAGTGTTTTTTTTTTATTTCAAATGTTTATTAAAGAACCTTACAAGTAAATCAGAAAACATGAAATCCTACTAAAATAATCGTGGAAACCCTTGGAACAAAATAAAATGAGGGTTGAAAATAAACATTACGACAGTTTGGTTACGTTAAATTTTAATTCTTGAATAATTGCTATTCGAAAATTAAGTTCATTTGATTTCAAATGCCCCTTGCAAGACAATTAACATTAGCTGGAAATTTCAGTATATCGAGATAAAAAATTACTCGTGAAATGTTGTAGGGGGTACCCTTAAATATCACGAAAAATACAAAGTAGTCAGATCCACTTGAAATTCGCGCTATATACGTGAATTTCTACGCTGAATCCAAGAATATATGTTTTGTATATGCTCAGATTGAAGATATATCCGAAAACGGAAATAAAATGCGATCGCCAATCGATTCAGAATGGTCAATGGAAATTTCAGCATATCGAGGAAAATAATTACTCGTGAAATGTTGTAAAGGGTTAGGTACCCTTAAAAATCACGAAAAATACAAAGTAGGCAGATCTACTTGAAATTCATGCGTTATATTCCATGCTATCAGGTTTAGGTTGAGTAGAAGAGCGCGTCCTCTCGGTAACTTATCTTACCGTCAAGACCGAACTCTGCCTTTTGTCGTCAAACTCCATAACCTCTGAATCTCACAATTGTGTAAAATGTAATACATATAGTTTGAGTCAATAAAATCAATTATTATTATTATTATATACGTGAAATTCCATGCTAATTACAAAAATATATGTTTTGGATATGCTCAGATTCGAGATATAGCCGAAAAGAGGAATAAAATAGCGATAATTTTGAAATTGCAGGGGTTCAATTTGAGAACGGTTAGAGATAGAGCAATGCTGCGATCGCCAATCGATTCAAAATGCTTGAGTTAGTATATGCTGGAAATTTCAGTATATCGAGAAAAAAAATTACTCGTGAAATGTAAGAGGGTAGGTACCCTTAAAAATCACTAAAAATAAAAAGTAGTCTGATCCACTTTAAATTTGTGCTGTATACGTAAAATTCCATGCTGATTACAAAAATATATGTTTTGTATATGCTCAGATTCGAGATATAGCTGAAAAGAGGAAGAAAATGTCGAAAATTTTCAAATTGCAGGGAAATCTCGGTATCATCTGCATAATAGTGTTGATGACAGGATAGAAATGTTGACGGAAAATTGCTAATATAGATTCTGAATACTTTGGTTTCGGAAACCAACATTTAATCTTGCTGGAATTCTCAAGACTGGAACAGTTTTGTATGATGAGTGGAAAATTTGAAAAATACTGAAACACTGAGTTATTGGTTCTCATCACTCCACCAACATACTAACGCCTATTCGGCTTGGCTATTTACATATTTAAAAAAGACCGCAGCAGTCACTTAAAAGCCCTAATAATCAATTATCCCCGATGTTGAAATAAAGACTATTAAAACATATTGAAAACATCTTTAGGTAACAGAGTATCATTAGTAGTGCCCTCTATCACCCTAATTTACTCAAGACCGAGATGGAAACAAGATCATCTTACTGATAAATGACCCTCTTAACATAAATCGTGCTTCGTCACGTATCACTTGTTCTGAGGAAGAATACTTTCTCTTCTACACGTTACATGATGTGCTAATAGAGTCTTATTAAGAAATTAGTTGTAGCTTATGACGATTTATTGTTTTTTGTATCAATAAAGACTAATGTTCTTTACGAGATATTCTCGACTTTTCGCCAACACAGGTGATTGTCATTCTCGAGAGAGATGTTGAAATGTTTGCAGCCACTCAGTTCACTGAAGACTGCTCGACATTCGTGGTTTCGAAAAGTGTTTGTGAGTTGGCGTTCTGATATCTGATTGGTCCATAGCATTAGGTATCATTTTATTGATTGTCCGAAAAATATTTTAAAAAGAACGGAAAAATAAGGAACTAAAAAACCAATAACTCAAAAACGAAACTAAATAGGGATATGGACAGTTTTATTGTCCTCAAACAGGTCCAAAAAATATTACAATGAAATTTTTTCATATCTGAAAAACTAGCTATTTATGATACAAGTTCGTGAAGTAGGACTTTTGTGTATGAGCGTAAAGTTTGTTGAATGAGACGCAGCCGAGTTCAACAAACACGCGAGTACAAAAAAAGCCCTTTTCGAAAGTGTTTCATGCAAAGATTTTTCTTCGGCAGTTATTATATTGCCAAATTGTAGCAATTATATCATTAATTTGAATGTTCAATGATATGAATTGTTGTCGTATTATCAAATGAAGACTTCCGAGCTATATTTGACGCAAAATACTGTATTTTGATAGAAAGAGTGATGCCCCTAAATGCAGACAGCACGTTATGCAATTTCTATAAAAATAGGACACGTTTTCTTAAGTAGCATGCTATGAAAACAAATGTCATGTCATTTATACTGTCAATTTCTTGAACAAAATATAATTGTATCCGAACATTTTCTCAACTTTATCTACGAATATGTCTGATAGTAGTGAAAGTGATGAAATTATGAGCATTTTTAAATGAATTGTTTTATTTTTCATGTTGAAAAATGGAAAAATGACTTTTCAATATTTTTTACAATTCTGTATAACTTTCATGAGAATTCGGTACTGTGTGCCCCTCCTGAAAGAAATCCTGGATCCGCCACTGGGCAGTTTCGGTTGGATCCTCGTGGAGGAACATTTCACAAAATCTGTCAGATGTAGTTCAATTCAATGTCCGTCGTGGTATCATTCAGGGAAATATTTGGAGAGTAAAGGTCTTTCGTGTTTGTCATTCCAATTATGTGGGTAATGCGCTAATCTAGAATTTAATGCACTTTGAGGAATATAAGGGTACTTTTAATCCCTCATTTGAGGGACTAAAGGTGCAATTTCAATCCGTCTGGGATTAAACGTATGTATATTTTTTCAAATTTAAGAAAAAATCCATATTTTTACATTCTATTTTATTGAAATTGGGTAAATAACACATATCTCAAAGAATAGATAGTTTTTATTATTGTTTTTATCAACATTTATGTTCACTCCACTTCAGTTTGCCAGGCGAACAATTCCAGAATTTTTTTTTTTTGTTATTGACGTATTGTGAACATATGTGACTATTGGTGACGTATTTTCTAACATTGAATCTTCTTAGGTTGAAGTAATGGAAATAAGAGGCACTGGCAAAAATCCATTTTGCCCCATTTTTTTTTTCTGGGTTAGTGACTTTTCAACGTAGCCTTCCGCAACAGTGCCACTTTTCCACCCACTATATCTCTTTAATTGATCCAGGCTTGCTCCCGAGTCAGCAAGCAAAGATGCGGAGGTTCTGCGGAAACAAGATCCAGTTTATAGGTGATAGGTTCATAGGTCCGGCAGCTTCAGAAGCAATTTTGAGAAGTAGTTGTCCAAACATGTTTTTGGCAATGGGTGAAGACCAAGATGTATAGAAACCAGTGAAGACGTTCATTTTCCTTTTTTATAGGTTACAAAAAGTCTCATGTGCTGTGTAAATTGCCTTATAGCAAGATTTTTTAAAGTTTTTTCAGTCCTAAAGTTCATGAAATAGTTTGGGATATTGGCCTTTTAGGACCGTATCTCCCATTTTATTTTTTTCTCGGGTAAATTTTAACTGCTGAGGCAGGTTTGAGGTAAGGTTTGATAAATCTCTTTATTGAAATAAATGAATATTAATCTTAGCCCAGGCACTATGTTGATGTGAGGTTTGAAATAGAAGAATGAACTATATCTGTCGGTTGACTGTGACTAATTGATTTCAACTGGAAAATCCCATAACAAAAAAAAAGAATTTGTTTCGTCTCGGAACCCATAAATAAAACTGCCAAAAGATTCTCCTAGGGATTTCCAATGAATAACAAATTGGAAATTTGAATGTAATGAAAGAACTTCTTCAAATTGAAAAAAAAGTCTAACTCAGAACATAGAAAGGTATATTTCCACTAAATTTTGCGACAAACATACAATTTTTACACACAAAAAAGAATAAAACTAAATTAAAGCGGTTTTTTCAATTTTCCCGGAAAATTTGAAGTTATTTGGTAAAATGATACATACAAAAGTTGTAGATCTTGTTATTCCCAACAACTTTTTCAAATAACTTTTAATTTTCGCTGAAAATCGTGAAAAACCAATTTTAATCCCAAAAATTCACATCCTATTCTTCTATCACAATATATCCTTATTTATGTCCTTGTTCATTTTTTGTACCTATTGAGGTAACATGAAATTAATATTTTCGAAATATTTCAAGTGTTAATTTCAATATTTAAAGAAAATAAAAATGAGTTTAGTCCAAAAATTTAAAAAATTGATTTTTGAAAATCTGTTAATTTTTACGCGATTTCTGGAAAATTTTTACATAGTTTTATTACATAATCTAAAAGTGGAAGCTTCAATGGAAAAAATGGCGGCAGGTGAGCTTGAAAAGACTAATTTTATCAGTGAAACTTTTCAGTTGAAAATAAGGTCGTTTTTTCGGAATTTGTCGAAAAAAGGAAAAATCTGTATTTCGCTACAAAAAAGTCACAGCTCACTTGATACATAATACGTTCCACCAAATTTCTTAAACAAAAAAAATTCCGATTTATCCGGAAAATTTGAGGTAAAGTTGAAAAATGTTAGATACAAAAGTTGCAGAACTTTTTATTATCAACAACTTTGCCATTTAACCTTTTTCGATAGGTCAACTTCCGTTGACAATCCCGAAAAACCGTGAAATATCACTTTCAACCCCTAAAAGTGCACCCCCTTCCACCTTTCACGATTTTGTCAACTCCAAATCAATCAATCAATCAATCAATATACTTTATTGTCAAAGAAAAATATATCTTATTGACAAAGCGGACTTAAGCTAGGCATGAATATGATATAACGGCAACGGACAATAATAAATATTTATATACAAGGTGATTCAAAAGTACTTTGACAAACTTCAGGAGGTGATTCCTCACAATATTCTAATATGAATTGCCCAAATTAATAGATGTCCGGAAACGCTTCGTTTCCAAGATACAGGGTGTTGAAGTTTTATTTTTATTTTGTTTTTTTTCAAATAACTCTTGAAATACTGAACTAAATTAAACGAAACTTGGTAATAAGAAGTTTTTTAGGTGTCGAATTCGAACCTGATGTTATTATTTCTCTTACTCGTAGGGGGCGCCACCTACAAGTCTTTTTCTTTTTTGAAGATTCATAACTTTTTTGAGCGTACTTCTTGCACATTTTTCAGTAAAAAAATCGATTCCTCTGTCATATCTACGTAAAAAAGCTACCCCTGTTAAAAGTCGCTGTAAGCAACCGTTCTCTAAATATTTGTACTTGAAAAGTTCAAGTCAATTGTTTGATAATCGATGCATGTTATGCATGCAAGTTATTACCAATATTTTGCATTTTTCACAGGAATGCTTTGAAAAATAATTTGACGTTTAAGTAAGTAGTTTTGGTAATTACATATTCTGTGACAGTTAAACGTTTAATTAAGTTCAGTATTTCAAAAGTTATTTGAAACAAACGAAAATAAAAATAATACTTCAACACCCTATATCTTGGAAACGAAGCGTTTCCGGGCATATATTTATTTGGACAATTCATATTAGAATTTTGTGAGCAATCACCTCTTGAAGTTTGTCAAAGTACTTTTGATATAAAAAGACAGATATAGAAGTAAAAAATATATAGACGGCAAACATAAATTTTTTCACAATTTCATCACTAAGAGAATTGACCATCATCATAGTACTCCTGTAGGCCATAGTATGCCTTGAGCAAAAGTATTTTTTTGACTTTTCTACGGAAAAGGTGGTGTACCGGGATTTCTTTCAAGTTTGTACTTTCGTTCATTATAGAATTCTTCGTTTGCTCTGATCGGGGAATGGTTAAAGCTACATTTTTTCTTACCATTTGACGTGTATTATGTTTCTTTTACTGGATATTCATCATCAATTTTGATAGCATTATGTTTGTGTACCAAACAAGTGGTTTCCAGTATAAAGATTGAGGTTAAATCATTTTTCCTGCCATTCGAACAATATTTTTCTTGTCTTCCAGTAGGTCTCATGGTATTAATTTTTTTACGTTTTTATATTTTTTGACGTCCATTAGCACTTGTCTAAAAATGACTGGTTTGGATATTTACTGTTATTGTAGTTTTCCTACTGATGACGGTAACTGGGTTATCGAAATGCGCACCAAGGAATAAAAATACTTGCGTTGTAAAGGGAAAAACACTATTTATTTTGTTCCCATTAAAATTGTGTATGAGTAATTCATTTCCTTCTGGTTTGTGACTCACTCAACGAAACAAACAAAACAAGGCTTGACATTTTCAAATTTAGTTTCAGCACTTCTGCATTCTTGTTCTATTCTCATTGCACCTCAATTCAATCGTCTGGTTATTTTAAGGCGCCCATTTCAATTTAGAGTGTTCAAGTTTGTTTACCGATCAAATTGAGGTTTATCTGAATTCATTGGTCGTGTCTCAAGTTCGTGAGGATGTTTTCATTAATTACTCTTCTTTCGAAACAACTATACATTATTATTTATTGGAGACTAGTAATATCATCTTTTCCTATCGCGCTTCTGAAACTTTTGGAGATATCAGCTGCTGAAAATTTTATCTACGAAGTGGAATAAAATACTCATCGACTATTCAGTAGTAACCGTTGGAAATCAGTTCACAATTATACAGAGTGGGCCATTGAAAACGAAACAGCGGCTCTGTAGGTCGGCAGAACCGAGTTATATAAAAACGCTCGGACCAGGCCCGGATTAGCAGCTATTTACGCCCTAGGCCAAAGTTCTAAATTACTCCCCCTTCCAGGAGATCTAGGGAGTGTGAATTTTCTTTGGCATATTTAACTGTAAACCTCGTTCTAGAGCTTCTTTGGGGTTATTTGAGCTATTGAAACATATTTATTTTTAGTCGTTTTGAAAACATCTTTAACTGTTTTCCAAGAAAATAATTTGTATCAATCACGCAATAAGAGTTATTAAAATTCCAAAATGTATGAAAATCAAATATTGACTAAAAAAACATGTTAAAAAATGAAACACACTCACACTGTTTAATAAACAGCACTGTATATAGCGTGATTTACGTAGGCCGTGCATTAGAAACGTTTTTAGTCCTACAACTATACAGGGTATGCCAAAAGTCGGTACCAACTTTCTTATTTTGAATGGAAACCTTATTTTTTGGCATTGTTCGATTGGCCTTCTGATTATGACTTCAGAAAACCTATGTTGTGTTAACTTATCTATTGCAGTTTTTGAGATATGTCTATTTTTCTTAAAAAAAAATCCGCTGTAGTAGTTTACGAAAACACGTGTAGCCCGCAAACCGTTCAAAATGAGGAAACCAAATTTGAAGAGCAGTTAGCTGGTAGTCCAGGCTAACACCTGATGTCCCTTCGACGGTCCCATTTTGTACCATATGGGCGCAGGCGAATTTCGAATGTCGCATTATAAAATTGTCAAAAACTCAAATTTTTCAAATGGCACCTACCATTTTTTTCTTAAACATTCAAAAGAAAGTTGAATTTTAGGATGAGTTGTTATATACCCAAGTTCAACCTCTATCGGGTTATTCAATTAAAATTAAGAAATGCCTTAAATAGAAGCTACAGCTTTTATCACCACTACAACTCTTTGCATCAACATTTGCCAGTAGCTAATTACTTGATATTTCTATCTATAATTTCAGTTAGTTGGGAATTAACCTTGTCCAGTTTCGCTCCTCTCTGTTTTAAAGTGATGGTGTTGTTTTATGTGGGAGTTTTCATGTTCTTTGAGCCTTGATGTAACATTTTTCCAGTCACTGAAATAATTTTTCTCAAAATATGATTCCGATTGTGTTTCCGAATGAAAAGGACGGCAAGGACCACAAAAAACTGCACATTTAGTTTCAGAGTACACAAGCCATGCTCTGTCTTGTTTTTCCCCATTTGCTAAATATCTATAAAAATGAGTACCTGAAAAACTTCAAAAACGGTTACCATAATCTTTCTTTGCCTTTGAAAAATTAGCTTCTTTATTTTGAATTAACCCATGTTGGGATACGTATTACGTAACCACGTAGTTCATTATTCACAGCCCAGTTTGCTGGATCGGGATCGACGGGATCAAAACTAAATGTTCCAGGTTCACGTTCTAATCTCTGTTGAATTGGTGTTGGATTTTCATTGCTATTGGAGGGGCTCTCAGTGTCTTCCTGTGGTTCAGATTCAAATTTTGTGTCTGGTTCCGATTCTGTTCCTGAAGTGAAAGACTGCATCTTATGAACAGTGGTGCTAGGACTAGTACTAGAAGTACTGCGGTCTCAAAATAAGCGTTTTATTTTTACAGCCAATTTTTTATTGTCCCAGAGCATTTCTTGTTCTCCTCTGATTTTGGAGAGGACGTGATCGGCGTCGTCGGGTGAGTCACTCGGTGCTCGGACGCTCGCATGTCGGATTTTCCCGAATCCTGCGCTGCGCCCCCCGCAAGCGTGCGCCCTAGGCCATGGCCTAGGTTGGCCTTATGGTTAATCCGGGCCTGGCTCGGACACGTCAACAACATTTTCGAGGGGGACATCGTTTGCGATGAAATTCACCCGAAATACATTCCATCCCTCGGAGCTGTGATCGCCACCCCTAAATCATTAAATGGCAACATATAACAAGTGATACCTCATTTGAAAGGTATTTTCCTTCTTAATATCAAACAACAAAAATAAATTAATTCTATCGATCCGTTTTCGAGATATAGGAACTTGAAGTTGGGAAATCACTTTTTATTAACTCAATCAATAAAAATAAGATCCAAGAATGCAACTGTTTAAAGATAATTATCATTGTCAAGGAATTAAATGATCTAACTGTTGACCAACAAATAACATGCAATTCCGTTTAAAATTTTTATTTCCTCCTCAATTACTTGATCGAAAAATTGTTAAGGGTCTTGAGAATCGATAAAAAGACGTTTTCTCGAATTCGACTCTGCGCGTACAACAAAAACATGTATGAGATTTTTTTTTTGCCAAATCGCAATTGTGGACGTCTATCAGTGTCAAACTGATCGTTGATTGAACGACATTAGAGTGAATTACTTCATTAAAGCTGCTGAATATCTTTCCTCAATAATGGTGTATACGATCGCGGAAAGAGTTGAAATAATAATAATTTTTTTTTTAAGAATGATGAGTGCGGTAACCGTACAGCTAATTTGTTCAATGAAAAGCATCCAGATGAACTTGTTGCTAGAAACTACGTTCTAGAATTAGTGCAAAATTTTCGTCAAACTGGATCAGTAGCCAACAAGAAACGAGACCCAGAACGTGAATTTCCGTTGAGAAATGAAACTGTTGAAGTTGCAATTTTAGGACAAGTTCATGCAGACCCAACATTGAGCACAAGGAAATTGGAAAGTGTTACCAATATCAGTAGAACCAGTATCCGTCGAATCCTGAAACATCATAAATTCCACCACTACAAAATACATTTGGTACACCAATTGAATTGAAATGATTTTGATAGGCGATAAGAATTTTGTGAAATTATGACTACGAAAATAGATGTTGATGAGAATTTCCTTTTCAACATCTGCTTTTCTGATGAGTCTACATTATTTTTGAATTCGACTGTGAATTGTCATAATTGTCGTTATTGGTCAGATGCCAATCCACATGTTTTCCACGAAGTCCATACTCAAACTCCCCAAAAACTCAATGTCTGGGCCGGTATTTTTGGGGACCGTTTGATTGAACCAGTATTTCTCGACGGTAACCTGACAGGAGAAACTTATTTGGAATCATTAAAATTGACGATCGTTACCATTATTATGCACAGCCTGTTAGGGCGTTTTTGGATAGAATGTTTCCTGGAAGTTGGATTGGAAGAAGAGGCGCTATAGATTAGCCAGCCCGATCTCCAGATTTAACCCCACTCGACTTTTTCCTATGGGGTCACTTGAAAAACAAAATCTATGCAACCAAACCAGAATTTCTGGAAGATTTACGACGTAGAATTATTGAAGAATGCCATCAAATAACGCCGGAATTGCTACGAAAAATGTGAGGTCTCATTTTGAACAGAACTTGTACTATTGTATGGAAATGGGTGGTAGACAGTTTGAACATTTAATTCATTGACAATAATAATTATTGCGACAGTTGCTTTATCAGATATTGTTTTTATTGTTTGAGTGAATAAAAAGTGAATTCCTTCAAGTTCCTTTATCTCGAAAACGAATCGATAGAATTAATTAATTTCTGTTGTTTGATATTAAGAAGGAAAATACCTTTCAAATAAGGTATCACTTGCCATATGTTGCCATTTAAAAATTTAGGGGTGGCAGTCACAGCTCCGAGGGATGGAATGTAATTCGGGTGAATTTCATCGCGAACGATGTTCCCCTCGAAATTATTGTTGATGTGTCCGAGCGTTTTTATATAACTCGGTTCTGCCGACCTACAGAGCCGCTTTTTCGTTTTCAATGGCCCACACTGTATATTCAATGTGAGAAGCTGCAAAATGAATTAGTTTAATCATTGGGATTGTGTATCGATTATCAGCAGTAGTTACAAGGGCACCTAAATACATAAAATGCCGAAAATTAATTGATATTTGTCAGAGGAGAAAGCGGTGGAAAGTCATATTGTCGATCGTTTGACATATATGTACGTTTCATATGGTCGATGTTAATGGCTTTCTCGATGATTTTCGAAATAACAGAGATAGTAACATCAGAGGTCTGTAATAGTTGTTAGGCTAGGGTCTGTTCACTTTTTTGCCGAGTGATTATACTGTATTGTATCGACTTTAACAGCTTAGCTTTAACTCTGAAGTTTGAATCGAAATGAAGAACCCCGAAGAAAATCTATTTCCACTACAAAAGAGACTTGCTATAACATCCAAGGAATGGTTTAACAAAAGCATCAAATATGCTCTTGAGGAAAGTAATTTTTCTCACTATATTTTCAAAATTAATAATACTCAGAAAAATTGGCGACTGCTCACTGAGAAATTCAACAACGTAGTGAGAAATATAAGAATTGCAAGTAAGCATTGTTATAAAATGAAATTGATCACGTATAAACTAACCCGCAACTAAAATGGAAAAACTTAAAAACTTTGGTCAGCACCAAGAATACATCTTGCATAACAAGTATCTCAGTAAATGGCATAAAAGTAGAAAATAGTATTGAAAATATTTTAAACGATCATTTCCATTCGAGTCTTCCACTGGCGGATCCAAGGGAGGGGGTGGCAGCAGTTCCCCCTCCTCCTTGAGGAGGTTAATCCCAGCCACGACACAAAATCGGAGCAAGCAAAGATGCGCAAGAGGGTAACGTACAATTGGTTTGAATCGTACCTCTCAGGGAGAAATCAAATGGTGGGAACATTGGAACTCTCAGAAAGCAAAGAAATTAATTCTGGAGTACCACAGGGTTCTGTGTTGGGCCCTGTTCTGTTTCTGTTATATATTAATGACTATGATAGATAAATCTGGCAGTTTCACTCTCTTCGAGGATGATACCACAATATTGTGGAAGGAAAATAACTCAGTTGAGCTCAGTGGATCTCATGTTATTCAATTTTATTTTTATTGTATTTGTATTTTGTTTGTAATATATAATTTAATATGTAATTTACCAGTTTATACACTAATATTTATGTACCTATATATTTAAACATTCAAGACTTTGTCAATAGGATACAAATCTTCTGACAATAAAGCATATTCTGATTCTGAGAGAAAGTAGAGTGTCCGAAGTCTGTAAAATAGAGGATTTTCAAACTTCAAAGACTGGCAATTTCATTTCATGAATGATTTATTGCAGGCAATTCTATACCATCGCGTTTATCATTAAATTATCAATATTCTAATATACGAGGATGTATTGATATCTAGTTAGCCTAGACCAGTTCCCTGCATACACAAAATATTGCGTTACCATAGCAACGAACAATAACTTATTAGAAGTGTAAAGTTTGACGTTAAAAAAGTAGCCCAGAGTTACGCAATGAATTAAAAGAATAAATACGTCCACCGAAATTGTGAAAATCGAAAAATTGGAGTATCGAGCCATCATCAAGTACCGGTATTTAAAAGGGTTAAGAGGTAAGCAGCTTTACGAAGATATGCCTAATACCCTTGGTGATCAATGTCCTTTGTATGCGACCGTGAAAAATTGTACTGCAAGCTTCAAAATGGGTAAAATTTCCATTGAAGATGATGACCGATCGGGAAGGACAGTTTCTGTGTCAGTCCCCGAAAATATCGATGCAGTTCAAGGCATGATTTTAACAGACCGTCGAATTGGGCTTAAACGGATATCTGAAGCACTGAATATTTCATACGAACGCGTTCATCATATAGTTCACGTTAATTTGGACATGAGAAAAATTGCTGCAAAATGGATCCCCAAATGTTTGAATGTTGACCATAAGCGTGTAAGGGTAGTAGCATAGCATTCGATCTGTGCTCGATTTGAAAACGATGTAAACTTCTTAAACCGAAATGTTACTATGGAGGAGACTTGGGTACATTTCTACGATCCAGAAACAAAGCAACAATCGATGGTTCTCCAAGATCTAAGAAGTTTCGTGTCCAAAAATCTGCTGGAAAAGTTCTTGCTTCAGTTTTTTGGGATTGCCATGGAGTAATCATGATTGATTTTTTTAATAAGGGTAGAACAATAACTGGAGATTACTATTCGACATTACTGACCACTCTACGGGAAAAAATTAAAGAGGAAAGACGCGGAAAGCTATCCAAAGGTGTTTTGTTTTTGCAGGACAACGCCCCTGCACACAAATCTCATGTTGCCATGCAAAAAATTCGTTATTTAGGGTTAGAATTACTAGAACACCCCCCTTATTCACCAGATTTGGCTCCGTCCGACTATTATCTCTTTCCACAACTGAAAAAAAAATTAAAAGGTCTGAAATTTTCGTCCAACGAGGAGGTAATAAGAGCTGTGGAGGTCTGGTTTGCAGAGCAAGAAGAAACATTTTTTTGAAAGGTCTAGAGACGTTGCAGGTTCGCTGTAACAAATGTATTCAATTAAGAGGAGAATATGTTGAGTAATAAAATATTTTGACATTGAAATTTTGTTTGGTTCTATAGCAGGCTAAGAATTTTTCAATATTTCCTCGTATATTTCAATTGGTTAACCCATTAGTGCATGAAGTAATTTTTTTCCTCGTTTAAGGTATTTCTTTTCATACTCAGTGTTCTGTTACTCCAAATGAAAACACAATATATCAAGAAATTTTTATTTTGAAAAAACTACCTTCGTACGGTACATCCGTTATAACCATGCAAAATGACATTATACCGTATGGTATCGTGAAAAACAAACTTTTGGGTGCAGTCAAACTTTACCTTCTACGCAGATAAATTTGGCCTCTGAACCACAAAGTCTGCATATCTTATCAGTGGCTGAATACTCAGGAAGGTGGTTCCTACCATCATATCGAACATCTTTTAGTGGGTTGGGCATTATTTTGCCTCGACATGCGGGTTTTCAAAAGGTTTTCAAGAAGTGAAGTGCTAAGTATCTGCGGTATATTAGTAGGTTTACCACATATTGGTTTTGAGGTAATCTCTTTTTCATCAAGAGATAGGAATTGACGATTGTTGCGTCGAATAGATAAATGAACATTGGCCACCACGATTTACGCAACCGCATTCTCGTTCTGTAACAAGCTATCAGTTGGTCAATTTTGTCTACACCTCCCATTCCTTTGTTGTAGTCTGAAAAAACCTCTTCTCGCTGTGCCAAATGTTATAGTTGTGCAAACTGTATTGTCTTTTCAACGTACAACTGAGATATCTTCTTCAGTAGTCGCTTGAGAATGATATGACCCTCTAGGTAGTTTAGCCATTTGTTTTGTACTTTGCAAAGGACATTTCAATATTCTATTTTTTCGAATTGTAGCTGAAGCACAAAAACCGTCTTTTGCCAATTGTTTGAATGAATTCAAAGAATAGAAATAGTTGTCGAAGAATAACTTATATCCAGATTTAGAAGGAACGTCAGCCGATTTGATGAGAGAAAGTACAACATCTCCTCCAATTCCAAAGTTTTTCACGGTGTTTGAAGTCTTTTCCGTATATATCTCAAAAGAGACCATATATCCTGTGCTATGACAGATAGCCCAATTTTTAAATCCAAACCTGATGGGCTTACCTCTGATGAATTGTTTGGCATAGCGTTTTCCATAGTAAGGAATCATGCTTTCGTCGATTGACAAATTCTCTTCTAGTCCTTCATACAATTTGAATTTTTTATTCAGGTCAGTGATAATTGGACGCAATTCGTATAAACGGTCATTCGGATCATGTTGATTGTTATCACTCAAATGTATATGTCTCAGGATTTGCTCAAATCTGTTGGGACGTATGCTCTCACATAAAATAGTGGGCACGTCGTTTTCCCTGGACCAATATAATCTTTCATTGGGATATTTTCCTTATCCCGAAAGCAAAAAAGCTCCCATTACGACATAAATTTCATCAAGTGTTACATTCAAAGGTTTGTTCTTCTGCAGTGCATATAAATTAGACTGCTGAACAATCTCTTCCAAAAAGTTTTTTGCCAAAAATAAATGAAAAAAATTCTGCTGTATCACTGGGTGGTTTTGGCGAACATATTTTATTTATTCCATAGTTGGGTGTAGCAGTTATTTTCCAGGTTACTAAGGGCCGCTTGCGCTTCACAAACGTTGCAAGTGGAACATTTATTTCTGGATCACTATCTTCTGATATGTTGCCATATCTTTCTGGGGGAGTCTCCTCATCTCCGGAATTTTTATTTGAAACATTTATTTCACAAATAGTACGCAACATATTTCCGCCAAGGTGGTTTAAATTTCCCTCGGCATCATCATCACTAGCGTCTCAGCTCCATCTACTAAAGGAATCGCGTAAATATTAATAGTATTACCACCATCAATATTTTCATCATCCTCTCCCAACAATTCTAGAAGCTGGTGTAGTGGTAAACTGAAACAAAATACCTGAATGTCACAATGAGTATCCGTTATAACGGATGTAAACAATACTATTGAATATTTTGAAAACTTCGTAATATTGACATGTAGACTATAATAAAACCACTTTCTTAGGTTATGTACTATCTATAATAGCAGCAAGAACATTGAAAACGCAATGATATTTGAAATAATATTGCTGAACTTACCCTCCTCTACTCGAATTATATAACGATGGATCCATGGCTGACCAATTACGAAAAATGGACGTATAAAACCACTTGAAACTATCAAAACGTGATGGTTGTAGCTTCAGTCAACCTACTCAATAATCGTTCATTCAAAACATAACCTCACAAGATAAATATCACGACTTAAAGTGTCATCCGTTAAAACGGATACTATGCGCTAATGGGTTAATAGATCAGTGAAAGTAACTATATTTAGTTATCTCATCATATCTGTTTGATAGATCAGAAATAAGTAGGCAATACAACCTAGGCATATTCTTTATATTATGAACTATTGGTTAAAATTTAATTCGTTTGGTTAACAAATGGGTGCAGCACAGAAAAAAATAACTGAAATTATTTGAATTAAAGATAGCCATTACCACTTCTGATAGGCAAGGCATTTTAGGCGTATTCGTTTATTTATGAAACATTATGAAAAATATGTTTCATCCAAAAATTTTCATGTCAAAATCAATCAGGAATTAGAAATGGATTTTTTTGTGAAACTACCCAGCAATAATAAATGATTTCTCAAATTAAATTTGGTCAAGTAAAATTTACTGTCCTAGCATTCGAGGTAGTGAATAGAGATATACTGATATACTAAGAAATAAGTCTTTATTCTGGCATTCGTGAGAACACGTTAAGGTGGTTTGAATCATATCTCACACATAAAGAACGACGATAATGCAGTTCCACAGGGTAATGTACTGGGTCTCATGCTCTTCATCTCTTTTGTAAATGACCTACTATATCTGGGAGAGGATAAATTGAAAATACATCTATTTGCTAGTAGAACATTGAATGGCCTGCTAGTTCACCTGATATGCCACCAATGGACTTTTTTCTGTAGGGGTATATAAAATCTAAGATGTACGTCACGCAGCCACAGTCGCTCAAGAACCTTATGGACCAAATAACATATGTGTGTGACATTATTACTCCGGAAACATTCAATAACGAGTGGAATGAATTCCAAAACCGACTTTGTTTTTCAAGAAGTGAACGGTTGAATATTTCGAGCAATTGCGGTTATAGCAAATTAACGCTTGTGAGTTTGAAACGACTGGGCCGATTTTCACAAACGAAGCGGCGTGGAATAGAGAATCGGAAGGCCTTCAAAACAAGGTGCTATGTGACTCTCCTTTACATTTGAACAAAAAAGTTGTAGATGCCCTCTTGACACTAGGCCACGTGACCCCAATCATTTTTATGCCAAAAAGAAGTAAAAGTGGTTCCTCTTTACCTGAATTTTAACGGACATGGATCATGCCAGGAATCACACGTGAAAAGGTAAGACCTCCGTTAATCCTTGGCTCGCACAAGTTTTGACTTCTGAGAGCTGCTGTTCGTAAGGGGACGACAGCTGGTTAACGGAAAAAAACAATGTTAAAGAACAACTTTTGTTTTAACTATAATATCAATGAAAATTATGATGCATTCTTTTGTTTGTATCATCGCTGAGATAGTCCTGAAACTAAGCATTTTCGTGAGTTTTATTGAAATATAGTCTCTAACGTAAAAATCCATTTCATCACTAGATGTAATAAAACGGGAAGCTATATAACGTTTCAAAACGTCTAAAATATGCATTTGTTTGACTTTTAATTACTGAGGATACACAATTAAACACTTTTTGTCTATTTTCCACGACAATTTTATATTTGTTGACTAATTTCGGTCATTGCACCTGGAATTATTTGTAAATAGGTGTATAGATCTGTAGCGAAGTGGTCGTGGTGTTAGGGCGTTTAGCTTCCACCCAGACGGACCGGGTTCGATCCCCGGTCGCGTGTCACTGAGCTGAAGTGGTTCGGATTCCACTTTTATTTAAACTGTAGGTCCCAGATCTCCCTTGCTCGCACAAGCTCTGCTTTTGAGAGGTTTTCTCCGAAAACCTGGGAGTTTCGTAAAAACAAATTTTACATTTTTTTTTTACAACAATCCTTTCCGGTAGTGGTTGGTTTGTGCTTCGATATAATTGGACTGTATATGATCCTGCTTGATTCAAATCGAGTACCAGAAATTTGAGAAATTGACAGCCAAGTCGCACATCATAACTTTTAATTAACAATCAATATGGTTACATCAGCAAAAAGGACCACCTGTCCGCAAGACAGGAAGGAAATCAACAAGCAGTGTCGATGACACAACATGGTGATACGTATTCGTATAAATACCTTACAGGAAAACTCAGCTCTTGCAGGACAATATACATTTAACTTGTCAAGTTTGACAACGGAAGATACCAAATTCAGCTTTACCGCATTTTGGAGATATATTTGCGTGGATCTTGAAACATTCATTCCATAAACTCTATTTATGGATTCAGGAACATATATTATGCTCTTCTGTTGCAATTTATAAACGTTTTCTCATCAAATACAGTGCAGTTTTTAGACGTAAAAAGGAAGCGTCAGAATATTTGCATTCTATCAACAAGACATACTATTGACACACGTACACTCGATTCCGCTATACAACACCCAATGCATACAATTGAGCAGGATTGGCTAAAACAATTTTATATGACCTTTTCCAACAGCACCATTTTTAAAAGTAACTAGATTACATCCAAATCTGAGTATTTATACTTACATTGCCTATTCCTTGGATATACCTTAATTAGTAGCAGTATATCGATTCTCAGAATCAATACCAATGGTAAATGAACATAACAAATAATTTGATGAATGCAGGTAATGGGAATTGGGTTATAGGTTCAGGAGAGGGCTATTGTTTATAGTTGTTCGTTGAGGATAAAAGAATTGGGATTTTTGTTTGACTTGTTTATTTCCATAGATTCCAACAAGTTCATCACTTTCCCTTTTCGCATGTGTGGAGGATTTTTAAATTATGAATTATGAAGATGATCATACATTAATGATTTTTTCATCCCAAATGACATGTTCATGGTACCTTATATCATGTACACCATCTTCAAAATTCGAAACATAAAATAGATAAAGATATAGAATTTGTTGGACTGTATGGAAATAAACAAATCAAAGAAAAATCCCAATTCTATTATCCTCAACGAACAACTCGATTATGGTTGAGTGAAAGAGTAATGGTTTAGTGGCAGAGCAATTAGCGATTTAATCGTGAAATTGAGTGGCATATTTAGTCATAGTGTAATGTTATGTACTTTTATGTCTATTCAATAAAATCATTTATTATTATTTAAACAATAGCCCTCTCCTGTACCTATAGCCCAATTCCAAAAACCAGCATTTATAAAATTATTTGTTATGTTCATTCATCATTGGTATTGACTCTGAGAATCGATATACTGCTACTAATTGAAGGTATATTCTAGGTATAGGCAATGTAGGTATAAATACTCAGATTTGGATGTAATCTAGTTAGTTTTGAAAATAGTGTAATGACTGAAACTAATCAACAAATATAAAAGTATCGTGGAAATAGACACAAAGTGTTTAATTGTGTATCCTCAGTGAACATGAATTTCCACAAAATAAACAAGTCGTCAATAAAAGATGACTTTTAATTAGATAAATAATAATAATGCCATGAGCATACTCGAAAATATTTAATTATATAATAGTTCAATATCACATTTCAGATTTTACCACCACGCAGCTACGTAGTGGCGGACACGAATTATTGGCGCTAGCAGAATTCTGGGTGGATCCCACTCCACTTTTTGGTGAATCCTGCGAAGAGAGATCACAATAATTCTCAGTGTTTTCCACGAAAGACAAAGGATTGTCGCTATAATCATCCGGTGATGTAAGAAAACTCGTATTTGTCGATGAGCTCTCGAGCTTCCGCCGTTTCTGCATTTTCGTGCGAAAAACTAAATTGTCTATTTCATGCATCAGGACGTCTCTAGTGTGGTCATCGAAGGATCTGAGTTTTGTGGCCAACAACTGAGTAAAAAGGAAACACTCGTCCCTATCGTTGGGTTCGCAAGCACAGTTGCTTCCTTCCGGTCTCGTCTCCTTCCTTTTGCGCAATCTTCTGTCTGGTGGTGGTGGTTTGAAGGTGCTGATGGTTTCGGGAAAAGAATGTTTTGAGTCTTCGTCGTTTTCTACTGCATCTTCTACCAAAGGACTTGGGCTATCTTGATCAATGTACTGAAGTCTGAAGTTATCGTCTATATCCTGTAATGAGTTGAAGTGATTAATCTCGCCAGCAGCAGGCTTCCATGACATTAAAAATTATAATATGTGAAATTATTTATGATATCCACGGTGATTGCCATTGAAAGTTCTATAATCGTTAATCGATCCAATTGATTCAGAATGCATAATGCAACTTTCTTACAATATATAAGAATATATAAGAACAGATTTTTAGAGATATAGCTTCATAAGACCAATCTTCAAGGAAGGTTGTGTTGAGGATATCTCAAACTATAGAGGTATTTGTTTGCAGTCTTGCTTGCCTAAAATGCTGGACTTGTTACAGATTATCTATCTTGGGAGTGTAAAAGTTTGGTTATCGATCAGCAGCACGGATTTAGTAAGGGAAGATCCACTGTTACCAGCTTATTATCTTTTCAAAATACAATCTTGAATGCTTTCGAGAGGGGGTGTCAGGTTCACTCTATCTACACAGACTTCTCGAAAGCATTTGATAGAGTAAATCATGAACTGCTAATTACAAAGCTGAATGCATATGGTATCACTGGTAACCTATTGGACTGGCTCCATAGCTTCTTAACTGGCAGGTATCAGTGGGTCAAAATTGGCAATTATATCTCAGATATTATAAAAGTTAATTCTGGGGTTCCTCAGGGGAAGTCACTGTGGCCCACTACTATTCAACTTATTTGTCAATGACATTGCCCTCAGTATAGAGTATTCTCAATTCTGATGATCTGAAATTTTTTAAAGTTATTGAAAATGAAATAGACTGCCACGAGCTACAGAGTGATATCAATAACCTTGTTCATTGGTGCAATTCCAACGGAATGGATCTGAACCTTAATAAATGCTACTTCATAAATTTCAACAGAAATCAAAGATCCATTGATTATTCATACTCCATCAACTCGTTAGACCTCGAAAGGGTTACTCAAATAAAAGACCTTGGTGTATTATTGGATGATAAATTATCTTTATCGGAACACATAAAATTGATTTCCCTGAAAGCACGCAAGATGCTGGGTTACATCAAGAGAGTATCCAGAGACCTCTCAATCAACTCCTTTAAGGTTCTTTACTGTGCTTTTGTCCGTTCAAACATGGAATATGCGTCTGTGGTATGGAACCCTTACTATCAGACTTATATTAATATGCTGGAAACTGTACAACACAAATTTTTAAGATCTTCTGCATACAAACTAGGAATTTATGTGGACAACTATGACTATGATTATCCAGCCCTATGTTCTTTGTTAAAAATAACTGCTCTTGAGAACAGGAGAATCGAAACCGACTTATGTTTTTTGTTCAAGTTGCTAGCTGGTGATGTTTTTTCCCCAGATCTCCTGTCTCATGTTGAGTTCAAAATTAATACTTCTGGCAGTAGGTCGAATGATATCTTTCATATTAAACATCATTACCGAAACTACGGGCACCATAGCCCTATAACAACAATGGTAAGGAATGCATACCATTTTCTACTTTCAGACGTGACCTAAAAATGGAAATAAAAAATAAAAGAGTCAAACACTTGGTTCAATTATACTGGGTGAATGTATGTGATTTTTTTCTTATTTTATCAATGACTATAAATGTTTTTGTGTAGTGAGTGTATATTTTTTATATATGTATATATGACAACAATTTTTAAAAACGTATATTAATGCTTTTTTGTGTAGTATATTTTATAGGTATATTTAAGACCACAATTTTTAATCTTTAATTTGTACAATGCTGTAATGGACTCTTCCGTAAATAAATAAATAAATAAATATTTGTGAACCTCTTGAGCATTCGGTAATGTTGGGAATATTCACAGGTAAGTCAGAATGAGACCGACAAACTCCGTTTTCTTTTTTCATTCGTCATATTTGATGGGATCGATGACGTAAATTCACTGATATGCGACCATACATTCTTATATAATGATTGTTTTGAAAGATCAACTGATAAACAAACCCAGCCTCAAATTCATAATAATCCTCTAAGGTAAGAGGAGGCCTGAAATAATATTTGCGAAAAACGGAAAATACGTACATCCGATCCTTATGGATAAATTTTACATGACTGATTACTTCCACTTTCGTTTTTTCGAGTCCCAAATTTACGTCGAAAATTGCAAAGATAAAACGGCCGCATCACGTTCAGTCCTGGGAGTTTCCCAGTTATATCGATCTGGACGTTGCATTCATAGGAGGTGGATAATAAAGCTAGGATTTTTTACAATTCTCACTTCGGAAGAACTAATAATCACACAAAATATTACTAAAAATTTGTATATATTAGATTGGCAGTAATGCTGCCCATATCTAGATATGCAATCACAACTTAAATCTAAGTGTGGAATTCCATAACTTCGTCATAGGTTTTCGGGGATGGTATTATTTTGCATAATGAATATATTCTTTTGAAGGCCTTCGTTTGTGTCTCCCATGTCATGGCTCACGAGATTACTGAGTTTCTACACAGATAAAAAAGATTTCTTCAATCAAGAATATTCATTCTCTTGAATAGAATAGAATAATCTTC
The DNA here is from genome assembly GCA_944452925.2 of Chrysolina oricalcia. Lineage (NCBI taxonomy): Eukaryota > Metazoa > Arthropoda > Insecta > Coleoptera > Chrysomelidae > Chrysolina > Chrysolina oricalcia. Next base: position 64,071,760 of record OX101815.2, read on the forward strand.
TGAAAAGAATAATCATTTCTAATCAATGAATATACTCCCATTTCAAGCTGTTTGAGATGTTTGCTTCTTTACATAAATTCCCTTGAAATGAATTTGCTTGCAGTGAAAACATCCAAGAAAACATTCACATCAACTCATTGTGAAACATGATCCTCTTAACACAAGAATATAATTCTTTGATAGATATCACTACCCGTTCCACGTGACACATTCAACCAATGAGCAATCAAAGCAGCTGGCGACCTGTGAATACGACTTCCATTTCGACCATTTCATCCAGTTTGACCATTTGGGTTGGAGGTTATGAGGCTATGCGTACCGATATGAATGTTAGTTTTGTGCCTAGTGGAAACTGTTTCTTTATAATAAAAATGCAATATCGAAAATTGAATTATGCTCATTACGGACCAGTTGTGAAAATGAGTGAAATATATTTTGGTCTTCTACAGTTTTGTGTCTAAAAGCGAGTGGCATTGTTTATGTATTCAATCAAACTGCAATATGCGTCACAACTAACTGGTTTAATTGAGAATACAGTTATTAAATTTAAAACTATTCTCATATAAAACTATTATTTATACCTAAATTGTTCGTAGTTGTGAATCTATGCTTTGTTTAATCTATTCAATGTTGCCAAAATGAAAATGGCTTCCATTCTATATTTTATAACCAAGTGCAAAGTGCAGATTTGAACTGAACCTCCAAATTGATAGAAGAATAGTATTCATTATTGAAATTGCAATATTCTTGTCTCAACCTACACCCATGATTCAACAAAAAAAGTGCCCATTATTGAAGCTGAAATATTCTTGCCTCAACCAACTTATGAAGCAAGTGTTCACTTTTTTCAAAATATTTTTCTTGCAAGTGGCCAAGACGATTCCGTCAAAAAATCAAACTAATATTTGTATACAATGTCTTTGAATCAACGCAATTATGCGTTCATGCAAAAAATCGTTTTTATCCTTGTATGGAGTGAGAGGCGTTGCACTTAATCTTTCAAATAGATTCTAGACCGTAGAATTGGGAAATTGTAGATCTGAAGTGATAAAATAAACATGTCATGCCGCAAGGTTCGGTCCTTGGGCCGATACTTTTTATTATCTATATTAATTCATAGCTCTGGAAAAGTGTGCTTAATTCGCTGATAATGATATGCAACAATTGAAATCAAAGTCACAAGATGTTCAAAATCAAGGTAAACTCTGGTTCGAAACCAATAAATACAATTAAATGATGGAAAAACTTATAATATTATTTTTTCAGCAAACCTCTCTGCACTTGAAAATAAAAGCGCCAAGCTACTGGGACTAACTATTGATGACAAACTGAGCTGGCATTGTCATAATGAGCAATTAAAGCTAAAACTCTCGAGTTCACTTTTTCTACTGCGACAGCTGAAATACCATATCAACGTAAAGATACATTAAATTGCATGTATTTTGCATTGTTCCATTAACATTCAACTTGTGCAACTACTTTATGAGACAACTCCACAAATTCCATAAAAATTTTTCGTCTATAAATAAAAAGTTGAGATTTCTGCCAAAGTGTGGATTTAGAGATCACCGTCAAACCCTATTTGCTCGCTTCAAAATACAACCGCTGCCAACAATATACAGGGTGGATACTAAATGATGTCATTAATTTCATGTGGTGATTCCTTGTCATATTTTATGAAGAAAATTTCATATAAACGTATGTCCTAACTTACTTCGTCTCCGAGATACGGGGTGTCAAAGTTTCGGCATTTCATCAATAACTCAAAAGTCTTTTCAACGATTTTGTTGAAACCTGGTGTGGTTATTAGCAGTAGCAAGGGACTTCTTTTAATGAAATTATATTTCAAATCATAAGTGGTAGATGGTTACCTGATAGTAAAAATCATTTTACGCCAGTTTTCTCCCGAGTTTCATATCTTTTCAGAAAAAATTATTAAAAATACAACTTTCTTAGAAAATGCTGTGAATTTCAAATCAAAGTCATTGGCGTAGAAATGGTGGTTACACACTAACAAAATTAAGAAAATTATGTGAATGATCTTTTTTTCAGTTAAGATAAGATAAGATAATTTATTTCCGTGGACAATAAATTACAGCATCGTATAGAAAATTGTCATACAAGAGCAGGCATGTAGTATTCTAAATACTATTTGAAAAAAAGAAGTATAAATTGATTAAAAAAATAGTTCTTTGATATTCTACTTAACTTTCATTGTTTATGTAATGAACAATTTGTTATAAACAATTCAATGGAAGAAATTACAAAAAACGAGTGAAAATTGTGACACTGAAATTTAATGTTTTCTTTATATGATTTTTCTTCTTCTACATAATGAAGAAAGAACAGAATGAAGATTATGATTTGAATAAAATTGTTCCTCAATAATAATTACAAGTGTTACAAGAAAAAAACTTTTATTTAACAAATCCGTTTTTAAGCAATAAGTACATTTTTTTGAGAAACGATTCATTTTTCAATCATAATTTGCATAAAAGATCATGTCTACAAAAAAAGAATTAAACTATCGTATAAACAAAGTAGGTATTTGTTTATTATAATTTCGTAAACAATAGGAAATAAACTTTTTTAACAATTATTTTCATGTGGTTTCTGATAATAAAAAATGGACTGATAGTGATATAAAAGAAAAAAATGTCAATGATTAATCAAGCTTTTTAAATTTTGATCCAAGTAAATTAATGATAACAAAGTGAAAATTATTTTTTCAATTTTTCCAACGGGAATCTCTTCTGAAACCTTTGCAAAATAGCTCTAAAAAAAGGAAAAAATCTCAGACTTGTTATTTAACAATTTTCGCACTTGCAATGTTTATATTCAAGTCGGAAAAAGTTGTTAATTAACTAACGCAAAATTAATAGAAATATTGCGATAAGAATTTTTTTACCGCGGATTACTGTTCATTCATCTATCCAGTAAATGCCTGAATTTTTTCAATTTATAATTTCCATATTTAATAAGTTTAAATAATATTTATTCATGAAGGTCCAAAGTGTTTACGCAAGCCATGGAAAATTATAAATATTGGTCCTACAGTTCTGGAAGGTACAAATTGCCTTCCCTTATTGAATCTTTTTTCAAATTTGAAGAATGTTAAATAGTTTTTGTGATATTTGCAAAAAACCAAACCTCATATTGTTTTCTCAGTGTAACCTCGTGATAATACTGCATAAATCAAAGAGTAGTCGTAAGTTCTTCATATTAAAAAATTATTATCATCATAATCATTATTATTCGAGTACGATTTCAATCAAGTGTTTCGTGATGAAATATTAAAACTTAAATACTCGAAAAACCATTGGCAGGCCGTTAGGGTAGGTCCGAATGGCTGCTAAAGTCATGTGAACTAGTATTTGAAAAAGGAAATTCTTCGCCCAACCTAACGGTAAGCCAATGGTTTTTCTAGTATTTTATTTCTATTATTTTATTACAAAGCACAAAAGGCATCCTGAATGGAATCGTACCGAAACACATAATCTTCGAAAATAGGTACCATTATTATTATTTAATATGAAGAACCTACGACGACTCTTTGATTCATGCATTATTATCATAAGGATATACGGAGTAAAATCGTGTCCCAAAATCTGTCACTATCCCCCGGTCTTACACCATATTTCTCGTAGTTGGAGAAAAAAGTTTGGTAGGTAAATGTTAAGAAAACGGTAACCTCACCTATTTTGATGAAACATTCACAGATGACTCAAAATACAATAAAAACACGATAGCAAACGAAATTTTGATGTGGAAATTATAAGTTCTCAGATATGACCTTTTCAAGTACCAAAAGCAGTAGATATGGAATTACACTCTAGGAACGTTAAATGACTACAATTTTCCTCTTTTTCTCAGCAACACAATTCCTACACATTTATTCACCTATTGTCAGTATTTTTCTCCCAAATAACATTGAAAAATTCAAAAGAGGCACAAATATTTTTATTATGGATTAGCGAAATGTCGGCCGAGCGCGCGCTACGCTACCAAGATCAAAGCCTATGCAATTTTTATATGTAATCGCAACAGACTAAGTCTTCCTACAAGAAGATAAAGAAAATGTACATAAAAGAGGAAATGCGCATGCGCTCGGCGCGCGTTTTTCTGCCAAGATCAAAGACTTTGCAATTTTTAGATGTAATCGCAACAGACTTAGTCTTCCTACATGATGATCAAGAAAATTTACATGAAAATGGAAATGCGCATGCGCTCGGCGCGCGTTTTTCTGCTAAGATCAAATCCTTTGCAAATTTTAAATGTTATCGCAACAGACTTAGTCTTCCTACATAGAGATCAAGAAAATGTACATGAAAATGGAAATGCGCATGCGCTCGGCCGACATGTCGCAAATCCGCGGGCGCGGATTTGCGAAGTGTCGGCCAAGATCAAAGACTTTGCAATTTTTAGATGTAATCGCAACAGACTTAGTCTTCCTACATAGAGATCAAGAAAATGTACATGGAAAAGGAAATGCGCATGCGCTCGGCCGAGATTTTGCAAATCCGCGCGCGCGCTACGCGCGCGTTTTTCTACCAAGGTCAAAGCCTTTGCAATTTTTATTTGTAATCGCAACAGACTTAGTCTTCCTACATGAAGATCAAGAAAACGTACATAAAAAAGGAAATGTACGGAAAAATGGTTACATTCCTGGAAACAGAACCGAAGAATTTTTTAGATTGGCAAGTAAACTGTAAGACTGTATGATGTCAAAAAATCCCTCGATAATTCAAATAGCTTACAGTCATGTTGTGGATGAAGAAGATTTTACTCTGATTTGGAAACTAGAATATAAATTTTTCATTTCCCAAAAACGGCCCTATTCAGGGCCACCACTTTATTCAAAGAATTCGAATAGATTTACTTTACAGAATTCAAATATTTGGTAGTCTCATCTGGGTAATAAATTTGGTATTTTGCAATATAGTTTTCAACTATAAAAGCGTCAAAACTCATAAAAGAGGAATTTTCTATTATTCACAACAAAACAGTAATTGGCACTTATTTTGCTAGAATTTGAAAAAATTTTACAACAACGCATTTTATTTTTTCTTGTCAATGTTTGACATTTGATAATATTATTTTAGTCAGACTTCAATGATTTCAAAAGTGAAAACACCAATGATTTAAAGGTATTCTTTATATTTTGGGTGTGCCAATCGGTTTTGTATAGCTTGAAATTATATTTTCAGTCTTCCAATATGTGTTGCAGATTGAAATGTAGGTAAAAAATTTTGATTGTTTGTGCTTTTTAAGTACCACCATTCAGCATTTATTGAGAAAATAAATGTCTTACAGGTATTTCCGCAAAAAAAGAAATGGTTTTTTATCATCATCAGTGAAAATTTCATCCAAATCTGAGAAGTTACCGTTTTCTGTTCTTTTTCCAAAAGTTTGACTCAAAAAACACTTTTTGACTGGTCTAACATACCTCCTTATTGAAATACGTCCTGGGCTGATATATCCCGTCCAGAAACCTAGCCATCGCGTCGTAGGCGAACCAATTCGGCCTGTAAATATCCTCCACGCCGTGTCCGTTATCAATACTAGCCTTAACCTTGATGGTGAGCGACCGAAACGTGGCCATGAGCGAGTCCTTCTTCCTCTTGAGCTCCTCCACGGCACAAGGCACGCTCAAGTTGGCTTCGATTCTCCGCCAAGCGTCTGCGATCGCGAATCGGTCTTTGTGCGACACGTGCCGAGGGTCCCAAATCGACGGTTCTTTCTCGTACAGATGCAGGAATTCCAAGATGATATCGTTTGTCCATTTCATCATGGTTGAGAGCGGAAATGCCAAAAAGCAGCGGATATTCTTAGAGTTTACTGACAACAAACTACACAACGTGTTGAACTATACTCATGGCGATACTGACACTCGACGAGCGCTTGCAAGCTATCGACCCAAACGTTTGCCGACAGTCGGCACGAAGTTCAGCTCGGAGATCGGCCATGTTTGTAAAGGCGCGACGATCACGCAGTGCGGCACAGTGGCGGGTATGGTCAGATAAACTCGGGAACGTTTGGGCACAGCTTAATAAACACAGTCGTTTGGGTAGAAATAAGAACAAGGCGTGACTGTTATGAATATCTATATAAAATTACAATTAGAATAATCAAATGTTCGAAGGAGATCACATCTTTTATTTATTTTATTTATTTATTTATTTATTTACTTATTTATTATTATCCAAACAGGGTATTGTAGCCTAATTACTTGGATAATTCTGACAACGTAACAAAATTACAAATAATATATTTTTTTTACATCAACTAAGTTCATATACAGAAATAATTATAAAAATGTAAAACAGAATTGATTTTTATAATTCATAAACCAAAATTGCAGGAGAATATATTTCCTGGAATATTGACAAATTGGACAGAGCTAAATTCACAATATGATCTAAAATGCGTGTACGATAAAGCGCTGGGAGTAAGGTCCAGTCTAAATCAATGATCGTATTGAAATTGTTGGCTAGTTTCAGTACACATACCAGCGGTGCCTTCGTTGTTTTACCTTCTGCTGAAACATTGAACATAAGGGAGGATCTTGTTCGACGTGGAGGTACATTGAAGGGAATCATGTCAAGAATTTCTGGGGAATCCTCTTTGCTATCTATAGGTAGAGGTTGAGCTTCTCCTTTGCTCCAGGGATAGTATCTTATTCGGACCTCAAATGACAAGTGCTAATAGTATCATAATCGGGCCATACATGATGCTGCTTGAGATATAAATACCTCAGAAGTTAATTCTGGATTTTTTCCACTTCGAACAAATGTGATTGATGTTCTCCAAACCAAATAATAGAAGCAAATTCTAGTTTTGGTCTGACTAAGGAATAATACAGTGACTTTATCGTATTTTTATTGAAAAAACATGACGTCTGACTGATTACAAATCCTAAAATCTTATTGGCAGATTTCACATTTTTATTAATATGGCTGAAAAAGGAGAACTGTGAATTCTACGTTGTCCCAAGTGTTAATTATGGTTGTTTAGTCTAACAATGAAACCATAATTAAGATATTAACACTTTATTAATTGAGTTGGAATCATCATCGTACATGACAACATGCCTGTCATTTTTGTGTGCTGTTGCTCACCTTTTTCCAACCAATGACATTTGACATTCGGAGTGGCTAACCATCCATTGGGAGTGGCTAACCTTCCTACATCCCCCTTTCTAAAGTTTAATACTTAAACCTATTCATTCAGTGTTGGAGGTGGTTTTGAGATTCGTCCAGATGACGTTACAAATGTTTTATTTACAAACTTTTCCTCCAAGTCTGAATCTGAATCAAAACAGTTGCTACCATCCATAGTTATAGATTCTGTATCGTCACTACTCCTACCACTATACATTTGATTTTCCCTATCCGTATTTAACATAGGATCTATCTGATCCTCTTGTAAAAACATGTCTTTATTGCTATCCCTGTCCAATTCACTTTCGACACTCTGGTCGCTTTCAATGTCACTGTTCACATTATCCACTTGTTCTAACTCTAAATAATACCTAATTTCTTCTTTATTCTTACATGTTTCCTCCTCTTTTGCCAATGAATAACGGTTTTCTAAACCAGTGTTCCTGCTTTCTTTATTATTTTCATAAGGCCTGATAAATCTACGATTTCTAGTAATGACTGAACCATTATTCATTTGCAATTTATATGACCTATCTCTAAATTTACTTACTACAGTACCCGGATACCAATAACCTTTAGGTTTTACTTGAACATATACATTCTGATTTATATTAAGCCTGGGTAAGTATCGAGCTGAATTTTTATCATATGAATGTTTTTGGAGTGCCTGTCTTTCTTTAATCACTTTACTATTATAATTTTCAGCAATTTTTGGCTTTGACTGATGTTTTGTACCCATTAAATTTGTTCTCAGTTTCCTAGACATAAGAATTTCAGCAGGTGATATACTTTCAAAAACCGGAGTTGACCTATAGTGGAGAAGAGCCATGAATATGTCTTTTTTATCATCCGCAATTTTTTTAAACATTTTTTTCATGGTTTGTATATGTCTTTCAGCCATACCATTGGATTGAGCATATGTAGGCGAAGACACAATATGCTGAAATTCCCACTCACGACTAAACTTAATGAACTCTTGAGAAGTGAATTGTGGACATCCATCACTGACCAATGTTAATGGAATCCCATGACGCGCAAATATCGATTTGAGACTTTCTATTATAGCATGACTTGTTAAGTTATTCTTTAAGTCTGCTATTTCAATGTATTTAGAAAAATAATCAATTACCAAAAGATACTTATGACCTTTTATTTAAAAAAATGTCGCAACCTAGTTTATTCCAAGGTAACGTTGGAATTAAATGTGACTGTAAAGGCTCTTTATTTTGTGAGTTAGCGTGTGTAAGACATTGATGACAATTTGCAATTTTTTGTTTAATTTGATGTGTCATGCCCGGCCAAAATAAAGATTCTTGTGCCAATTTTACACATTTATTTACTCCTAAATGGCTGTAATGAATTCGATCTAACATTTCTTTTTGAAAGCATTTTGGTACTACCAACGATTTATTTTTAAAAATTAGTCCGTCTACAACCGTTAACTCTGACTTAAAAGGACAAAATATTTTAAGATGATTTTTAAGTTTTTTATTGCAATTAGGCCAACCGTTTAAAATAACTTCTTTCAGGTCTTTCAAAATTTGATCTTTATCAGTTTCTATTTTCAATTCATTAATTTTTTCGGGCGTAGCATTTAATTCTAATTCCACCATACAAATTTGACTTTCCAGATCATCATCCAAGTCATCACTTTGAGCGTCTGTTATAAATGCGCGCGACAGAGCATCTGCCAAAAGCAATTCTCTACCTGGTCTATAACGTAGGTCTATATCAAACTTTTGAAGTTGTAATAACATCCTTTGCAACCTTGCTGGGCATTTATTTAATGGTTTCTTAAAAATCGAGATTAATGGTTGATGATCTGTCTCAACAATTACCTTACGCCCAAATACATACTGATAAAATTTATTTAAGCCAAAGCATATAAGCATATAATTCTTTTTCAATCTGTGCGTATCGTGTTTGTGTTTCAGTTAATGCTTTCGAGGCATAAGCACACGGAAGACTTTCCTGTAAAAGACAAGCCCCTACCCCTGATTTTGACGAATCTACCGAGATAGTAGTTGATTTTGTTATATCAAAATATTGCAACACAGGTTTAGTAGTCAGAACTTCTTTTAAATTTGCAAATGCCTCCTCTTTTTTTTCATCCCAAATAAATTCCACATCTTTTTTTAAAAGATTTCTTAAAGGCTCAGTTCTATCAGAAAAGTTTTTTATAAACCTACTTACATAAGTAAGCATTCCTAACAATCGTTGTATATCCTGTTTATTTTCCGGTCTAGGTAACTGAGAAATAGCTTTAATTTTGGAAGGATCTGGACATATTCCTTTATTGTTAATAACATGTCCCATATATTTAATTTCCTGTTGTCCAAACCTACACTTATCTAAATTAAACCTAACATTATTCTCTCTAGCTGTCTCTAAAACTTTCTTTAGCCTTTCATCATGTTCTGTTTTATTTTTCCCCCATATAATGATATCATCAATATAGATATCGACATCCTCGATTATTCCAAAAATATTCCTAAACCGACCCTGAAATATTTCAGGTGCACATTTGATACCATAAGGGAGCCTCAAAAATCTAAACCTACCAAAAGGCGTCCCGAAGGTGCAAAGTTTTGAGCTCTCCTCATCCAAAGGTATTTGATAAAATCCGTTTGTAGCATCCAGTGTACTGAAAATTGTTGCACCAGCTAAATTACTGGAAATTTCTTCAAAAGTAGGAATTTTACAGTGTTCACGTTTGATTACATTATTAAGATCCTTGGGGTCCAAACAAATTCTTAATTTACCATTTGGTTTCCTTACCAACACCAAAGCATTTACCCAATCAGAAGGGCCTTCTACCTTTTCTATTATGTTTTCCTTTATCAATTCATTTAAACAATTCTTTAATGGTTCCATTAAAGGAAAAGCTACTCTTCTGATTGGATGAACAACTGCTTGACTGTTTGTTTCTAGTTTGATCAAACATTTTTGATATATACACCCTATTCCTGCAAATACGTCACCAAATGCATTTATTATCCTTGAGTATTCTCCACCTTGTACATTCACATTCTCAATTCTCTTAATCAAATTTAGAGACACACATGCAGCCAACCCCAAAATTGCTGGAGTATTGCCTTTTACCACAAAAAACTCTAAGTCATAAAAATTATTATTTTTGAAACAGGTTAATTTACATTTCCCTAGCACATTCAATTCATTACCAGTGTATGATTTCAATTTTATTTCTGTTTTACCTATCTTTTTATAAGACAAACCCAAACTTTTGTACAAATCAAAAGGTATTATGTTTGCCATGGCACCTGTGTCAATTTTAAGTTTTGCATTTTTGTTATTTATCTCTAAATTTTTTATCCATTCATTATTTATTGAGTTAATGTAATTTATAGAACCTATAAACAAAGACTGCTCTAAATTATCTGAATAATCAGGAAATAGCTGAATTTCATTTACTTCCTCAACTATTTCTCTTACTTTAATATTATTTTTCTTTTTACTACATTTTGACTCGAAATGATTTTTAATCTGACAATAATTACATTGCTTACCAAAAGCCGGACATTTATTTATTGGGTGAGACATACCACATCTAGAACAATTGTTAATTGTCCTATTACCCTCTTGAATTTTGTTTTGATTTTCACTTATTTTCTTATGTTGGTCCCTTATTACAGCATCTACTGACATACCATTGAAGCCACCAGCCATAGCCATCGATTCACTTCTCTCTTTTGATATTTCTAAGATTGTACATTTTTCAATTACTTTGTCAAGGCTTACTGTGTCATCCTCTTGTAAAAGTTTTTCTCTTATGGACCCATTGTTTACTCCACATATCAATACAGTTTTCGTTAGCTCATCCTGTAGGTTTCCTAATTTACATTTTATTGCCATCTTTTTAACTTCAGTTACATATTGATCTAATGCTTGTCCAGGGAGTTGTTTATATGAAAAGAACTTATATCTCTCATACGTCAGATTCTCTTTCGGCAGAAAATGTGCTTCAAACTTATTTAATAAAACTTGCAGCTTATTTCTTTCGTCGTCTGCAAATTGAAAAGTTGTGTATACTTGAAATCCCTCTTCACCTATGAAATGAAGAGCCTGTGCACACTGGATGGCCTCCTCCTTTTTGCTAATTTCACTTGCTATTAGATAGTTTTCAAACCGAGACCTCCACATTTTCCAATTTTCTGCTACATTTCCCGCCATCAGCATGGGGGCCACACCTCTGCTATCTCCCATGTCTGCTTTATTTCCGTTAATTCTTGATTTCAACTCTCAAAACTCTATTTCACTAGACTCGCGACTGCGCCATGTTAATTATGGTTGTTTAGTCTAACAATGAAACCATAATTAAGATATTAACACTTTATTAATTGAGTTGGAATCATCATCGTACATGACAACATGCCTGTCATTTTTGTGTGCTGTTGCTCACCTTTTTCCAACCAATGATATTTGACATTCGGAGTGGCTAACCATCCATTGGGAGTGGCTAACCTTCCTACACCAAGATCCTTTATTTCTGTTTTTCTTTCCAGAATCCCACTATCTATTTCATACCCAAAAATAACTGGTTCTTTCAAACGAGTAATGGAGAGTACTGAACAGTTCTTGAAATTGAAATATAGTTTATTCTTTTGGCTCCACTACAAAATACTATCAATATCTTTCTGTAGTCCTATACAATCTCTTACTGTCTCGACTCTTTTGTAAAGTTTCAAATCATCGGCAAACAGTAGACAGCCTGAAAATTTGAGACTCAATAGTAGGTCATTAATAAAGAGTATGAAAAGGAGGGGTCCTAGGTTCGAGCCTTGTGGCACTCCAGAATTGGACAGGAATTTTCCAGATGTATTTCCTTCGTGCCTAACAGTAAAATGTCTATTTTGTGAATAATGTTTAATAAATAATTCTAAAAAAATGTCACACTCTCCAAATCTGCTTATCTTTTTTAAGAGAATGTCGTGATGAACCTGGTCAAATTTTTTATGAAAATCTGTAAACACCACATCTAGTGCTTTATTTTCCAAAGTGGTGAAAACCTTATTGCTGAATACTAATAAATTTGTACTGATTGATTTTTGTCTCATGAAACCCTGCTGTTGCGGTACTATGTATTTATTAGTATATTAGTTTGTTGAAAATAATATGTTCAAATAATTTTGCTGGTGAGCACATTATTGAGATAGCCCTATAGTTTGTTACATTCATTTTGTCTCCAGATTTATGCAATGGTATGATTATAGAAGTTTTCCAGATGGATGGAAATGAATTAGTTTCTATAATTAAGTTGAAAACATGGGTCAGTGGGGCTCTTACCCATTCGCTACACCCTTTCAGTATGTATACCATCTGAGTTTTTAGGTTTAAGTTTTTTCACAGCATAGTTGAAATCAGACTCATTTATTGAATGAATGGTGAATATTTCATTACAAAACTATGTATCATTTTCTATGAAATTTGTGTTGAAATATGTAACTGGTTCTGTGCAAAAAACTGACGAGAAAAATTTGCAAATACGCTCGCGATTTTTTCATCTTCCACTGGTTCATTGTTGTCATTGTTGTCAATGACAAAGGACTTCATCATTTATAACAAATTGCCTATTGCAATGAGGATATCGGATAATTATAATTCCTTCAGAAAAAAGATAAAAGGTTTCCTAATCCAAAAACCCTATTACAACCTTCAAGACATGGATATATATATATATATATATATATATATATATATATATATATATATATATATGGAAATATATGGATGATTCCTGTATTTAACCATTAACTCTATCTAGCCATCCAACTGTACTCTTGAAAATCACTCAATTTCTTCTATTTCATTTATTTATGTCTTAAATCATATCAATTTAACATTACTCAACCGCGATCTTATTTAATTACCGACTTACGTTTATATGTATATGTTTGACTTTTTCTTGTGACTTTACTGCTGTTTGTTGTGAGTAATAATCTTGTTTGTCATTTATTATATAGATATATTTATACAATTAATTAATCTAGGACCATTAACCTGAGGTTAATATTAGTCACTAGGAACTATTTTGACGAAACGATGTTTACTTTTTTTAATTAATTATATGTTTAATATAATTGTTACTTCGAGCCAAATGTTATATAATATATATTTTGTATTTTATTTATTTAAGCTTTGGCAATGAGATTTGTAATCTTTGTACAATAAAGCACAGTCAGTCAATCAAAAAACAAAACTATTGGTGTTATTTTTCTTTTGGAACTCACGAAACGCCAAAACTCATTAACTTCATTGTTTGTACCCTCCTATTCTCGAAAAGAATTATTTCTTCCCGTCCTTTCCCCGCCACTGACTAAGAGTTATAATTCATTGTACAGAAAATTCAGCAAGGTCGATCACGTCTTGCTTTTTATGCTGAACTGATGTTCGTTAAAGTAACGAAGGTATTATCGAAGACACTGGTACTGGATCCATGCAATTATTTGGTACAATATTACCTGTTATCATAAAAGTATAGATTGAGTATAATTGCATGTTTTTCAACTCAAAGCTTCATAAATGGAGGAAAGCAAGTTTTCGTTATAAACTTAGGTATAAGAAAAGCACCTTAGGATAATGATAACTGGACTCTAAAATGTAGTCATTATGAAATCGAATTAGCTTCCATTTCAATACGCATTTAAAATTTTTTCGAGATTGGTAACAATGGTAACATCAACTGTCAGATGAACGTCAGACAAGAGGGATAGGATTTTCAGATATTAAACAAAGAAGAAGAATAACCTTTGAATGTTGTGGTGTTATTTGTTGCCTTGGATGGTGCAGTTATTATAAACTTTAATTGTTAAATGACAGGTTTCTCGGGCAATTATAATTAAACTAGCTGGTGTGGTTTGGACTGGGTTTAAAAAATTATTCTCAGTGGTCTAATTGTTTGAGAAGTTATTTTGACTGCAGTGGGAGTGTGGTGAGGCATCGGATACTTCGAAATTGTGAAATTCCTCTTCGTAAACTGTTCGAGATTTTTTGGACAACAAATCATTCACAGCCGTTTGAGCAATTACTCTCAATTTAGGAGGGGTGCATCTTGAGTTTTCTTCATCAGTCATTTTAAAAAAGGCAATTTACTGATAATTGCATTCAAAATTTAAATAATTTATGTGAACAAATGAATTACCTGACAGCATCCTTCAAATTTTAAATATTTTATCAATGTTACCGACCCCACGTTTCTGATATTATTCATTAATATTAACTCAAATTTTTTTCAATAAAAAACTACAAAAAAATGCCAAATAGGAAAAATACTATATGAAACACGTTTTCTGAGACACATTGTCGCACTTGTTCTCAAACAACGCGTGTGGCAAAAAGGCCTTTAAGTTATGGAGTTTTCAGTTTCAGTCGAAGCGAATATCGTCCGGAAAGAGAGGGACAAATGGACAAAATATCGACAAACCACTCTGCTTAAATTATAGGGCCCTTCCAGATTGGTTTGTCGAGGGTCGAATGGTGCATATCCCCATAAAACGGAGATTTGTTAAATCCACAGAATTATAAATGGCCAGCTTGATGTCCATTGAAAAAAGTTCCATTCTGTAAAGCTCAACAGGTCGGTAAACGAAAATGAAATACTCGTTTCAATCAGCATACGAATGATTAATTTAAAAGTATGCTGATTTTTGTCACAATCCGCATTGTTCGATAGGCTCTACCTATGAATGAAATTCTCTAAATATATTGATCAATTGGCAGTCAAACCATTTTCCAAAAAAGTACTTCGAAAAGTACTGAAATAGTGCTGTTTTGCTTTGAACTTCCATGAAGTGAAATAACCGGATTTTCACTTACCTTAGTGGTCATAATATGTGACGGCTTCAAAAAAAATTGAGAACATTTGGATAGGAACATAAACCAATTCTAGAACGCGATTTAAACCGATCCCCATGGTCAATTCTAATTCGCCCAAATTGCTCAGACATTGTAGGTTACTCATTATTAAATCTGATGCTCATTAGCAAGTTTAATTGTCGCTTCCAAAAGAAGCATCCATTATCAACTGAATATGTAATTTCACACTCGTGAACTAATTATGACTTCCAAACAATAGTGAGATGAATAAATATAGGGTTTTGATAAAGTGAAAGTTTACTTAATTACAAGAAACTTAGATTGAAGTTTCCTGTTTTGCAATTCCTTACTCTGTTTTGTAATGGTGTTATTGCAATAACCTTCTTCCCAGATACTTAATGTGTGTGATGTTTTGTCTCGAAACTATGTGGTTGTACTTAAAATTGTCCCTAGAATCAAAAAAATTCTAAATGTACAGAGTGTTTCATTTGGAATTCTTAAGTTTGGATCATTTCCGATGAAACCGGAGGGGTACGGAATATTGGAAAATTTCCCAATTCTTGAATCCAATACCCCCGCCAAGTTCAAATCGCATAGCCTTGGAACTGTGGAAACTATGGCTTGTCTAAAGGAATCTTTGACACCCAGTATACCCCTTCAAGCTCATATTTTTCTTTCATTGATGTATCTATAGATTTTGAAAATTTCACAATCCTACGTAAAAAATTGCACTGTATGTACCAATGATCAATAAAGTATTAGCACTGACAAGGTCTTCTGTTAGATACCACTAAAGTTTCTATTGTGAAGCATTGAGTTGCTTCAATTTCTGCATTCTTCAGTTCATTGATGCCAAATCGCTCCCTTAATGAAGTCGTGATTGATATTATTAACATCCAAAAAGCAAGGTGGCGATGATTCAAATCAAATGATTTAAATCATGATTTAAATCAAGTTAGGAATTTCTGTAAAAACAAGTCGATGAAGCAAATAATTCATCAGGAAAGTCAAAAAAGGAGATAGTTTATTTAAAACTGAGTGTTTACAAGTATGAATACATAACTAAACAAGGAAGGATAGAACACGCAACACAAAATTTACTTATGAACGTATGGGCTTTCTATAAGTTAAGAAATGATCCGTCTCGCGTCAACTGAACATTATAAACGCTGCTGAAAATTTTCATGTCAACACAAGTTTCTTTATTTGTCGCGGAAGAGATTTGCTATCTGTATAATGTGTTTCTAGACAAATATTTTTGTGTAAATAGAGAAAAATTAAGAAAATAAGTGATTTTAAAGTTCATTATTTCCATGTAAGGAAAGAAACAGTATAAATTAAAAAAATCATGATTTAGTAAAAAATCATATTTTTGATTTTTTAAAAAACAAAACTTGCAAATCTGCCAAAAAGTAACTCCTTCCTTTCTGGTATTGTTTTCAAAGTCTTCGTCTATGATTTGTACGGTACTGCACTGATACAAGCGTCTAGCCGCACCAATTCTACTTTTGATGGCGTAGTTCCGCATTTGAGAAAACTCAGGTTATGTCTGGTTATAAGGTTAGGTTGGGATATTTTCATTTTGTGGGTTATGTGTTAGTGTTATCACAGTAAAAACAAAAAGCTAAGAATAAGAACAAGGGAGGATATAAACATTTCATATGCCCTTTTTTAATGTGTTAACGTAATTTTTTTTCTAGTTTTCTAACCACTGGCTTGGAAAGCCTGAATATACACTGAAAGAAATAATATTGTAAGTGATAACAAAACAACTTGGGTAACAATTTTCCTGTTAGGGTAGCAATCATTTTCAATGAAATATACCAAACTACTGATTGTTGCATTGCTACAGGAACAATATGGAAATTGTTATCGAAAGAATGTTGGTGTGACAATACATTCCAGTTGAAAGAAAATACTTTTAGCACTAGTGTTAAAAGTAAAATGACAGATGAGATGATGGATACTCTCTAATAGAAACACTTTAATCAGATATTATGATAATCAGAACTCCTACTTAGAAAGAATTATTCATAAAAGTTCACATGTATTTGGCACTTTGTGCAATTGGTAATATTAATTCCCTGTCAAGTTACTGACAAAGTAGTATTCAGTCCAACTGTAGGTCCTTCATTACTGACCAATAATAAAATTATAAAAAGGTGATTTGGCGTGTGCAGTTGGAGCATTTGCCGGCTGCGTTGTAATCCAAAGTTCGTGACTTCGAATCCAGTGGATCTTATAATTGATAACCGATTATTTTCACAGTATTTTGTTGTTGAAGTAACACTACTTATACAGTGTGTCCCACTTACCGTGCTCACCATGGGTATCTTTTTAATGGTGAGAGATACGAGGTCGGTTAAATGACACCAAATGTGGAGTTTATCAAGGCCAACTATAATTTGAAAAAATATTTTGATAAAATCTATTCGTTTTTGTTTTATACGCAAAAAACAGATTTTGATCATTTTCATGTCTCGTCCGTAACTTCTTTATTTATGAAAATATTTTAATAGGAATTTTACATTCTTATGGCAGTTTTTTAATGAGATTTCGAAAAAAATATGAAATTCATACCAACTCTTCTAGAATTTGAGATATCAGCACCAACTTTTATTTTTCAAATGTAAGTCATAGCTCAATATGACTTAGTTATGAATAACTTTTTTTTCTCTTACAGATGATATGTCACAGTAATATCTTTTTGTTGATAACAACGGAGTTATCGTCATTTATACAAAAACAAGGACTATTTTGAAGTCGCCATCTTGAATTTATAAATTTTAACAGAGAAATCATGATCTCCGACCTCAAAAACCCCTACATACCAATTTTGAATGGAATTGGACCATAATCACAAATCTCGTCCGCCATATTGGAGAAGCCGCCATTTTAAATGTTTTGTTTCAATAAAAATTCCATAGTGCATTGTCATCGGAATTATGAACATCTGCCAAATGTCAAATTATTAGGACAGCCAGAAGTGGGTCAAAATTCACGTGCAACAGACATGAAAATGATCAAAATCTGTTATTTGTGTATAAAGCAAAAACGAATAGATTTTATCAAAATATTTTTTCACATTATAGTTGGCCTCAATACAACTCCACATTTGGTGTCATTTAACCGACCTCGTATCTCTTACCATTAAAAAGATACCCATGGTGAGCATGATAAGTGGGACACACTGTATATGGCTGTATTGATCAACTTTTGTTAGTTCAACCATACTCACTTAACAATTTTGAGATGGTTAGTGTAATTATACAGGGTGGGTCACGGTCGATGGTACCTTAGACGTTTACGGAGAACGGAACATAGGATCATTCTTAAAATTTGGTTTCTCAAGCAGTTGCTCTTGGTCTATCGATCTAAAATATTTTCAGCAATGCAGCGTTGCCGCTTATACCAGAAAGTAGCAGAATCTTTGTTATTTCAAATGGGTCACCCTGTATATTACCGCATTTTTGAACTTGTCATTTCTTTCTGATTATTTCTGCCTCATACTCTCCTATACCTATCTCTAACGGTTTTTGAGATATTGGTTATTTTCCATATTTTTTATCCAAAACATAGCTCGAATTGAATGTTTATTTCTGCGGTATTTGGATTCTTAGGAAGTTACAGTTTTGTGTTTAGTTTATCAAGATCATGTACATTGATTCTGTATAGAGAAGTTTGTTCTGCTTTATACAGGGTCGTTCAAAATTCATGATCTTACTGCTAGATACGAAGACAGTTGAAAGTGCGTTTTTTTAAATGGAACATCCTGCATATTATGGAATATCCTGAAAGATGACTAAATTCCCTTCGAATTGATATTTCATGTTCCTATGCCTAAATAGCCAGAATTCCGAGATAATAGCAATTTTCACTTGTAATCTCCCAAGTGCTTGAATTATTGCCGGAAATTTTTCGAGTACGAGATACATTTACGGTAATTAATTCAAGCTCGAGGGGGGTTCGGTAAGAAAATTTCTCACCGAGAAATGAAAATCATCCAACAATCCATAAGAAATAACTAACGATGGTTTCACCTTAACTATTTATAACCACTGAAATATTGATATGTAAAATACTTAACAAAATTTTCATCAATAAGTGTGTTTAAATTTGGAACAAAAAAAATGTTATGTTCTCATCGTGGATTGAATCATCGACCTAGCGACTCATAGGCCTCAACACTACCGCTTAGCTACGGGACTTGTGATAAAAACTTGTGACAAATGGTGTATTGAACTTCTTCTGAAATATGATTTCAGAATTGACAACTTCTGCAATAATCGTGGAGAAGATATTTTCAGACACATTCCAAATATCTAGTAAATACATAATTATCTCCTTTCATATAAAAACTAGACCTCCATTTGTACATTAAAGCAAAATATCAACTTGTCATATGTCAAATGTTTGACAGAAAAATGTCCACTTATTAATTTCGCCCAGGGTACCCAGGAGGATAAAAATTTCCGGAAATTTTTAGGGTTGCCATGGTATCTAAACAAGAACGAATTTTTTGATTGGCTACAAAGGTGAGGTGTGAAATTTTCAAAAAAAAATCGATTTATTTTTCTCATATTCATCTAAGGTGGCTATTAAATGTCATGATGGTACATGATATTATGAAAATTTGACAATTAGTGCACTATTAATAATACCGTTGTGTTTCTTAAGGAAAGTGACTCAAAAATAATTGAAATGGAGGGAAATAACTATTCAAACGAAGTTCTGATGAAATTGTTTATTCTTCATGGAAAATGTGAGGGAATTATAGCAACAACAAAATCAATGAAACGTACCCTGATTTATAACCAATGAACAAAAGGAAGTTTGTACGATTACAACATTTTCATTAATTATCTGTCAAAAATTAGAAAACATTCACAATAAATTTTTAAAATGCCGACCATTGGCTTCCAAACATTTCAAAATCCGGGTATTTGGAGATACAGTTGTAGCACTCCTTATTTCACTGGCAACTAGCTCTTCAGTGCCGTTGATCACTCGTTGGCGCAGGTCTTGTGCACTGTGCACTGTGTGCACCCTCGTCGCTTCGCGACTCGGGTAATTTTCAAAAAATTCATGTACTTACTCGAAAAATTTCCGGCAATAATTCAAGCACTTGGGAGATTACAAGTGAAAATTGCTATTATCTCGGAATTCTGGCTATTTAGGTATAGGAACATGATATATCAATTCGAAGGGAATTTAGTCATCTTTCAGGATATTTCATAATATACAGGATATTCCATTTAAAAAAACGCACTTTCAACCCTTTTCGTATCTAGCAGTAAGATCATGAATTTTGAACGACCCTGTACAACGCAGAACAAACCTCTCTATACAGAGTCAATGTACATGATCTTGATGAACTAATCACAAAATTGCAACTTCCTAAGAATCCAAATACCGCAGAAATAATTATTCAATTCGAGCTATGTTTTGGATAAAAAATATGGAAAATAACCAATATCTCAAAAACCGTTAGAGATAGATATAGGGGAGTATGAGGCAGAAATAATTAGAATAGAATGACAAGTTCAAAAATGCGGTAATATACAGGGTGACCCATTTGAAATAACAAAGATGCTGCTACTTTCTGGAATAAGCGGCAACGCTGCATTGATGAAAATATTTTAGATCGATAGACCAAGAGTAACTACTTGAGAAACCAAATTTTCAGAATGATCCTATGTCCCGTTCTCCGTAAACGTCTAAGGTACCATCGACCGTGACCCACCCTGTATATGTTGTGCCTATACTGACAGAAGTATATGGTTACCGTAACATTTATTTTTGTTACCCTAACCAAAAATCTTTTTCAGTGTACTTTTGAATTGTGAATCCGACAAATTGAATGGATTTTCTTTCCTCCAAAATATCCTGCGACCTTCAGCCTGTTCTCGAGCATTTTCTTCATCATTAAATATTTGATCGGCTATCAAATCATCCATCAACTCATCTATTTCAGTATCACATCAAAATAACAGACTTTTTAAATCTCTATTCCCTGACGTTTCCCTCGAAAATACCAAGAGGAATGTCAGGGAGTTATTTCTCTCGACAGGTAAGAGAAAACAAATTCAAGAATACACTCATGTTCGCTAAAAGAGAAAAGTGCCTGTTTTCTCTTGGCTTTTCTACTCCCTAAAACTCAACAATAGCCACCCAGAGTGGAAAGTTTTCACATGTTGGATAAAATTTGAATTTGTTGAGAATGATTTTTCACATTCAACACAGTTCATCTGAAAATATAGGTAGATTTATATTTTTCATAACTTTTTATCAGTGCACAGAGAAAATAGTAAATTGTGTATTTAGTAGTAAAAGCAATACATTCCTGGACGAAAATGTAAATTGTTGGCCGAGGCGTTAAGCCGAGGCCAACAAGCTTTGAAGTCTGGGAATGTGCTTTTACTCCGAGGTACACATACTATTTTTCCTGAAATCGCAATCAGCATTATCACAAACTAAGGAATTCTACATATTGTTTGCGTGAATTCAATAACTGTCTAAAATGTAAACAAGCCGGCAAATTGTGAAAGGCTTTCGCGGCCATCGTTGAATGAATGATGGTTTTTCGGGTTTTTAGGCCGACGTTTATTTAGAGAAAAACTCGACGTTTCGCCAACACGAGTAGATGGCATTTTCAAGAGAAATGTTTACAGTTTCGATCACTGAACACTACTTGTTTGGTATGCGTTGTCTCAGCCAGTATTTATGGGTCGACGTACTCGTACCTGCGTCCGGTGCCATCGTCCCTGCGTCGGGTACCCCCTCGGATTAATTAATTTCCCGGTATGGTGTTATTACCGTTTTCTTGAGAACAGGTAGCCATGCTTTATTCAATTGTAACCCTTCTTCAATTCTGTTGAAATTGTTGGGATGTTTTTTGATTTCAATTGCTTCTCGGAAGAGTCTTGGATAATATGCATGTGTTGTGGCAATTACTTGGGTTTCTTCGAACTTCACTCTGTGATTGTTATTGTTAAGCGCATGTTCTGCGACAGCGGATTTTTCAGAGTGTCCTAACCGGCAATTGGCCTTGTGTTCCTTTATTCTGGTATTTGTGGAACGCTTCGTGGTTCCGATATAAACGTTGCCACAGGTGCATGGAATGCGGTACACCCCAGATGAGCTTAGTTCATCACGTTTATCTTTCGCCGATCTCAAGTGATCCTTCAGTTTCTTTGAAGGTTTATATATGGTTTTGATATCATACTTTCGTAGTATACGGCTAATCCGATCTGTGACCCTAGGAACATACGGTAGGAATGCTTTACTTTGTTCCTGGCAGCCATTCGATCCACTGTCGCTAGAGTTCTTTCTTTTGCGTTTTATACACCGATCAATTTTGCTTTCCTTATATCCGTTTGAAAGAAGTGCGCTTTTCAAGTGTTTCAGCTCCGCTTCCAAATATTCGAGTTCACATACTCTTCTGGCTATAAACCTTCAAAGAAACTGAAGGATCACTTGAGATCGGCAAGGATAAACGTGATGAACTAAGCTCATCTGGGGTGTACCGCATTCCATGCACCTGTGGCAACGTTTATATCGGAACCACGAAGCGTTCCACAAATACCAGAATAAAGGAACACAAGGCCAATTGCCGGTTAGGACACTCAGAAAAATCCGCTGTCGTAGAACATGCGCTTAACAATAACAGTCACAGAGTGAAGTTCGAAGAAACCCAAGTAATTGCCACAACACATGCATATTATCCAAGACTCTTCCGAGAAGCAATCGAAATCAAAAAACATCCCAACATCTCTAAATAAACGTCGGCCTAAAAACCCGAAAAACCATCATTCAAGCCACCAAAAATTTTCCCGTATCGTTTTCGATACGGGAATAGTATATTGTGTATCTAGTAGTAAAAGCAATACATTCCCGGACGACAATGTAAATTGTTGGCCGAGGCGTTAAGCCGAGGCCAACAAGCATTGAAGTCTGGGAATGTGCTTTTAGTACGAGGTACACTTACTATTTTATCTGAAATCGCATTATCAAAAACTAAGGAATTCTACACATTGTTTGCGTGAATTCAATAACTGTCTAAAATGTAAACAAGCCGGCAAAAATGTTCCCGTATCGTTTTCGATACAGGAAAGTACTTTCCCGTACCGTTTAGTTCCGAAAACGGTCCGAGAAAGTACGTTGCTTAGCAACGGACTAAAATACTAGATTAGCGTATTTTGAGGCCTGAAGTTGCTCCGAGAAAGTGGGCATTCTTGAACGATTTCAGATAAATAATCATGTATACCTACTAACCTGGGTGGAACTTTTTTACATGCCCTCTCAAACTACTAACATCGTAAAACGATTTGTTACAAATAGTGCACCAAGTCATTTTAAATAGTTTATTCAACAAAAAACAAATCAGTTATCAAATAAACACACCTGTGAAGTCTAAAAATCATTCGATTACTTCACAACAAATAACAATTATTGACATGGAAATCGATATTGAAAATTTGGCGCGGACACAGTGCGCATGCGAAACTGCACCATCAAAAGTAGAATTGGTGTGGCTAGACGCTTGTATCACTGATCACTTCGAAATACTTTGATCATTAATGGGCACATATTCAACCAGAGACCACCCATATTCCATCGAAATATTCATGATTCCCGTCTTTTTGAACTGAGCATTCCCCATGCGTGATAAAATCCAATGAAAATAATAATTCCACTTTCTTCACGCACTATTAATTTGCATACTATCTCGTTGTTCCCCGAACAATTGCCTGCTTATAATGTAAGTAGGTAATGTAATGTATCATTGAAATAACGAATTGGCAATGGTACACAATGGTCAACCAGTTGCAATGCATTCGAAATAGTAATGAAGAATAAAATAAAATTGCCATTTATGAAACAATGCAAAACTTATTTCTAAAGATTCGTTATCTTCAATTCTCTCGATTATTCTATACTTATACATATTAACATTCGCTTTGCACACTTCTTACAGAACACTCAATATATGATTAATTATATCAGCTTCTGTAAACGTGTTGTTTAGAATTACGCGTTTGGAAAAGCTGGACAATAAAACATTCCAAATGGATACTGGTTGTATCTTCAAAAGATTCAGTTTGGGGATGCCTCATCACAATTATCCAGATTTTTGCTAGGAAATTTGTATCCATCCTTTTTGAAAAACAAGAACACCTCCTTGAGTCCGTTAAATCAAGAGGCCAAAAAAGTGCAAATAAGCATCACAACCTATTTTAAAATTGAGAAAGGGTAGAAATTAACTATGCAAGAGTTCAAAAAGCAACTACGGAGCTCCTACATGAAGTTAGCGAGACTTCGAAAAAGTCGAATACTTTTTTCAGCAACACACAATATGGTTTTCGACCAAATCATTCTTCTGATCTCACTGTCATGAATGTCACGTATCATCCTTATAATATATATATATATATATATATATATATATATATATATATAATAAGTTTGTTTATTTCAATAAAATGGATATAAGTTACATCAAAGAAATTTACAAATAAACATGGAGAACCACAAAGCCATAGGCTGTCCGTGGTGCAAATGTGTATACATAAAATTAGTTAATAAAAATTAAGAATTGAAGTTGAACTAGTCACTGCAATGTCTATTTTTCACTAGCATTTCTCCAATATAAAATACTTATAATCTAAGAGGTATTTAATAATGACTTAACAAAATAATTGAATCTCACCGGAAATGGAAATACTCACAATAGATATAATATAATAAACATAATAATGAATTAGATATAGGTTTTTATGACACAAAGAAATGAATAGAAGAAGAACAAGAATTTTGCTGTCCGTATCTTAATATATCTTAAATAGAAGCACACATATACTCAAACACATATTATATATCAACATAATTACTACATACATATACAAAAATTAAAAAAGGATCTATGTAAGAATATGACTGAGTTGATGTACATATAATTATCTTGGCTTTTTTTAGTTAAAGAAGTTATGAATAAGTTGTCTCTGGTTGCTTAATAGAAATGACTTAACCTTATTCCTATAATGTATTTCAGAATTAGAAATGTTCAAAAGGGAGCTTTCTGAAATAATATTTATAAATCTTGGTCCTAGAAACGCAAGACATTTTGTACCCACTGTTTTTATCGCTGATGTAGTTTTAACCTTATTCGAATATTTAGCCCTTGTTGGGTAATTATGCGAAAGAAAGTCAATATGTTTCCTATTTTTGTGTAAAAAACACACTGATTTAAGAAAGAATATCTGTCGAATATCTAGTGTCCTAGCTTCCTTGTATAGGTTATCTGATGGGTAGGTTCTTTCTTTTTTTAATATGATTTTCAAGAAATATTTCTGTAGTGTGTTCAATTTTTCTAGATATACATTCGTGATGCCACCCCATCCGATAATTCCATATGCTATACGGGAGTCTACAAGAGTAAAATAAAGCATTTTGAGTAGGTGTAAAGGTAAGATTTTTGTGAGGTATTTGAATCGTCCCAAAAAGGTTCTGATTGTATTAACCACGTTATTAACGTAATTATTCCAACGAAGATGACAATCTATAATAATGCCTAGATATTTTACATTCTCAGTAAGTTTTATTGTTATTGTTTTATTGTGATTATTTATCTCTAGAGTATTGTAGTGAGGTAGTTTGTTTTTGTAGCTTGTTATTGGGAGGAACATTGTTTTGTCAAAATTTATGGTAAGTAATTTATAATTAAACCAATCAATAATATTATTCATTTCTGATTCAATTTTATGCTTTAGGTCATTCCAACTGTTTGATGTATACAATATAACGGTATCATCGGCAAAGCTTATAATGTGTCCAGAGGTTCTAATGGTGAGTAAATTATTTATGTATATGATGAAAAGAATTGGTCCGAGGACCGTCCCCTGCGGCACTCCGCATTTAACCAATTTAAATCTACTATATGTATCGTTAATTTTGACAGATTGTTTCCTATCGTACAGATATGATCTGAATAAATCATGAGCCAGTCCTCGTATTCCTATATCTTCCAAGGATTCCAACAACTGTTCGTGGTCGACAGTGTCGAACGCCTTTGCAAGATCCAGAAACACGCCGATGGCAGGTTGGCTGTTATCGATTGCATCATATAGTTTCTGAGTTAGTGACGCAATGGCTCCTTCTGTAGATTTTCCGCTTTGAAATCCGAACTGATTTTCAGCAATTATTTTATGTTTCTCCAGAAACAGCTCGAGTCTAATTTTAATAACTTTCTCGAAGATTTTAGCATAGTTAGTTACCAGAGATATTGGTCTAAAATTTGACGGTAAGGTTTTGTCGCCTTTTTTGTGCAAAGGTTTTATTACCGCGATTTTAAATTCAGTAGGGCAGATTCCATTTTCCATCATATTATTGATAATATAACATAGGGGTTTTGCTATTTCCTTATTAATTGCTTTCAATGTCTCTGCTTTAATATCGTCTATACCAGGTGTCTTATTATTTTTTAAGGATAAGATAATTTCGCTAATTTCTTTTTCGTCCGTAGGTTTGAGAAAGAATGAGCAGGGATTTACCACTCTGGGTGAGGGTGAAACAGGGGGCCTTTCTATGTTTTGTGCCAGTTCTTGCCCTACGTTGGAGAAGAAATCATTGAATGTATTGGCGATTTCTATATTGGAGTCTAAGTACTTGCCATTTTTTGATTTATATATATATATATATATATATATATATATATATATATTAATTATTTCATGAATTATTTTTATAGTATTTTCGAGAATTTTTTTTTTCATTTGTATTTTTCCATTGTTTCTCGTTTCTCAGACTCTCTGGAAACGCATTGAAGACCTTTGGTCCTAGGTTACTATAAGTCTTCTAGCTTTAGATAAAACCGATATCTCCAATATCAAAAATATACATAATCTTAAATAGAATAATCTTCTGAAAAGAATTATTATTTCTAATTGATGAATATACTCCCATTTCAAACTGATTGAGGTGTCTGCTATTTTACACAAATTCGCTGATTTCCTACATTTCAAAATATATGTCATTAAAATCTTCATATCTCAAATATGCGGTATGGAATTCCATTTTGGGGTTCTGGCAGCCAGACTCTATTGCAAAGTGTATTCGTCCTTCAAAAGCGAGCTCTGAGATTTATATTCAGCATAAAAATGCGAGAATCATGTAGACCAGTTTTTTCAGACAATAAGATTTTGACAATATATGAAATTTTCATTCTAGAAACGGTATGCTTGCTTCATAAATATAAAGAAAAGTTAATGAACGTCAACAAGGAAAGACATACTCGCAATGAAAAACAACTCGCCCTTCCGTTCCCTGTTTCATCTCTGACGAGACAGTCACTAATTTATAGAAGTAAACAAATTTACAATCACTTAACAGAATCAAATAACAGATATCAAGGGTCTGAAACAATTCAGAAAAACTGCTAAGCACCTCTTGAAGGGAAAATGCTTTTATAATTTGAATGAATACTTCACATATCAATTCTAGTCTTTCTATGATTCAACTGCGAGGATTTAGTTTTAAAATTTCGTTTGTCATAACCGTTGTAATACGTTGATATTTATATGTTCTTATTTGTGCATTTCATTTTATCTATATGTATATGTATATAAGTAAATATTATTGACATTTAGTGTTACATATAATGTATTGCGAAAGCTATTAACTTTAATTGACTTTGTCGACAAAATGTTTTCATTTTAGACAATAAAGCTTATTTGATTGATTGATTTATTGATTGATATAACGAAGTATATATTTGTTTAATTTTCACATGTCGTTTTACGCCTGTATTTAGTTACGAAAATAAGGATTTCAGAAGTGTTGTCCCACAGACATTTTACGTCACTATCACAATTCGACAACGTTGAAATCGCGGACGAAATATGTCGATTGTCATTGTATTATAACTATTTTCATTTAATGTACGATCTGTCAGAGCTCTTACTGTTGATGAAAAAGTCATGGCTGATTTTATATTCTCTATAGGTTCATGAATGTGAAAAAATGTTTTGTTCCTTTGGTTGGTAGACTATCGTATTTCATTAGTAGTTCCAGTTCCAGGTTTCAAATCAACTGTTTTCATGTACTTCAAACTCGTCCCAACACTTCACCGATGTGGGACTTTTCTCATCCGTACGACAAAGCAACCAATATAAAAAATCAATAGCATGTTTGCATCCACCTGAAAATACCAAAATCTATGTTGTGTGTTGTAATATACTGAAACTTTCACACCACACAAGTCGCAATTTTTTATTTCATCATTACTTCAATAACAGCTACAACAAAATATGATTTGCTCCGTACTTTGTGCTCAGGAACTATACGGAACTTGATGATACAAACAGAACCCTCCTTTTTCAGCTGCACATAACTCACAGCATCATCACCATAGCCTGATCTAGCAGCCCTATAAATGATACTCATAACTAAAAGGATATTAATTCCGTAAGAATGTTTTCCAAATGAACAGTGCTTACCTCACATGTTTCAATCTTTTCATCTCCAAATAGTTTGAATTGCGAGATGAAAATTCGTGAATCATTATATAGTTAACGCCGGGTGACAAATTTTCGCTGCAAGCTTTAAAAAAGTTTTTCTCTGTTTCCACAAGTTGTGATAGTAAAATCTTCTGATAACCATTTCACGACTGACAAGAACAACATAAACTGAGTCAGCAAATGTCAGCAGTTTCAGTGTTGTCAGATTCATATCAGTACCATCAACTAAGGTCAACAAAAATACTAGTGAAGACATTCTACGTCACAACATCACAACGTCACATATTCGATTTTTTTCTAAGATTCTAAGGCTCAAATTTTTTCATAACTGAATGTTGGGTTGAATCTTTCACAAAGTGGGCAGCTAATGCAAAATAGATTCTATATATAATATTCAGTTCGACTTTGGAGTTTTAGGAAAATAGCGAATTCCTTTGAAACGAATTTGCTTACAGTGACAATATTCTACTCTTCACAGAAAACAGTTACATTAACTCATTGTGAAATATAATCCCCTTGAAATAAAAATATTTCCTTGGTTAATATCACCACCCGTGCCACGTGACACACGCAACCAATGACCAATCAAAGGCCATTTGGGTTGGAGGTTATGCGTTTATGAATGTTTGTTTTGTGCGTAGTGAAAACTGTTTCTGAACAAAAAAAATGCAATACGGAAAATTGAATTTGGTTCATTATGTGCCTGTTGTGAAGATGAAATATATTTTGGTTTTCAACAGTTTCTTGTCTGATAGTGCGGGTGGAGTTGTTTAGGTATTCGATCACATTACTATATGCGTCACTTATAACGGTGTTACTATAGAACTCTTCTCATATTATATACTCATTACTTATACCTGAATTGTTCGTAGTTGTGAATCTATGCTTTGTTTGGTCTATCGTTGCTAAAATTCATTTTTGATGTGAACTTCATGCGTTACAATTTACAAAAAACAGGTGGTTCACAATATTCATCAATTATTTGTATCCCCAATACGCAAAAACTATCGGCTCATTTCAAGCCCAATGAAGAAATGGAACATGTTCCTGTTGAAAATGGTTTCTATTGCAGATCTTCTTTGTAAGTGGCCAAGAGGAATCCGTCAAAAATCAAACTGATATTTTGTTGGACCTCTTCAGGAATACTATCATCTTGAATCAATGCAATTATGCATTGATGCAAAAAATCCTTTTTATCAGTGATGTCTATAATACAAATATGCAAACACCAAATTGTAAATGACACAAACATGAGACGAAAGACTGATGCAGATTTGAAAGCAAGAAAAGTTTTTTCGGCCGCGACAAATAGACGAATCAAATAATATCATTCTAAAGGCATATCCTTCCCAACTATTAAGTGGGACAGGAAGCCCATAATTTGTACTATGCAAATGAGAGTGGAGCACTTATGAATTTATGGTTCGTGGTCATGGCACATTCAAGAAAAGTTTCGAAAGTCCCACGAAGGCAGCAGAAATATACAGGCAATAGTTATCTAAATCAATTCTTTCTATTGAAGAAATTGAATACTTCAATATTTTTCCACATCATCGCAATCATATTCTCAGACCACCATTTTAATTTTTTAAGCAACTCAACGTGAACGTTTCTTTTATACTGTTTCAGTCTGTTCTATAGTGAAAAATAATAAGAATGATGTTCATTCAGGAAATCAATAATAGTATAAACTGTATAACAGTTATGAAACATAAATTTACACGATAAAATTGTTTCTCTAAATAAACAAGAAAAAACCCTCAAAAGGAAACATTGTGCATGGGTATATCCGTGGAATATAAATAAAATCAAATTCAAAACACAATTACATCCAGATCAAAATCATATAAATAATACCAATTGAGTAATAATAATAATGAAATGTTCAGTTACTAATAATTATAATGTGAAGCAATCCGTGCTTGTTTGTGATTTCATATAAGTAATAAAACAAAATAAAAATATACAGGGCAATTCAAATTCGACCCCCACCATTGGAATCTCCTAAACTACAGGAGATACGTCGAAGCTTAAATTGGGCCAAAGTTGCGTATTCTGGTGCTCAACAAAATACCGTTTTGAAACTTGGAAAATTCCAAGTATTTTCGGAAATATTGTGAAAAAACTGAAAATCAGAATTTTCGTTTTTTTTTTCTATCGTTATACTATCCGACGTTTCGTCTTCTGGCATTCATCATCAACTTTTTTTTCTGTTATGGGCACCATATTGTTTTAATATACAGAAAAATAGTGATCCTTATTCTGATTTTATTGATGCATTATTTGTTATGATTTGTACTTCTGAAACCACAGATATTAAAAAAACAACAACTTCATCTGAGATGGCCATGACTCCATCGAAAAATTTTGTTTAATAAACGCTAGTTGTCAGAACTCATTAAACATCATAAAATTGCACAAATACTTCAGTCGAAATGTCCTCATTCTCAAATGAAGAAAAACGAGATATGTTGAAACTTTATTATAAATTTGATAGAAATAGTACGAAAACAGCACAAATTTATTTTGAATTATATCCGGAAAGACAACAGCCGGATAGAACATTATTCGGAATTTTGGACAAACACTTGGCTGAGTAAGGTGCGTTTCAAAAACCAAGAATGAAATATGGAAGCAGAATGGAACAAAATATTAGACGTAACTTATTAGCCGAGGTAAAATAATTGTTCATTCCATATTCGAAGAAGTATAATTATTTTTGGTACTTGAAATGGATGTGCCACAGACGAGCGTTTGGACGGAATTCAAAAAAAGTGGTTTGAAATGTTATAAGATACATATTTCACAAAAATTACTTCCAGGTGATCCTGACAGAAGGATGGAATTTTGTAGCTGGCTCTCGAATAGGGTAGATCCTACAAACTTCTTGAAAAACATTATTTGGACCGACGAAAGTACTTTTTCGAACTATGGTGTTTATAATAGATATAATGAGCACATTTGGAGTGAAAATAATCCACGACACTTCAGAGAAGTCTGACCACAAGTTCGGTTTCGTTTGAATGTGTGGGCAGGGATTTATGACGACCGAATACTTGGACCTCATTTCTACTCTAATACTTTGAACGGGGAAACCTATCTTCGGTTCTTAAGAAACGAATTCGAAGAATATATGGATACGTTTCCCCTTGTTATAGCAGCTGCTGGTTTCAGCATGACGGGGATCCTCCACACAATAAAAGAGCAGTTTGCGAATATTAACACCAAAGATTTCCTAATAGGTGGTTAGGAAATTCTGCACCAGTGAGGTGGCCGGCTAGGTCACCTGACCTGACAGTTTTGGATACTTTCTTGTGGGGCACTTTAAAGAACAGAATCTATGGAGAGCAAGAATATGATACAGTAGATGAACTTAGAGACAATATCATCACGGAATTCAGGTCTATCAGAAGAAGGGATATTGTTAGGGCTGTTCTTAATTTGAGACGACGAGCTCGGTTATATATTCAAGAGGAAAGCCATTATTTCGAACACTTGTTGTAATACTTTTTGTGCATTTTTTACATGATTTTATTCTTGTTTTTTGAAACGCACAGTACTCAGCCAAGTGTTTGCCCAAAATTCCGAATAATGTTCTATCCGGCTGTTGTCTTTCCGGATATAATTCAAAATAAATGTGTTGTTTTCGAACTATTCCTATCAAATTTATAATAAAGTTTCAACATATCTCGTTTTTCTTCATTTGAGAATGAGGACATTTCGACTGAAGTATTTGTGCAAACTTATGATGTTTAATGAGTTCTGACAACTAGTGTTTATTAAACAAAATTTGATGATGTTGTTTTTTTTTTAATATCTGTGGTTTCAGAAGTGCAAATCATAACAAATTATACATCAATGAAATCAGAATGAGAATCACTATTTTTCTGTATGAAAAAACAATATGGCGCCCATAACAGAAAAAAAAGTTGATGATGAATGCCAGAAGATGAAACGTCGGATAGTAAATCTGAACATGAAAACGTGTAGCTGAAAAAAAAGTATCAATGAGAATGTACTTTTGGTTTTGAGCTATGTTGTCAAATAACGATAGAAAAAAATAAAAACGAAAATTCCGATTTTCAGTTTTTTCCCGATATTTCCGGAAATACTCGGAATTTTCCAAGTTTCAAAACAGTATTTTGTTAAGCACCAGAATACGCAACATTGTCCCAATTAAGCTTCGACGTATCTCCTGTAGTTAAGGAGATCCCAATGGTGGGGGTCGAATTTGAATTGCCCTGTATAGTGTTGGCACATCTTTTATGAAACAGTGGAGGCGAATAATTTTTTTTCATGGTGAAACAAATATTTATTATTACTAATCCTATAAGACGGCATAGGTTTTTATGAAAATTGCAGGGGTTGTGCCAAACATCAGTTGTGCCAAGCTGAAGTTGTTTCTATGCGGAAATAAATCATCTCATTGTGATTAAAAATGCAGTAATAAGGCGGCAGACGTAGGACAACGTGACCATGTTTTTCAAAAATTTCATCAATCACATAGTATTTCTAGAAATTTCCTTTCTTAATCTATTCCATTAGTATTTTCTTCGTGTTCTTTTGGGGTATTTACTTTCCATGAACTTTATTATATCGGCTTTTTTCGTATTGCTGTTGGGGATTTTTTTATCTTCACGGTAATGATGAGTTGCATCGTCCCTAATGTTATGGAATATATAGAGGAGCTGTTGCTCTGCCTATATGTTTCAAAGAATGTTGCGGTCATGTCCTCATGATAATCAGCAGATGATTGCTCACTATTTTTCTGCTCTGGCAAGTTTTCTTCAGGTATTGAACGTGAAGTATCCAGTTCAACCTATCATCGAAGATCATTCCTAAGAATTCGATACTTTCCACATATTCGATGTTGACATTGTTCAGTTTCAGTTTTGGTGGATGATATTTTGGTCACTTTGAAAAATGGATGTTCTTAGTTTTCTCTAAACAAAATTGGAGTCCAGATGTCGATGACCATTTCTCCAGATTATCAAGAAAATTTTGTAGGTATTTATAGACGGTCCCGGTTACTCAATTTTTGTTTCCATTTTTATGTCGTATGTCTGACTGCCGTCACGGATAGGAAGTTGATCGAAGGATGGAATTCTGATGGTATCCCAACAAAAAGGTAGGTAACATGTTTTTTCGATGTTGATGGCTGGATAATTGTATTTCAACCATTTGCGAATTTCTTTAAAATCCGATTCAGCCACGTGTCAGCAGCGTAGAGTTCCACCGTATCATCAGCAAATCTCGCGAGAAATAAATTAACCAAACAGTCCAAGTACAAGATTGGCCAACTTCTATAGTCCACTCCAATGATCTATTCATTTCACGGAAATATTTTTATGGTTGAAATGTTCCCTAACGCACACTACAGTTAGAGTAATCAGTAAGCCGGAATGATTTGAATACTAAATTGCTATCAGTAAAAATTATAGTTTTAATGTTCCTGAAACGTGTCGGGGCTGGGCACTAATTATCAGCTATCCTTATTTGTTAGTGCAGAAGTAAAGTTTGTTGACTTTGAATACATTGTAACTGTAGTCAGTGACCAATTTGCATGAAGATGGATTTGGCGGAAAATATATTCGGAATGAAAATCCTATCGTATACATAAAGCAGAGAAATTATTCCCGCATATTATTCACATTTTCAATATTTCGTAACAATTCGAGACTCATGTGACGTTGGCGCCAATTTGTTGCAAAAACACAATTTTTTTTGGAGTTCTGGGTAGATTTGATAGAGTTCTGGAGTTCCTGATACAAATTTTGAATAGTTTCAGCTAACTGTGGATTTTAATAAGAAAAACAAATTAGTGGCGCTAACATCACGCGGCGCCATCTTTTTCGAAAAACTGAGTTCTGGTGGTATTTTTCGATAAAGATGGAAGAGTTCTGGAGTTCTTGACCATTTTTGAAAATAGTTCTATCGAAATAAAAAAGTTATTGAAGAAAATCAATATTTTTCTTTCGAAAACCACCATTTTGAAAAAAAACTAAGAGATATTTCAGTTCTGATGAGAGTTCTGAGTAGCACTCAGCAAGTTCTACAAAATATGTCCATCAAGTTTTACCGAGAAAGCAGAACTTTTCGATTTATTAGCCTTCATAAGGTGTGAAAATCGAAAAACCTACATTTTGAATGAAGACAGAAGGAATCTCAGGACAGTTCTGAGTAGCACTCGACGAGTTTCACAAAATATGTTGATAAAGTTTTATCGAAAAAGCAAAATTTTTCAGTTTGTTACCTATAATAGGGTGCGAAATAAAAAAAAACAACATTCAAAATCTCTCGGCGTGTTCTACAAAATATTTCAATCGAGTTGTATCGAAAAAGCTAAACTTTTCCATTTATTAGCTTTCACAAGGTGCGAAATCCGAAAAATCAAAATTTTGACTGAGGACAGAAGGAAATCTCAGAATAGTTCTGATGGGAGTTAGTTAATCGAGTTAAAACTCGATAAACATATTTTGTAGAACTCGTCGAGTGCTACTCAGAACTCCTGTCAGAACTGTTCTGGAATTCTTTTCTGTCTTCATTCTGAATGTTAATTTTTTGGTTTTCGCACCCTATGATAGCTAATAAATTGAAATGATTGGCTTTTTCGATAAAACTCGATTGAGATATTTTGTGGAACTCGAAGAGTGCTACTTAGAACTCCCATTAGAACTGTTCTGAGATTCCTTTCTGTCCTTAGTCGAAATGTTGGATTTTCGGATTTCGCACCTTGTGAAAGCTAATAAATTGAAAACTTTTGCTTTTATGATAAAACTCGAATGACATATTTTGTAGAACTCGCCGAGTGATACCCAGAAGTCCCATCAGAACTTTTCTGAGAGTTTTTCTGTCTTCATTTTGAATGTGTTTTTTTTTTGATTTCGCACCCTATTATAGCTAATAAATTGAAAAATTTAGCTTTTTCGATAAAACTCGATTGACATATTTTGTAGAACTTGCCGTGTGCTACCCAGAACTCCCATCAGAACTGTTCTCAGATTCTTTTCTGTCTTCATTTTAAATGTTGTTTTTATTTTATTTCGCACCCTATTACAGGTGATAAATTGAAAAGTTTCGCTTTATCGACAAAACTCGATTAACATATTTTGTAGCATTCTCCGAGTGCTACACAGAACTCCCATCAGAACTGTTCTGAGATTCCCTTCTATCCTCAGTCAAAATTAGAATTTTTCAGATTTCGCACCTTGTGAAAGCTAATAAATTGAAAAGTTTTGCTTTTTCGATAAAACTCGATTGACATATTTTGTAGAACTCGCCGAGTGCTACCCAGAACTTCCATCAGAACTGTTCTGAGATTTCCTCCTGTCCTCAGTCAAAATGTTGGGTTTTCGGATTTCGCACCTTGTGAATAAATTGAAAAGTTTTGCTTTTTCGATAAAACTCGATTGACATATTTTGTAGAACTCGCCGAGTGCTACCCAGAATTCCCATCAGAACTGTTCTGAGATTCTTTTCTGTCTTTATTTTGAATGTTTTTTTTTATTTCACACCCTATAGCAGGTGATGAATTGAAAAGTTTCGCTTTATCGACAAAACCAGATTAACATATTTTGTAGAATTCTCCGAGTGCTATTCAGAACTCCCATCAGAACTGTTCTGAGATTCCCTTCTGTCCTCAGTCAAAATGAGGATTTTTCGGATTTCGCACCTTGTGAAAGCTAATAAATTGAAAAGTTTTGCTTCTTCGACATATTTTGTAGAACTCGCCGAGTGCTACCCAGAACTCCCATCAGAACTGCTCTGAGATTTCCTCCTGTCCTCAGTCAAAATGTTGGGTTTTCGGATTTCGCACCTTGTGAAAGCTAATAAATTGACAAGTTTTGCTTTTTCGCTAAAACTCGAATGGCATATTTTGTAGAACTCGTCGAGTGCTACCCAGAACTCCCATCAGAACTGTTCTGAGATTTCCTCCTGTCCTCAGTCAAAATGTTGGGTTTTCGGATTTCGCACCTTGTGAAAGCTAATAAATTGACAAGTTTTGCTTTTTCGCTAAAACTCGATTGACATAATTTGTAGAACTCGTCGAGTGCTACCCAGAACTCCCGTCAGAACTGTTCTGAGATTCCCTTCTGTCCTCAGTCAAAATGAGGGTTTTTCGGATTTCGCACCTTGTGAAAGCTAATAAATTGAAAAGCTTTGCTTTTTCGATAAAACTCTATTGACATATTTTGTAGAACTCGCCGAGTGCTACCCAGAACTCCCATCAGAACTGTTCTGAGATTATTTTCTGCCTTCATTCAAAATGTTGGTTTTTCGATTTTCGCACCTTATGAGGGCTAATAAATTGAAAAGTTCTGCTTTCTCCGTAAAACTTGATAAAAATGTTTTGTAGAACTCGCTGAGTGCTACTCAGAACTCTCATCAGAACTGAAATATGTGTTATTTTTCTTTCTAAATGATGGTTTTCGAAAGTAAAAAATTGATTTTCTTCAATAACTTTTTTATTGCGGCAGAACTATTTTCAAAAATGGTCAAGAACTCCAGAACTCTTCCATCTTTATCGAGAAATACCACCAGAACTCATTTTTTCGAAAAAGATGTCGCCGCGTGATGTTAGCGCCACTAATTTGTTTTTCTTATCAAAATCCACAGTTAGCTGGAACTATTCAAAATTTGTCTCAAGAACTCCAGAACTCTATCAAATGTACCCAGAACTCCAAAAAAAGTTGTGTTTTTGCAAAAAGTTGGCGCCAACTTCACATGAGTCAATTCGAGAAGTAATTCAAATTATTCATATCGAAATTATTGACGTTTTACCCACAGGTTTTCAGGATGCATCATATCTATGACCCATACCTTTTTACGGAGCTTCGAATTCTCGCTTGTCATCTCCTACAGCTTGGAATAGTATGGAAAATTTTTGAGCGTACACGATTTTTTTTAAGTTCCTGTACCTGCGTTGGAAAATTTGCGGTTATTAATCCAAGATCGTGGAAGATTCAGAAAGAAAATTCAACAACAAAATGAAACTATAACAATTGTAATTTATAATTATAAACAAAGTTATGATTATCCATCGGAGACGGTCTATTACATACAGTGGAGGAGAGTTATAACTGGGTAGTTCAACAAACTTTCAGTCTAACTCCACCAAGTGGAATTAGACTGAAAGTTTGTCCACTTATCCAGTTGAAATTAGGTAGAACGTTGTTTTTTTTTTAAATCCTTTATATTTAAAAGTTATAACTGCAGGAGTAAGGCTCTAAACAAAACTTTAGAAATACAAAGCTCGACCTATTTTAGTTTAATAAGACTAACAAGAATTATAGACCAAAATCATATTGGAACAAAAATGCAAAATATGTACCAGAACTGAATGATTCATATCATGTTATAGTTCATTTTCACTGAACCAAAATAGAATTTTTATAACAAAAAGAAAATTTGAGGGTAATGGGGTTACAGAAAAGGAAAGTGACATCAGTGAACCTTCAAATGTTGAAGAAAGTGTTAAAATATATAAAACGCGTTTTGATTGTAATGTAAAAGATGGTGAAGATTAGAGACAATAATCATATCAGATATATCAATTTAAAAGGTACAGATAGTTAAGTGGACTTTGTTGTTTTAAGCTTTGTCGAAATAAAAAACAAACTCTCTGGGAAAAGTAAAAATGATCGATAGAACTCTTTCATTTCTGATAGGAGAATTTGAATCTGGGCAGCGACGGTTTTTTTTCAATGCGTGTTCCACTCGGATAGAGGTTTCCATGAATTTGATATTATATTTCATCAATATAAGTAATTCAATACGTAAACTTAATAATCATTATCACTAATGGAGCTAATTGATTTTTGTTTTTCATTCACTTTCCGTCATCGACAGAATCAAAATGTATCCGATAGCCGATAGGGATTTCTTGTTGTATGAGGACCGTAGCGCTGCAACGGGGGAGGTAGATTCGGTTAAGGCTGTTCCTTGTCACCTTCAGTGATAAGTGATTTCCCATACCGGGGCCTCATACACGATTGGGCTAGTCAAATTATCCAAGCATTAGGAATTTTATCTGGCTCATGCCTGAGTTGTGAGTTCTAACTAATGTGTCGTATATTCATTGGTCATCACCCTGCTTATAATGTTACATTTATTTTGATCTCCACATTCTCACGTTTTACTATTTGTGAAAATTGGCCACTAGTAGAATGTACGCGTGAAAAAGTTCCCCCAACTCGTCATGCAAATGGTAATAAGTTTCTCAATTAAAAACCATTAAACTAGACATAGTAGGAATCTGAATTTTTGGGAGAGTGTTGAGAAGAGAATGATGAAATTAAATAATAATGAAAGAATTTCTCCTAGGTAATCGTGAATTACAGAGTGATTTCTGAAACATTGATATTTTGTCATTTTTATCATTGAAAATTTTCATGATCACCCTATATATTCCAACGAAATCATATTTATACGGTATCAGCTATCTTCGGAGGATGATAATTCACTTGAATATACAGGATATGTGCGAAAGAACCGGCCATATATTTCACCAGTTTTTCAAATCACCCTGTACGAAATGCATGAATTGTGATTAATGATGGAATTGCATGAGAAAATAATTTTATCGATATTTCATTATTACATCGAATTTTCAGACATTACTAAAATGTTTTTATTTTTCACTCTGTACATGATTATATATTCTGCACCATCTGAATGATATTTAGTAATATGAAGGTACGTTGATGATAAGAATGAAAAAACTGCATTTGGCACTTTCAAATCCCGAGAAAATAATTAAATAAAAATTACCGATTTTTAACTTGAACGCCCAGTATTTCAAAATCTATCCATCAACGAACTTTGCGATTCTGCACATTCAATCAGTACATCCAATACTACAATATACTAAAAATTCAGACAATTTCACCGAGAACCATTTTACCTATAAAAAGTGCGGGGTCCTTTATTAATATAGCTAGTGATATTGAATAGTTTGTCAAGGTCACAAATATTTCCTATATCAAAAATTTTGTAGATGGTATTGAAAATATGACAAAAACTAAAATGTGTAATAGAAGGTTCAAATTTAAGCCATACCTACCTATTTGTGAAATTGGAATTGAAAGAAATTTTCTCTTCAAATTTTTATTAAATTCGTATAAAAATAAGAGTATTTTAAACGATTATAAAAAAACTACTATTGACAGGTAGAGAAAGTCTTGTGACCCCGTCCGAGAAAAGTAATTTTACATCGTTTTCAAAGGAAAACTTAACAACGTCCGTCAAAATAAGTAAATTAGTATTAGAGATGTTTTCAATATGATGCCAAATTTTTGAAGGACGTCAGTTTCACCAATCAGTGTTATTTACCGTTAGTTTCCGAGTGTAATGGATTCGTTCTCATGGCTCACCTGGATCAAATTCGAAAGAAATGGTAAAAAAGCAAAACACAAATTGACATCGATCCACATTTTCAACTTCCACCAATCGCAGTTCAAGGTTTATCATTCTCGAGTCCCAAAGAGAGATCTTAATTCACGGAACAAACAACTTTTCGAGCCTCTGTGCGAAGGAAAATTTTATTATTCTTTCGCTTGTATCCATCTGGAACGCTGGAAAACTTTTGTCTATGGGGACTTGTTCCTTTCTCCTGGATTCGAGGAAATGAGATTTTCCTAAAGCTGCCCGTTACACACGCAGTTACGACTTGACTTATACTGATGAAACTGACGTATTCACTAAATGAAAATTGTATGTGACACAGTAATCTTAAGTCTATCTTGTGCTTTAATGAATTGACTCACTTTTACTATTATGTTGTAAAATCATTCTATTCCAAGGGTTTCATTTTGTACATTACATTTTGTCCACCAAATTCTGAAAATTTACTTGAAAATTTCACACCTCACTTTTAGAGAGAACCAAAACATTCGTTCTCATTTAGATGCCATGGCAACCCAAAAAATTTCCGGAAATTTTTATCCTCCTGGGTACCCTGGCCGAAATTAATAAGTGGAAATTTTTCTGTCAAATATTTGACAGGTGATAGTTTATATTTTGCTTTGATGTACAAATGGAATTGTATTTTTCATTTGAAATGAGATAATATTTCATATTTATGTATTTATTAAATATTTCGAATGTGTCTGAATATTTTCTTCATTATAATCGCAGAATTTGTAAATTCTGAAATCAAATTTCAGAAACACTTCAATACACCAGTCGTCTACATGTAAATCAAAGGCCCCGTGGCGAGTCGGTAAAGTGTCCGCCTCGTGGTCGTGTGGTCACTAGTTCAATTTCCCAGTGGAGCAATTTTTACTTTTTTTTTGATTAAATTTAAAAAAATCAAATTGAAATTTTGTTAAGTGTGTTTTACATATCAATATTTTCATGCATCTTTTTGTACTATGCATATAAATAGTTCAGGTGAACCATAGTTAGTTATTTCTTATGAATTGTTGGATACATTTTGGTGTAAAATTTTCTTACCGAATCCCCCGCGTGCTTGAATTAATTGCAGGAAATTTATCTCGTACATGAATTTTTTAAGAAAATTACCCTCGTCGCTGCGCGACTCGGGTAATTTTCAAAAAATTCGCATGTACTCGAAAAATTTCCGGCAATAATTCAAGCACTTGGGAGATTACAAATGAAAACTCATCTTGATATAGGCTGTAGGGTGAAAATTGTTTATTTAATCGAAATATGTAACAGCACTTCAAAAATAAGGACACCCTTTGGATAATTGAACATTATTTCATTTTCCCCCACAAAAACTGATCAGCCTATTTTCAACAT
The DNA here is from genome assembly GCA_944452925.2 of Chrysolina oricalcia. Classification (NCBI taxonomy): domain Eukaryota; kingdom Metazoa; phylum Arthropoda; class Insecta; order Coleoptera; family Chrysomelidae; genus Chrysolina; species Chrysolina oricalcia. The sequence continues at coordinate 64,113,029 of OX101815.2, forward strand.
TGAAATTCATAGTCCCAAATGTGATGCTACTGAATGTCATTGTCCATCATACGTTATCAAATATTTAGGTATCAAATATATGAACGTCAGTGTCTCTTTAAGTTCTTTTCTGAACAAGATAAATATTCAAAAATAACTTCCAACACAAGATCTGCTACTGAACAGAATATACAAATGTATTCAGAAAAATTCTCAAACAGAAAACTTATTTTTACCATGGTCCAAAGCTTTTCAACTCAATGCCTGTTAACATAAAACAAATTTCAAAAAAAATTAAATTCAAAACTGAAATAAAAAAGTTACTCCTAGAGTGCCCAAATAAATTTGAAATATTTAATTGATATCAACTTAATTTTTTTCATCATAATCATTATCACAATTACTATTGAAATTCGTATAAAATGTCTTAAACAAACACCACAATTCCAGTCTTTCTCCCATCGCCACTCTCTTACTGACTCATCACTCACAACTATACAGGGTGGGTCACGGTCGATGGTACCTTAGACGTATACGAAGAACGGGACATAGGATCGTTCTGAAAATTTGGTGTCTCAAGTAGTTGCTCTTGGTCTATCGATCTAAAATATTTTCATCAATGCAGCGTTGCCGCTTATACCAGAAAGTAGCAGCATCTTTGTTATTTCAAATAGGTCACCCTGTATTTTACCGCATTTTTGAACTTGTCATTTCTTTGTGATTATTTCTGCCTCATACTTCCCTATACCTATCTCTAACGGTTTTTGAGATATTGGTTATTTTCCATATTTTTTATCCAAAACATAGCTCGAATTGAATGTTTATTTCTGCGGTATTTGGATTCTCAGGAAGTTGCAATTTTGTGGTTAGTTCATCAAGATCATGTACATTGATTCTGTATACAGAAGTTTGATCTGCATTATACAGGGTCGTTCAAAATTCATGATCTTACTGCTAGATACGAAAAGGGTTGAAAGTGCGTTTTTTTAAATGGAACATCCTGTATATTATGAAATATCCTGAAAGATGACTAAATTCCCTTCGAATTGATATATCATGTTCCTATACTAGCCAGAATTCCGAGATAATAGCAATTTTCACTTGTAATCTCCCAAGTGCTTGAATTATTGCCGGAAATTTTTCGAGTACATGATTTTTTTTTGAAAATTCATGTACGAGATAAATTTACGGCAATCATTTCAAGCACGAGGGGGATTCGGTAAGAAAATTTCACACCGAGACATGAAAATCATTCAACAATTCATAAGAAATAACGAACGATGGTTTCACCTGAACTATTTATAACCACTGAAATATTGATATGTAAAATACTTACAAAATACTACAAAATTTTCATCAATAAATGTGTTTTAATTTGGAACGAAAAAAATAAAAAAGTTATGTTCTAATCGTGTAGTGGTGTATTGAACCATCGAACTAGCGACTCATAGGCCGCAACACTACCGTTGAGCTACGGGATTTATGATAAAAATTTGTGACAAATGATGTCTTAAACTTCTTCTGAAATATGATTTCAGAATTGACAATTTCTGCAATAATCGTGGAGAAAATATTTTCAGACACATTCCAAATATCTAGTAAATACATAATTATCTCCTTTCATATGAAAATTAGACATCCATTAAATTTGTACATTGAACCAAAATATCAACTTGTCACATGTCAAATGTTTGACAGAAAAATTTCCACTTATTCATTTCGCCCGGGGTACCCAGGAGGATAAAATTTCCGGAAATTTTTAGGGTTGCCATGGTATCTAAACAAGAACGAATTTTTTTATTGGCTACAAAAGTGAGGTGTGGAATTTTCAAAGAAAATCGATTTATTTTTCTCATATTCATCTAAGGTGGCTATTAAATGTCATGATGGTACATGAAAATTTGACAATTAGTGCACTTTAATAATACCGTTGTGTGTTACTTAACGAAAGTGACTCAAAAATAATTGATATGGAGGGAAACGAAGTTCTGATGAAATTGTTTATTCTTCATGGAAAATGTGAGGGAATTATAGCAAGAACGTGCAGAAAATTCAATGAAACGTACCCTGATTTACAACCAATGAACAAAAGGAAGTTTGTACGATTGTAGGATTACAACATAATTTCATTAATTATCTGTCAAAAATTAGAAAACGTTCAAAATAAATTTTCAAAATGCCGACCATTGGGTTCCAAACATTTCAAAATCCGGGTATTTGGAGATATAGTTGTAGCACTCCTTATTTCACTGGCATCTAGAATTTTTTTTCTTCCAAATTTAAACACATTTATTGATGAAAATTTTGTTAAGTATTTTACATATCAATATTTCAGTGGATATAAATAGTTCAGGTGAAACCATCTTTAGTTATTTGTTACGAATTGTTGGATGATTTTCATTTCTCGGTGTGAAAGTTTCTTACCGAATCCCCCTCGTACTTGAATTAATTGCCGTAAATTTATCTCATATCTTAAAAAATGCATGTACTCTAAAAGCTCCGGCAATAATTCAAGCACTTGGGAGATTACAAGTGAAAATTGCTATTATCTCGGAATTCTGTCTATTTAGATATAGGAACATGATGTATCAATTCGAAGGAAATTTAGTCATCTTTCGGAATATTTCATAATATACAGGACGTTCGATTTAAAAAAACGCTCTTTCAACCCTTTTCGTATCTAGCAGTAAGATCATGAATTTTGAACGACCCTGTATAACGCAGAACAAACTTCTTTATGCAGAATCAATGTACATGATCTTGATGAACTAAACACAAAATTGCAACTTCCTAAATATCCAAATACCGCAGAAATAAACATTCAATTCGAGCTATGTTTTGGATAAAAAATATGGAAAATAACCAATATCTCAAAAATCTTTAGAGATAGGTATAGGGGAGTATGAGACAAAAATAATCAGAAAGGAATGATAAGTTCAAAAATGTGGTAATATACAGGGTGGCCCATTTGAAATAACAAAGATGCTGCTACTTTCTGGTATAAGCGGCAACGCTGCAATGCTGAAAATATTTTAGATCGATAGACCAAGAGCAACTACTTCAGAAACCAAATTTTCAGAATGATCCTATTTCCCGTTCTTCGTAAACGTCTAAGGTACCATCGACCGTGGCCCACCCTGTATAAAAATTATAAGAAAATGTTAATAATAAAAGAAAATTGAAGATCAATTAAACTGGAACTGGTAATTTTGAAGATTCTCTTTTTCATAGAAATCATCAAAATTATTTTCATTTTCATCCTACAGAAAACTAAATGATAACTGATAAAATCAAAATAGCGATTGCATAAAATAAAACTTTCTTAGAAACGGAAAAAACTCTTGTTGACAAGATAAGATACAACACCAACTGTAAATTGAAAAGATCCTCTATTGCGAATTCATTTGTGTTCGAACCGATTACCTCGATCGAGACAAAAAACATAATTTTTTACTCAAAAATAACCAGGCAGCAGTGTATGTGATTTGAAAGCGGACAATATAAAATTAATATCATCCTATATTTTAAATCCATTGACAACCAGTTTCAATCGAAGAAAATGTTTGCCTCGGTGAATTCAAAAAATAAATTTTAATACCACTGTTGAAGATCTATCATCACAAACTACCGTCTGATCTCTCTAGTCAGTCATCTATCAAAAACATTTGAAAAAATCATTCAAAAAAGGCTTGCTACTTTTCTCAACAAATATAAAATTATTTCAAATAATCAATTCGGATTCAGATAAAATATTTCAATACAAGATGCCGTTCAACCACTGAATTAAAAAATAAACGAAGCTTTAAAAATGAAAGCAAACCGTCCTTGTGTATATTTATAGATCTATCCAGAGCTTTTGATACTGTCAGTCATCACCTTCTTCTTCAGTCCATGGAAAATATCGGACTGAGAGGGAAACTGTTCGAAAATTATTTAACAGGAAGATGTCAGGCATTGAGAATAAATGAATACTGGGGACTGAGATGGTGACTGACTAGAGTACCTCAAGGTTCCGTGCTGGTACCGACACTTTTCAATATATACATAAATAGACTCTTCTTGTTGACATATAAATACTCTCTTAAATAAATACTCCACGCGTACATGGTTCTTCTGATGGGTTATAACAGAAAAGGTACTTGTACCTATGTTAAATCCACTCAGTGCGTTCATAAAGTGTGGAAACGCTCTATTATCTTACGAGTTGATTATTTTCGAAGGAAAAGCTCGGACAGGTCGATTTTGTATTTTAGTTTTCCACCTTTTTTAGAAAAAAATTATTTTTTCCCCTACCACCTTTCAAGATATGACGTCATCGATATTTTTTTAATTGAAAGGGTATATTTTTATGTCAAAAATTGAATGCCCATATTTTTCTGAGTTCAACCATACCACATACGTCATATCTTACACTTCGAATTACAGTATTCTGAGTATAAAGGAAACCAGTGTTCATATTTCTCAACATTCATTTCATTTTTCATGTTGCAACGTAAACCTAAGAACTACTCAGTAGTTAGTACGAGTATATTGCTACACTTGAATAGTAGGCTAAGCAAACATATGAAAGCCCTTAGCAACCAGACAATAAGTTCTTAGTTACCATTGCATATTTCACACTGGTTTTCTTTATACTCAGTATACTGTGATTCGAACTGTAAGATATTATGATGTATGTGGTATGGTTGAACTCAGAAAAATATGGGCATTAAGTTTTTGACATAAAAATATACCCTTTCAATTTAAAATCTTGAAAGGTGGTAGGGAAAAAAAATATTTTTTTCTAAAAAAAGGTGGAAAACTAAAATACAAATTCGTCCTGTCCGAGTTTTTCCTCCGAAAATAATCAACTCGTAAGATTATAGAGCGTTTCCACACTTTATGAACGCACTGTATAATATGTATTATACAGGGTGTTTCATAATAAATGCGCAGGACTTCAGGATGTGATAGCTTGACCAAAAATATGAAAAAAGTTTTTATTAACTTACCCTCTAAAATGTACCATTTTCAAAATACAGGGTGTTGAAATTTAAAAAAAATAATCGTTCTTTGCGAATATCTCTGGAACCGTTTATCGCACAGAAAACAGATTTCGTAGGCATTTTCTACTCATAATAATGTTTTGTGCGGATTTTTTAATTTTGAAGGGGTAGTGGGTGTTTTTTTCTCCAACTTCTACGCCACTGGAAAAAATACAATTTTGAGCCTCCTGTATGAACCGCCAATGTTTTCTACACAAAAAAGGTATTCTTGGTCATAAGCTCTAAAGTTGACCGTTTTCAAGAAACATCAACTTTCATGTTGTTTAAATAATGTTTTTTCGGTAAAGGTAAAGTTATCGGGCTCATTCTCAAAAAAAAAAAAATTGTGGGGGTCTCAATTACTTTAGGAGTTATAGCTATTTTAAAGTCGAAAATTGTAGATTTTCAGACACGAATTTTGCAGTCAAAATTTGCACAAAATGCCTCCTTCTTTTTGTTGACACTGTCATTAAACACTAATCTATCCATATTTCACGTTTTTAAACACAAAAACTAATTTTTTCACACAAAAAATTTAACTTCTTTTACTAGTGATTCTAACCTATTTGTTAGTTATTTACATGCTCATAAGAAGTTGGTATTACTGAATCTGAGCCGTCAACTATTCGAATTCAAATATGAGCAATAACTTCCCCTTCATTCTTATGTTTTGAATTGTTGGCGGCGCAAATCTCAGGTAACCAACCTACTGCAATCATGAAAATTACTAAAAACCAAACAAAAGTTGGGTTAGAATCGCTAGTAAAAGAAGGTCAAGTTTTTGAGTATAGTTTTAATTTTTGGTGTTTGTATTTGTGAAATATGGATAGATTAGTGTTTAATGACAGTGTCAACAAAAATAAGGAGTCATTTTGTGCAAATTTTGACTGCAAAATTCGTGTCTGAAAATCTACAATTTTCGACTTTAAAATGGCTATAACTCCTAAAGTAATTGAGACCCCCACAAAATTCTTTCAGATTCGTGTTCAGGAGACAAAACTACGTAAGTTTCACTTTTTTTTTTTGGAGAATGAGCCCGATAACTTTACCTTTACCTTTTTTTCCTCGAAAAAATGCTGCGTGCATTGAAGCTAACGTCGGACATTTCCAACAATTCAACTGAGTATGATTGTTACTTTTTTTTTATTTCGCAATTAAGAAGTCAACGTTTGGTTTTGTTACTTGTTTTAACGTTTAAATAAATTTTGTATAATTAGGAAAAAAATTATTTAAAAAAATTTACCATGTTTTTCAACATGAAAGTTGATTTTTCTTGAAAACGGTCAACTTTAGAGCTTATGACCAAGAGTACCTTTTTTGTGTTGAAAACATTGGCGGTTCAAGTAGACGGCTCAAAATTATACTTTCTCCAGTGGCGTAGAAGTTGGAGAAAAAAACACCCACTACCCCTTCAAAATCTTCACCAATTATGAATTTAAAAAAATAAAAAATTTGCACAAAACATAGCTTATTATGAGTAGAAAATGCATTCAAAATTTATTTTTTGTGCGATAAACGGTTCCAGAGATATTCGCAAAAAACTATATTTTTTTTTTAATTTCAACACCCTGTATCTAGAAAATGTTGAATTTTAGAGGGTAAGATAATAGAAACTTTTTTTCATATTTTTGAACGAGCTATCACATCCGGAAGTCCTGCGCATTTATTATGAAACACCCTGTACGTTACCGAGTTAACAAATTTTTTCGTGCAGATGACAATGACAGAAAAGGATATAGAAATAAATTTGGATATTTTAACAATTTCATTTGATGTTGCCGTTTGATCCGGCTTGACTACTATTCCGAATGGGGAGCCACCAGTCATTGCAATGATTGTTTACTCAAGCATCTAACCCTTGAAACGAAAAATTGTTATCAAAATTGGTTTCTACTAATTCCCAAACTTAATTCTTCATAATGCTTGCATTGTTGAAGGATGAAACATATGTTCATGTATATAGGTAACATTCAAATAAAAATTCAAAAGTAAAATTAGTGAGAATGTTTTTAGTATATGCCATAATTTTAGGCTAATATATTACCCTATTCCCAAATTTTTTGCTTTTCAGTTGTGAGAGATATCGGGGGTTCTGCTAGCTTAACGTTAAGCTGGCAGAACCAAACCGCCAAACGAATGATTATGAAAAGTCTAAGCACACCATAATTTTAGGCTCATTTTAGGCTAACGTTTGAACCCATCGCCGATATTTTTGGAATTCATTTTTCAAAAAAAAATCCTGGATTCTGCTAGCTTTACCCTTAAGCTAGAAGAACCCAACCTTAAAAAAGCAACTCACAACAAATCCAGTTGGACAATAATTTTAGGCTGTATTCAGGCTAATTTATTACCCAATTATAAATTTTTTTGCTCTTCAGTTGGAGGAGAAATCATAGGTTGTGTTAGCTCAACAGTGAGCTGGCAGTATCAAAAAGCTAACCGAATCGTTATGGAAAATCTGATCGCACCATAATTTTAGGTTCATTTTAGGATCACGTTTGAACCCATCGCCTTTTTTTTGGAATTCGTTTTTTTTTAATCCTGGATTCTGCTAGCTTAACCGTTAAGCAACTCAGAACAAATCCAGTTGGACAATAATTTTAGGCTCTATTCAGTCTAATTTATTACCCAATTATAATTTTTTTGCAAAAAAATTTAGGGTAATAAGCCTGAATAGAGTTACTTTTTTAAGGTTGGGTTTTGCTGGCTCAACTGTAAAGCTAGCAGAACCCAGGATTAACAAAAAAAACAAATTCCAAAAAAATCGGCGATGGGTTCAAACGTGAGCCTAAAATTATGGTGTGCTCAGACTTTTCATAATCATTCGTTTGGCGGTTTGGTTCTGCCTGCTTAACGTTAAGCTAACAGAACCATATCTCTCACAATTGAAGAGCAAAAAATTTGAGAATAGGGTAATAAATTAGCCTAAATTTAGCCTAAAATTATGGCCTTAAAAATATTTTAAAATTCCAAAGTGGTTCTGCTAGCTTTACGGGGGTCTTATCACCTTCAGTTGCCAACCAAAGAAATCTCAATTTTCGAACTGAAATCAAACTCCAATCTTTTCTGAGTTCACCTACTAAATTTGAGTTCTCCAAGTGTAACCGTTTTTTAGTGCTACTTTAAATAAAAATACACGACATTAAACGCCAACCTTGAATATTGTTTTCTGTCTCAATTGCGCGATAATGTTAGTCACATACTAAATTCAAGGTGATTGCCAAGGCAGTTTGGAATAATTGAATGTTTCCCGTTATTTTTATTTTATGGTATTACTTATAAGAAAATTAGTCATCATGCAATATTTCCGCAAAACTGATGAATTTTTTCAATCTCCATTCAGTTACATACTCTCCTCGTAAAATACATCGTATACACATATGAATTTTTCATTAAAATTGAAAATTAGTGTCAGGAATTCATGAAAATGCATGTAATTGAATTTGTGTTTCTTCAATCATATTTTCACAATGATACAAGGTCATTGCTTATAAGTATCATGTTGTTTACAATTTATTTTTTAATTCATTCATTCCAATTAGTGTTCATTGAATTTCACTTGTTAATGTGAGTAAGTATTTTAACCTAATCCACACTGCAATGTCTTCTCATCCTGATTTCATCTCTTATTCATTATTTTATCAACATATCATCCAATAATATTGTATTGTCATTTAGTTCTCAGCTGTTTGAAGTTAGTTTAAAATCGATTGGAAATGTTGTAACTCACAAACAAACTTTATTATTATGTAATGATCATTTACGTAAGTATCGCATTTTCATCCAGTTCTGAGCTGAAGAGACAAACTTCATTATTATCATTGAATTATTTTGACAAATTATGCAATTACGTTGAAATGTCACGAACATTATTATTATTGAATTATTTCAACGTATCATGCAATAATATTGCATTGTCGTCCAGTTCTGAGCTATGGTCAAAATGCCATTTATCTAGCTCATCGGATACAAATTACTATTATTATTATTTTCAAATTACTGTAATATATTATGCAATAATCTTGCATAGTCACCCAGTTGTGAGAATTGTTCAGAATTACAAGACTCTAGCTCACTGGATAAACATCATTATTATTGATTACTTATATTTCGGACGTCCATCATCTTAATGGTTGAAAGATTTCTATCTCTTTCAAATTTTTTCACAACGTTTCAATTGCTTGAATCCGCAATCGTCTTCTGGTGAATAGTGTCAAAATCAGATGCAACGCGACCTTTTATAGGTCTATAATTAAAGTGTAATTACGCACGGTCTTGTGGCGCGCGTGGTTTCGCGCTTTTTCTCCCTCCAAAACGGTCCATGAGCGGTATCCATACGTTTTTAATTTCCACGCTTGGTTGACTGAAAGCACCATTGACTTCTATTTAGGTGGTTTCCATAAATTTCCGTTTGAACCAATGTTCCTCTCTATGAAGAACACTAGCTTCGTCCCAGAGAATTCGGTGGTGTTATGTCCAGGCGTGGTCCACTTTTTGTGTTCGGCTATTTTTACTGATAATGGCCTCTTGGTCTCTCCGATATAGAAATCTCCACATTAACATGGGACTTTTTAAATACAGTTTTTACTGGATTCTGTTGTGTTCTCTGGTTTCGTCTTGGTAAGGAAGCTTCGTAAGGTACTGCCGGATTGAAAGCAACTCTTGATGTTGTATTTATTTCCGATCCTTCTGATCTTCTCGGAGATACCCCTGATTTAGGGAAGAATGAGAACTGGGTTTTGTGGTCTTTCTTCGGTTGTCTTGGTCTTTTCGAGTTGTTTCTGAACTTCTCCTATGAGCTTCTCGGAGTATCCCTTTCGGCGTAGGTCCTTTTTGATGTGGTTAATTTCCGCCTCTAATGACTCCTGGTTGTTGCAAATAGACATTGCTCTCTCCACCAACGTTCTTACGATTCCCCTCTTTGTGGAGTTTGGGAAATTAGAGCCGTAGTTGAGGTACTGTCCTGTGTGTGTCTTCTTCCTGTAAACAGAGGTCAGGATTCCAGTGTCTGTTCTTTCAGCTTTCACATCAAAAAACGATAGGGTACTGTTACAGCCGTATGCATAGTCAATTCCAGCAACTCGCCAGAGTTTCGCCGCTCGCTACTCAAGAACTATAATGCACAGTCGAGCTCCAAAAAAGTGGTACATCGCCAATTCTATAGAAGCTAGCAAAGCCACACACGAATTTCGACTCGGGATGGGTTACATAATTTTAGGCTCATTTTAGGCTAATTTATTACCATATTCCCGAATTTTTTGCTCTCCTCCTTCATAGAAAAATCCGTGGCTTTGCTAGCTTCTGCCGAACTCAGCAGAGCCATACTTCAAAAATAAACAAAAATGTAATTTGATAAAGCCAAATTGAAGAGCCTATTTTAGGCTAATTTATTACCCTATTTATATTTTTTTTACTCTTTTCCTTCATAGAAAAATCTGTGGCTTTGCTAGCTTCGGCCGAACTCAGCAAAGCCATTTTTGAAACACAATATTTTTCAGCGATTCGAAATGGTGATATTTTAGGAATATTTTTAGGCTAATTAATTACCCTAGTTTCATATTTTTTTTTCCTCGCGTTTTCGAAAAAAACTTGATTTATGACTATCGCATAGGCGATGATGTGATTATTTCAAACTATAATTACTTGACTATTTGACATGCCGAAACGATGATTACCATCGAATGATCGATGAATAGTCCACATAAAATTATTTTGATCAGGGTTTTTTAAAAATAACATGTCGCTTTGCTAGCTTCGGACGTACTCAGCAGAGCCATTTTTGTAAAAGTAACTTTTTCAAAGATTCGAAATAGTAATATTATAGGAACAATTTTAGGCTAATTAATTACCCTAGTTTCATATTTTTTGCTCCTCGCGTTTTCGAAAAAAAACTGGATTTATTGACTAACGCATGAGCGATGATGTGATTATTCCAAACTATAATTATATGACAATTTGACATGTCGAAACGATGATTACCATCGAATGATCGATGAATAGCCAACATTGAATTTTCTTGATCAACGTTTTTTAAAACAAACCTGTGGCTTTGCTAGCTTCGGGCGAACTCAGCAGAGCCATTTTATTAAAAACAACATTTTCCAAAGATTCGAAATAGTAATATTATAAGAACAAATTTAGGCTAATTAATTACCCTAGTTTCATATTTTTTGCTCCTCGCGTTTTCGAAAAAAACTGGATTTATTGACTAACACATAGGCGATGATGTGATTATTTCAAAATATACTTACTTGACTATTTGACATGCCGAAACGATGATTACCATCGAATGATCGAAGAATAGTCCACATAAAATTATTTTGATCAAGGTTTTTTAAAACAAACCTGTGGCTTTGCTAGCTTCGGGCGAACTCAGCAGAGCCATTTTTGTAAAAACATCATTTTTCAAGAATTCGAAATAGTAATATTATAGGAACAATTTTAGGCTAATTAATTACCCTAGTTTCATATTTTTTGCTCCTCGCGTTTTCGAAAAAAACTGGATTTATTGACTAACGCATAAGCGATGATGGGATTATTCCAAACTATAATTATATGACAATTTGACATGTCGAAACGATGATTACCATCGAATGATCGATGAATAGCCAACATTGAATTTTTTTGATCAACGTTTTTTAAAACAAACCTGTGGCTTTGCTAGCTTCGGGTGAACTCAGCTGAGCCATTTTTGTAAAAACATCATTTTTCAAAGATTCGAAATAGTAATATTATAGGAACAATTTTAGGCTAATTAATTACCCTAGTTTCATATTTTTTGCTCCTCGCGTTTTCGAAAAAAACTGGATTTATTGACTAACGCATAAGCGATGATGGGATTATTCCAAACTATAATTATATGACAATTTGACATGTCGAAACGATGATTACCATCGAATGATCGATGAATAACCAACATTCAATATTTTTGATCAACGTTTTTTAAAAGAAATTGTGCAAATACAACATTTTTCAAAGATTCGAAATAGTAATACTCCAGGACTATTTTTGGGCTAGTTAATTACGCTAGGTTCATATTATTTGCCCTTCTTAATTTCGAAAAAAAACAGGATTTATTGAATCTCGCATAGGCGATGATATAGATTTTTCCAAACTACTTATAAAAATTTCTCGGCCATTTCTTAATTTTTTTTTCTGTCTTACTGTGATAAATCTGAAGATTTGGCAACGCTAAATCACGTGCTCTGAATGAATAGACAACATAGTCGCCTCATCATCCGATATTCGAATCTCGCAATCGAGGGAAGGGTAGAAGGCAAGAGACGAGGGTAGGTGACTGTTGTAATTATATGCTTACGTGTTTACTTAGTATAAAGTGAATATTTTTCACGAAAATGGAAATTCGGAGACCAGGACGACCGACTAAAATACCCAGGAATGATGTCATAGACATATTCCTTAAGAATAAAGATATCATTTTCAATGATAAGCAAAAGCCAGTTTCAAAAATGTTACCGATTTGGAATGATTTATCGTTGCAATTGGGTGAAAAAATTTCCTCCAGGTCACTTTACTCGATGGCGTGCAATAAAGACCTAGTTGAAAAAGTATTTCCTTTTCAAGCACAGAATAGCCTAATGGAAATGAGTGATAATTCAGACATATCATATAATAATATATCATGTGAAGAAGCCCAACTCTTGGATAAAAGTGATACCGGAGGTTTCACTAAATTTAATCTCTATGTCCCAAGAGACGAATTTCAAAAATTAATAGAAATCAAATTTTTGAAACGGCACGATGCATTCAGGAAAAAAAAATATACTCGTTTCACGAAACGATTGAAATATGGTATATGGCAAAATTGGTTGACACACGAATTATGGATACAAGCCAAAATTAAATGCGGGTTCAATTTTCATTACCATCATGTCAACACGGATGCTACGTGTGGTACTACAAAAGGTAAGCAATTATTTCTATACATACAATAGACAAAGTGTCTCAATAGTGCGGTCAACATTTCGATATTTGGTTCAGAAAGGAATAATACATTGGTATATACAAAATATTTAGTCTAAATATGAATTTCAACAGCTATAATTAGCCACCTCAGTAAATACAATTTTAGGATTTGACGTACATTTTCCTTGGTAAAATACTCTTCATGCAAAAACTTCAGACATGTTTCTCAATTACAATTCAAATTTTTTTTAAAGAAATGATATTATAATGGATGATTTATTGAAACACAGTGGAGTGAAGTTGTAAGAGGATTTTTTCTGATTTCAAATATGTCTCATACAGGGTGGTGAAAATTGGAAAAATAAATAGGTATAAATCGCACAATTATTTTCTGAATAGGCATAACAGTGAAAACCGAGGTGAAAACAGTAACTTCAACAATACATGACAGCAGATGTTCTGCTTATTGTATAGTTTTCGATGTCATGTTTGTTTCTAATAATCATCAAAATGTCGCACTGTATAATATAAAAATATAAGGTAATTTCGAGTGTATTTGTTTCTTCAATTTGAATATCTTTCTTAATAGTACTTGATTCTTTCAAAAAGACAGCATCGCTCGTGCAATATACAGTGACCGCCAAAAAGTATGTACCATTTGGGAAAAAAGTATATTATTAGAGTATTGGAAAAATATTTCTGGGGAAAAGTTTGTGCATGTCCGATAACCTATAAATAGATTTTGACACATATGTCACGTGACCACTGGTATGGCGACAAATTGGAAAAAATACCACGAAGAGGCCAAAAGTGGGGTAAGATGGCAAGATATCGAAGAAAGTTATAGAAAAAGTTGCTTAGAATTCAATTTTATACTCACACACAGAATTTCAAGCAATAAATCAAAAAAATGGAAAAATTGCAATTTTTATTGAATATTTTCTGATGTCTCCACAAAAATTGAAGATTTTTCATCTGAATGGCTTGACTGGTTCACATTGGCTTACATTGGTTCGTAACTAATAGTTATATCAGAATTCCAAGACTATTGTGGTGATGTGGCAATCTAGAAACATCATGTTTCCCAAGTTTTAATGAGAATCGTGCATGAGCGTTTCACTTGTCACATAAAGTTCAAGCCTCTTTAATTCGACTATTTTTAAGTTTATGTGCAAAGCTCGGTGCAAAGTGAAACGCTCTTGCACGATTACCATCGAAACTTGATTATAATCAGTAAATATGATGTTTCTAAATTACCATATTATCACAATAGTCTTGGAATTATGATATTACTGTTAGTTACGAACCAATGTAACTGCGAGGGTTCTAGCAAGAACATTTTTTCAATTCAGTGTCATATGGTGGGGAGAAAATTAGACAGTTTTGTCATTATCATTGAAATATAAATGTTTCACCACAGTCAAGCCATTCAGAACATAAAACTTTGAATTTTGTAAAGAAACATTCAACGCAAATCGCAAATTTCAATTTTTACGATGTACTGCTTGAAATGAGTGGAAAATTGAATTCCAAGCAACTTTTTCAAATAACTTTTTTCGATATCTTACCATCTTATTTCACTTTTGGCCTCTTCATGGTATATTTTTCCAATTTGCCGTCTTAATAGTGGTCACATATCGGACATGCACAAACATTTCTCCAAAAATGTTTTTTCAATACACTACAATCAAAAAAAAAGTTTTCAACATAAAGCAGCCTGCTTTATCCTAAGAAAATTATTCTGTTATATATAATCTATAAAATGTGTCTTTTTTCTGCGACTGGAAAAAAATTTGACATTTTATCTCTGTTGCCAGGTAACAAAATATAACTTTTCATGAAAGTACTTTTTTCCCGGACATATTCACACATAGATAAAGGAAGATACTTAAGTTTTGAATATTTTATTGAACATAAGTTACATTTCCTTTATATTAAAAGTACAATTATTGAATATGCATTGCATGAATAACATGTTCCTTGAACTATTCGGTACAACAGTCGGATTTTCTTGTGTTGAAATAATATTTTTTTCTGACATGGACACAACTGCCGTTGATGTACCTGGTCGCAAATCGGGTGTTATTTCAGCACTGCCACACGTTCTGAACACTTTATTAGCAATGTCTGTCCCGTGTGCCACCGATTTATCAACATAGCCCTCAGCGACCGTTGATAACTTACAACCGCCATGTTTCTTTAGTATCATCAATTCTCGCCCAGATTCAACTAAAAGTGTAGCAAACGATCTTCGAAATGAATGACCTGTATATGAGCTAGCATTTTCAAGTTGAAGAAAATTAGCTACTGTTTCAGGTACCTTATAAAACTGATTTTTACCCACAACCTGATTGATACACTTTCCATTGAGATATGCATAAAACAGGCGGCGATCCTTTGCTGCTGCTGGACGAAGAGCTATGTACATTCGGTAAAATTTAATATATTCTTCAGTTACTACAAATCTTCTGTTTACATCGTTCTTTGTTTGCTTCAGTTTCACAACTAATAACTTTTCCGAATCTTCGATATCATCTAATGTTACCTGGCTGATTTCACAAATTCTACAAGCTCCTGCAATCCCAAATACAACAACAACCTTGGCCATTAAATAAACGTCATCGGGTGCATTATTTAAAAAATCACTAATTTGTGTACTCGTGAAAATCGCAGCTTTCTTGGGCGTGTAACCTTTCCTATTTTGTTTCAGAAATGTAATCAGCTTGAAATATTTTGAAATGTCTACATTATTATTGGATCGTAACATGCTTTTAATCATTGAATAATTCGACCACACTGTAGATGGCTTTTGTTGTTGTGCCAGTTCCGAAAAATAAGCCAATAACACCGTCTCCGAGAAAGAACTGCATGTCTTTCTCATCTTGCATTCCATAAATCTTGAATACGCGGTTTCGTAAATTTTCCGCGATTTAAGGAAATTTAAGGAAATTTAAGGAAATATTAGTGTAGTTTGAGAATAAACTTTAAAAAAATCTTTAAACGAGAAAATTAAATAATTTGTACTGAAACACACAAAATTTTTTAACGAATACTTTAGTTCTCTCAATACAAGAATATTTTCTCAGAATTAGAAAACTGCTCAAGAATATTAAAGTTTTAAAAGAAAACTTTCGATTTGATCACAATAACCAAATTTTCTTGATTAGAAACGATATTCTATCAATTCAAGACAATTGATTCAATCAATACTTTTGAAATTGTTAAGTTGAGAAGTAATTTTTATGTGTGTAATAATAAACTTTTTTTCCATATGGTACATACTTTTTGGCGGTCACTGTATACAAGGATGGGCAAAAGCACCGGAACGGCTAGGCGTTTTGTTCGGCTGTATAGGCTAGCGAGTTCCTTCGGCGAACATTTTTACACATCCATCAATATTCAAATTCCTAAGCGTTTATTTCGTTTATTGTAGGTACATGTAACTGTGGGGGGGAAATTGCTTGCAAATTCACTCAGATACACGAACGTATTCAAATTGAGTGCACTTACAAACAAGGGGAAGGCAAATGTGGCAAAAGATATTTGAGGGATCCAATCAGGACCGAATTGGCTAAAGAATTAAAGATTCATTCTGCAATAGTGTCCCGATCTGATACAGCCGATCAACTCATGGAAAAAGGAGATGATGAGCCTCCGCATCTGTATCCTTTGAATATAATGCACAAAGCTAAACAAGAACTCATAGCGTCAGAATATGTGCACAAAGATCCATTGATGGCACTTAGTTTCCTGAAAGTAGGTTCTCTCCAAGGTTCTATTCATAATATAGGAATGGATCCATTTTATGTGCATTTCTGGAGTTCACATCAATTGCATGTGTATCGATCAACGATGAGAAGTGGACATGTCACTCTTTCTATCGATGCTACTGGAGGAATAGTTAGGAAAATTGTGAAACCGAATGGAACTACATCTAATAGTATATTCTTATACAACACCGTGGCATCAACTGAGCACAATCACTATCCTCTTTTCCATATGCTTAGCGAGAGTCATAATACGAACGCCATTACATTCTGGATAGGTGAATGGTGTCGTATGAATATCCCTATTCCGAAAGAGATAGTCTGCGATTCGTCAAAAGCCCTTTTGACTGCCATTGTGAGAGCATTCACAGGTTTCTTGACAATCGAGGATTATGCTAATGCACTGATTCACCTCAAGCTACCATGTTATGTTCGGTTGGATGTTGCACATTTCATCAAAATGCACGTGAATTTCTTGAAGGACATCAAAAGCAAGGGTGTGAAAAGTCTATATTTGTCTTGCATCGGACAAATGATATTATGCGAAGATGTGGAAACTGCTGCAGACATTCTGCTATCGATGTTGATAATTGCAAGATGCAAAACAAACGGAAAGTTAACTAGCGGGCAAGATACACAATGTACAACGCATAAAAAAAAATTGAAACAATTTCTAGATCCGAAAAATGATGAGCTTGATGATAATATTAATATGAGTAATACCTCGGATGATGCGATATTTGGTTCCAGTGAATACACAAATGAGTGGTCGAAATGGGCTCTGGATATAGATAAAGAGGCTAAAAATATCGCCATAACTGAAAATGGAGATGATGATAACGCACATTACTTTCCCGAGTTGGCTGATCGATTAGTCAGTGATATGAAATGGTTGCCTCTCTGGTCATCCATTTATCGAAAACGTTTTGGATTTGGAAGGAATCCTGCCACTAGTGCTCCATCCGAAATAGAATTCAATCTGGTGAAGAATCATGTTTTCAAACTTTTTCCGAAGCCTGTTAGAGCAGATGTATTCGTAGAGACCTACATGAAGTACCTCAGTGGAAAGATAAAAATGGTTGATGCTTCCACTAAATTATTGAAGGATGATCTATGTCCGAAAGGACTACAGGAGCCGGAGGAACAGCAACAGTTACCCACAGAAAAATACCAGGTTTTGAACGACATCACAAATATAGGAGATTGCGATGACAATAAATGGAATCCAGATATTGAAGTCGAAGCAATATCTGCCCCAATATCTGCGATACAAGAAATTGAGAATTGGAGAGGACTGGCATCAAATCATGTGAAAACCAAATCCAGATATTTGCAACGAAATCCTGAAACGTATGATAAGATTATGTTGCCATCGGAGAATGAAAAATTATCCAAGATTCTAATATTGAAAAATGGAAATAATCCGTATTTGCAGGTAACTATGTATTGATTGTTAATACAATAAATTAATTATAATGGGTCGATCATATGAATTGAAATTGCATTGATTGCATTGATTGTTTTTTCCTATTTCACACTTCGATGTCAAATAATCGATACATTACGCGTCATTCATATTCTGTCTATTCTATTCATTCTTTGTCGCTATCTGCCGTTTATCATAAATAAGTTTGAAGTTGATCAGAAATGTGATTATAACCACTCTTATTATTTCAGGCCGTGAAATTTAACGACAAAGAATATTCCTTTACGAACACATGCGCCTTTGATAGTCTGGTTCAAATATTCCTGGTAGGAGTCTGCGACAATCCTCATCTTAGGGAACTGTTCATGGGATTGAAAGAAATTATGAAATTCGCAGAACTCATTATATACATAATGAACAAAGGTGTTAGCCATCACGCTTATAGGATAAGAGCAGACATTTTGATTGATCTATTCAAAACGACCACGAATACATCATGGATGGCTAATAAATATTTGGTTAATTGTGAGTGTAATGTTGTAACATTGGTTTGTAATATTTTTGGAGAATTCCCGAGTATTCAGGAAGCGACAACTTGTGATAGAGGATGTCCTCCAAAAATAAGGAATTTGAGAGTTGTTAGCGTAGATCCGTCGAATATAAAAACGAATATATTCCAGAACATTCTCTCAGAATTGCTCTCAGTGGAACCTCGTCCATGTTCTAGAAAGGAAGGATGTTCTGGCACTACACAGACGACACTTGCTAGCACAGGTAAAGTGGCGAGACTATTATCATTCAGGGTTCAATTGAAATATTTTTTTTATTATTATATTATAATATTATTTTTATCGTATCATTGAATATTAAGCTTCCTTAAAGTTGAATCTTCATTACAAATTATTAACATCATAACAACACATAAAACATGAGTTACAATATAATACGTTGGTTACTTTATAATATCTTATTAGATACGCTAAAATGACAACGTGACATAACCAAAGTTGTTGATTTTATTTTCATATGACATTTGTCAATCATACGATAAAGCTTTGAATTTAAATTGATTGTTATGCAATTTAAACAAATCTCGGAAGTTGCACAGGCGAACTCGGCGCAAAACGCCTCGTCGCCTGGCAGCATCCTCGATTATTATAAATCGCAAAATAATCTCGTTACATTAATAGCTATTATCTACAACTATCATATCATCCATTGCTGTGATGAATCGAGTAATAATGACAATAACGATTGAGTAATATTGTGACAGCCCATCGTCTTGTCAAATTCAAATAGGAGCAAATTCAACAGAGACTTGCCTGAATAAGTTTCCCTAATTTCAATCGCTCTCGCACAAATAGAAAATGAGAATTGATTTTTCTTTACTCTCAATTTATTCTCAGAAATATTAGAATGAGTTGGTTCTCTGTTGAAACGCTGGAACTGAGGGTAGGAGAGGTCCAAAAACGCGATAGTCAGAAGAAGAATCAGCTGATGTAGCGGATCGAGCGGCGTTCGTTCCCATACAAATGTATTTCTCATTAAGTTGTTTTGTTTCATATTGATTCAAATATGTAATGAGTTGTGAGTAGTGAAAATGGTGAATACAAATTATCATATGATTTTTTGATTTTCAGGAAAGATAGTTTTTGTGGAACCGATTGATTTCGGATTGGAACAACCCTCATTAATTTTAGATCAAATTGGTAAAAATTTCCTGAACCATTGTGATACCCTGGCAGACAAATCAGTATACCAATTTCTGGGTTTAGTTGAATACAAACAGCCCCCTTTAACAACTAGACGATCCAATGATATCATAATGGGGCATTACACTGCCATTACATTGAGAAATGCGGATTTCTTTTATGAATTCAACGATCTAACAGATAAACCAAAAAAAGTCGTTTCTAATTTCACGAGTCATCCTCACCTTTTAGTGTATTTTAAGATATAGAAACTAAGTTTATTTTGTTATGTTTTATTTTTATGTTTATTTATTATTAATTTATTAATATGTTTATTTTTATCATTTTCATTCATGTTATGTTTATTTAATATTTATTTATTGATATGTTTATTTTTATAATTTTTATTCTTGTTATGTTTATTTTTCTTATGTTTATTCCGACTGAATTTAGCATTAATATTATCTTTCCAATACCTAATGAAGTTTTGATTATTTTCATCATTATTCAACATGTCAATTACCTAAGCGTACTTATGAAAAACACTACTCTATCTTTTGTAAACCCAACATTTAATTATTTTAATTTCCAATGCAATACTTTTCAACATATTTGCATGGATGAAATTACATCCGGTTCCACCATTTCATCCTTCGATGGTAATAATCATCGTTTTGGCACGTCAAATGGTCAAGTAATTATAGTTTGGAATAATCACATCATCGCCTATGCGTTAGTCAATAAATCCAGTTTTTTTCGAAAACGCGAGGAGCAAAAAATATGAAACTAGGGTAATTAATTAGCCTAAATTTGTTCCTATAATATTACTATTTCGAATCTTTGGAAAATGTTGTTTTTAATAAAATGGCTCTGCTGAGTTCGCCCGAAGCTAGCAAAGCCACAGGTTTGTTTTAAAAAACTTTGATCAAAAAAATTCAATGTTGGCTATTCATCGATCATTCGATGGTAATCATCGTATCGACATGTCAAATTGTCATATAATTATAGTTTGGAATAATCACATCATCGCTCATGCGTTAGTCAATAAATCCAGTTTTTTTCGAAAACGCGAGGAGCAAAAAATATGAAACTAGGGTAATTAATTAGCCTAAATTTGTTCCTATAATATTACTATTTCGAATCTTTGGAAAATGTTATTTTTAATAAAATGGCTCTGCTGAGTTCGCCCGAAGCTAGCAAAGCCACAGGTTTGTTTTAAAAAACTTTGATCAAAAAAATTCAATGTTGGCTATTCATCGATCATTCGATGGTAATCATCGTATCGACATGTGAAATTGTCATATAATTATAGTTTGGAATAATCACATCATCGCTCATGCGTTAGTCAATAAATCCAGTTTTTTTCGAAAACGCGAGGAGCAAAAAATATGAAACTAGGGTAATTAATTAGCCTAAATTTGTTCCTATAATATTACTATTTCGAATCTTTGAAAAATGATGTTTTTACAAAAATGGCTCAGCTGAGTTCACCCGAAGCTAGCAAAGCCACAGGTTTGTTTTAAAAAACGTTGATCAAAAAAATTCAATGTTGGCTATTCATCGATCATTCGATGGTAATCATCGTTTCGACATGTCAAATTGTCATATAATTATAGTTTGGAATAATCACATCATCGCTTATGCGTTAGTCAATAAATCCAGTTTTTTTCGAAAACGCGAGGAGCAAAAAATATGAAACTAGGGTAATTAATTAGCCTAAAATTGTTCCTATAATATTACTATTTCGAATTCTTGAAAAATGATGTTTTTACAAAAATGGCTCTGCTGAGTTCGCCCGAAGCTAGCAAAGCCACAGGTTTGTTTTAAAAAACCTTGATCAAAATAATTTTATGTGGACTATTCTTCGATCATTCGATGGTAATCATCGTTTCGGCATGTCAAATAGTCAAGTAAGTATATTTTGAAATAATCACATCATCGCCTATGTGTTAGTCAATAAATCCAGTTTTTTTCGAAAACGCGAGGAGCAAAAAATATGAAACTAGGGTAATTAATTAGCCTAAATTTGTTTCTATAATATTACTATTTCGAATCTTTGGAAAATGTTGTTTTTAATAAAATGGCTCTGCTGAGTTCGCCCGAAGCTAGCAAAGCCACAGGTTTGTTTTAAAAAACTTTGATCAAAAAAATTCAATGTTGGCTATTCATCGATCATTCGATGGTAATCATCGTATCGACATGTCAAATTGTCATATAATTATAGTTTGGAATAATCACATCATCGCTCATGCGTTAGTCAATAAATCCAGTTTTTTTCGAAATCGCGAGGAGCAAAAAATATGAAACTAGGGTAATTAATTAGCCTAAAATTGTTCCTATAATATTACTATTTCGAATCTTCGAAAAATGATGTTTTTACAAAAATGGCTCAGCTGAGTTCACCCGAAGCTAGCAAAGCCACAGGTTTGTTTTAAAAAACGTTGATCAAAAAAATTCAATGTTGGCTATTCATCGATCATTCGATGGTAATCATCGTTTCGACATGTCAAATTGTCATATAATTATAGTTTGGAATAATCACATCATCGCTTATGCGTTAGTCAATAAATCCAGTTTTTTTCGAAAACGCGAGGAGCAAAAAATATGAAACTAGGGTAATTAATTAGCCTAAAATTGTTCCTATAATATTACTATTTCGATTTCTTGAAAAATGATGTTTTTACAAAAATGGCTCTGCTGAGTTCGCCCGAAGCTAGCAAAGCCACAGGTTTGTTTTAAAAAACCTTGATCAAAATAATTTTATGTGGACTATTCTTCGATCATTCGATGGTAGTCATCGTTTCGGCATGTCAAATAGTCAAGTAAGTATATTTTGAAATAATCACATCATCGCCTATGTGTTAGTCAATAATTCCAGTTTTTTTCGAAAACGCGAGGAGCAAAAAATATGAAACTA
The DNA here is from genome assembly GCA_944452925.2 of Chrysolina oricalcia. Classification (NCBI taxonomy): domain Eukaryota; kingdom Metazoa; phylum Arthropoda; class Insecta; order Coleoptera; family Chrysomelidae; genus Chrysolina; species Chrysolina oricalcia. The sequence goes on from OX101815.2 coordinate 64,135,759, forward strand.
GGGTAATTAATTAGCCTAAATTTGTTCCTATAATATTACTATTTCGAATCTTTGGAAAATGTTGTTTTTAATAAAATGGCTCTGCTGAGTTCGCCCGAAGCTAGCAAAGCCACAGGTTTGTTTTAAAAAACTTTGATCAAAAAAATTCAATGTTGGCTATTCATCGATCATTCGATGGTAATCATCGTATCGACATGTCAAATTGTCATATAATTATAGTTTGGAATAATCACATCATCGCTCATGCGTTAGTCAATAAATCCAGTTTTTTTCGAAAACGCGAGGAGCAAAAAATATGAAACTAGGGTAATTAATTAGCCTAAAATTGTTCCTATAATATTACTATTTCGAATCTTCGAAAAATGATGTTTTTACAAAAATGGCTCAGCTGAGTTCACCCGAAGCTAGCAGAGCCACAAGTTTGTTTTAAAAAACGTTGATCAAAAAAATTCAATGTTGGCTATTCATCGATCATTCGATGGTAATCATCGTTTCGACATGTCAAATTGTCATATAATTATAGTTTGGAATAATCACATCATCGCTTATGCGTTAGTCAATAAATCCAGTTTTTTTCGAAAACGCGAGGAGCAAAAAATATGAAACTAGGGTAATTAATTAGCCTAAAATTGTTCCTATAATATTACTATTTCGAATTCTTGAAAAATGATGTTTTTACAAAAATGGCTCTGCTGAGTTCGGCCGAAGCTAGCAAAGCCACAGGTTTGTTTTAATAAACCTTGATCAAAATAATTTTATGTGGACTATTCTTCGATCATTCGATGGTAATCATCGTTTCGGCATGTCAAATAGTCAAGTAAGTATATTTTGAAATAATCACATCATCGCCTATGTGTTAGTCAATAAATCCAGTTTTTTTCGAAAACGCGAGGAGCAAAAAATATGAAACTAGGGTAATTAATTAGCCTAAATTTGTTCCTATAATATTACTATTTCGAATCTTTGGAAAATGTTGTTTTTAATAAAATGGCTCTGCTGAGTTCGCCCGAAGCTAGCAAAGCCACAGGTTTGTTTTAAAAAACTTTGATCAAAAAAATTCAATGTTGGCTATTCATCGATCATTCGATGGTAATCATCGTTTCGACATGTCAAATTGTCATATAATTATAGTTTGGAATAATCACATCATCGCTCATGCGTTAGTCAATAAATCCAGTTTTTTTCGAAAACGCGAGGAGCAAAAAATATGAAACTAGGGTAATTAATTAGCCTAAAATTGTTCCTATAATATTACTATTTCGAATCTTCGAAAAATGATGTTTTTACAAAAATGGCTCAGCTGAGTTCACCCGAAGCTAGCAAAGCCACAGGTTTGTTTTAAAAAACGTTGATCAAAAAAATTCAATGTTGGCTATTCATCGATCATTCGATGGTAATCATCGTTTCGACATGTCAAATTGTCATATAATTATAGTTTGGAATAATCACATCATCGCTTATGCGTTAGTCAATAAATCCAGTTTTTTTCGAAAACGCGAGGAGCAAAAAATATGAAACTAGGGTAATTAATTAGCCTAAAATTGTTCCTATAATATTACTATTTCGAATCTTTGAAAAAGTTACTTTTACAAAAATGGCTCTGCTGAGTACGCCCGAAGCTAGCAAAGCCACAGGTTTGTTTTGAAAAACCCTGATCAAAATAATTTTATGTGGACTATTCATCGATCATTCGATGGTAATCATCGTTTCGGCATGTCAAATAGTCAAGTAATTATAGTTTGAAATAATCACATCATCGCCTATGCGATAGTCATAAATCAAGTTTTTTTCGAAAACGCGAGGAAAAAAAAATATGAAACTAGGGTAATTAATTAGCCTAAAAATATTCCTAAAATATCACCATTTCGAATCGCTGAAAAATATTGTGTTTCAAAAATGGCTTTGCTGAGTTCGGCCGAAGCTAGCAAAGCCACAGATTTTTCTATGAAGGAAAAGATTAAAAAAAATATTAATAGGGTAATAAATTAGCCTAAAATAGGCTCTACAATTTGGCTATATCAAATTACATTTTTGTTTATTTTTGAAGTATGGCTCTGCTGAGTTCGGCCGAAGCTAGCAAAGCCACGGATTTTTCTATGAAGGAGGAGAGCAAAAAATTCGGGAATATGGTAATAAATTAGCCTAAAATGAGCCTAAAATTATGTAACCCATCCCGAGTCGAAATTCGTGTGTGGCTTTGCTAGCTTCTATAGAATACATCGCCAGCGTTTCGCCAAAATGTGACTTATCGCGTAGTTGTCACTTTCTTGGAGCTCGACTGTGCATTATAATCCTTGTGTAGAGAACGGAGAAACTCTGGTGAGTCGCTGGCGATTGACTATGCATACGGCTGATAGTTTCCTTTTCCATTGTGAATTTGATTGAATCCCTCATGTTATTCATTCTGGCGAAGAATTCCCCAAGGTGTTCATCTCCATGGTTCCAAATGATAAAGGTGTCGTCTACGTATCTTAGCCATAGTTTTGGTTTGTATTTTGCCTCTCTGATAGCCAATTCCTCGAATCACTCCATGATATGTTGGCGATTACTGGAGAGAGAGAAGATCCCATCGGCACTCCATCAACTTGGGAGAAGAAACGGCTCTTTTCTTGAAAGTATGAGTTGTGTAGGCAGCAAGCACTGCACTCATTCTTCGCGAAATTCTTCGCCAGAATGAATAACATGAGGGATTCAATCAAATTCACAATGGAAAAGGAAACTAACAGTACCCTATCGTTTCTAAATGTGAAAGCTGAAAGAACAGACACTGGAATCCTCACCTCTGTTTACAGTAAGAAGATACACACAGGACAGTACCTCAACTACGGCTCTAATGACCCAAACTCCACAAAGAGGGGAATCGTAAGAACGTTGGTGGAGAGAGCAATGTCTATTTGCAACAACCAGGAGTCATTGGAGGCGGAAATTAACCACATCAAAAAGGACCTACACCGAAACGGATACTCCGAGAAGCTCATAGGAGAAGTTCGGAAACAACTCGAAAAGACCAAGACAACTGAAGAAAGACCACAAAACCCCGTTCTCATTCTTCCCTATATCAGGGGTATCTCCGAGAAGATCAGAAGGATCGGAAATAAATACAACATCAAGAGATGCTTTCAATCCGGCAGTACCTTACGAAGCTTCCTCACCAAGACGAAACCAGAGAACACAACAGAATCCAGTAAAAACTGTATTTACAAAGTCCCATGTGAATGTGGAGATTCCTATATCGGAGAGACCAAGAGGCCATTATCAGTAAGAATAGCCGAACACAAAAAGTGGACTCAACGAGGGGAAACATCAAAATCGGGAATTGCTGACCACGCCTGGACAAAACACCACCGAATTCTCTGGGACGAAGCTAGTGTTCTTCATAGAGAGGAACATTGGTTCAAACGGAAATTTATGGAAACCACCTACATAGAAGCCAATGGTGCCACAAGACCGCGCGTAATTACACTTTAATTATAGACCTATAAAAGATCGCGTAGCATCTGATTTTGTCACTATTCACCAGAAGACGATTGCGGATTCAAGCAATTGGAACGTTGTGAAAAGATTTGAAAGAGATAGAAATCTTTCAACCATTAAGATGATGGACGTCCGAAATATAAGTAATCAAGTTACTACATCGTCTAAAACATTCAAACATCATTATTATTATTATTGAATCATCCAGTTCTGAGATTTGTTAAAAATTTCAGCTCAGCGGATAAACATTATTATTATTTTTATTGTTGAAATATTATTCATTAATATTGCAATGTCATCCAGTTCCAAACATTAATATTATTATTATTGGATTTTTTCAACATGTTATGTATTAATATTGTATTGACATCCAGTTTTGATTTATTTTCAAAATTTCACCTATCTAGCTCATCAGAAAGTCAGTTTAAAATCGATTGCAAATTTTGTACCCAACAGACAAATAAACAAACTGAAAACAATCAAACAAACACACAAACATACCAACAAACATATAAACAAACATCGTAACAGACAAATAGACGGACATGAATGCCAATTGATGATAAAATTGGTAAAATGTCACATGGCATATTTGTTTGACAGTTGGAATACCCACCACTTAATTTTTGGAATGAGAAAATTATGTGAATTTGGACATTATATTGAACACTGGATAAATCGGAATATGAAAAAGGATTTATCAAAAAATCAAAAAATTAGCTTTGTTCTGCATACCTACTTTTGATGAATCAAAATTCAACTGTGAAATAAACTTCAAAATAAATTACTTCACACGGAATTTCTGATTTACATAGTTGGTAATCAATATATTATGGCATGTGAATGAAAACAAACTAACAACATGAAACAATAGACAAAGGAGTATGTGAGAAAAAAACAGTTTTGAGGTATGTTCAAAATGTCTCTGTTTCATCAGAGAGTCAAATCAAAATTGATCGAAAAAGTTGTACCTCACACACGAACAAACAAACAAAATCAAACAAACTAACATCCTAACAGAAAAACAAACAAAATTAATATTGCATATTGCATTGACATGCTAAAAATTTCAACTCTCTATCTCATCAGAAAGTCAGTTCAAAATCGATCGCAAAAGTTGTACCAAACACACAAACAAACATCCAAACAAACGGACGGACAAGAATGCCAATTGATAAAAACGTAGTAAAATGGCACATGACATAAGTGTTTGACAGTATGTTGGAATACCAACCACTTCATTTTAGGAATGAGAGAATTATGTGGCTTTCAGCAATATGCTTACTGAAAACTGTAAAAATAATGTGTTATTTCTGGAAAACTTGGAATTAGAAAAAGTATCAATTTAGGTATCAACAAACCGAAAAAATTTACTTTATTGTATATATCTACTTTTGATGAATCAAAATTTAAAAACGCAACTATGAAATAAACTACAAAGAAAATTTCACACCAACATTTTTTAACCAATAGGAAGCTTTTATTTCAGTTCGTTACTAAAGCAACCACAAAACTTTGCAGAAGTTTCTTCCTCCTTGGTACCCTGGACGTGATTAATGCGATAATTTTTCTGTCAATTGCAGAGCCTTTTCTACGCTTTTCAAATAATTATTGTTCATTTTATTTGTCTATCTTCACAAAGGAAAAATGCTATCAATATATTTTTTGTCTTTCTTCACTTAGTATAATAGAAAAGTATAGAAAAGACGTTTTTTTTTCTTAAAAATATATTTCCATTTACAATAACTTCAATTGTTCAAATGTTGTAGAAACTCCCATTTCTGCTAAAATGGTTGTCACATTTAAGTAACCATTATTTTTATTTTCCAACCCAGCCATTCATGAAAAGCAATCTTCCATTATGACTAGGATTGACAAAAACTATATCATTCTTCATTTTCACGTCATTGGATTTAGATTCCCTGATTTTTTTCTGAAGATTTTGCAACAAGGAGTTTTTCAGTATTTGGTAAGTAGACGAGTTTTCAATGTGGGATCTCAATGACAGTTGAGAATCAGGAAAACAGATGAGATGACGAGTGTTGTTTCTCCAAAGAGCAAGCAATTTTTAAGAATACCCTTACCTTTAATAACAAATGAATCGGTGGGCTGATGGTTGGTGACTTTTTCTTTTCCTGTTGACACAAGCAGGACTTCATCCACGGCATTTTATTTCAAACTTATACTATTTCTAAGGATTTATAATTCAAGCAGCATATTATTACTATTATTAGCGAAAGCACTAAAAACTACCAAGAAATCAAAACACAACGCGCGGGTTAGTAAAGTCTCTTTAATATTTTTAAAATCAAAACATTCCAAGCACGTGTTTTCTCGGCCTCCCGACGACCGTCATGGCCTACTTGATGTAATGCGTTCGGCGGCCTGGGCGCAACTGTTTGTTGGATCAAAGCTTCCTACGATTCCGACTAGGAGCCGGAAATTCAGGACTAGCTTTGTAACTCTTTGGGCGCTTAACCCGGTGTTGAGGGTGCAGTTGAAAGCTTTAAACGGGTGTCGTTTGTTGCACAGCAGCTTTAAGCGGTGAATAAGTTTGAATAATGTTTTATTTCCAGGAGTAATGTAACAAATCTCTTCCTTTTGAATCTGAATGTTTATTCTGGATATCGTTGGTTGGCTTACTTTCATAGCGAAATTAGGTGAAGGGACAATAAGAGTAAATTGAAATTAGGGAATATCTTTCAAAATTATTCAAAAACTCTCCAGTGACAATCCGGATGTTCTACGGATGTACAGAACTGAATAACCCTTTTCTTGAAGTTATTTCCTCCAACTCCACGGTCAAAATAACTAAAGTCACTGCAAATCTGAACTAACAGTATGCTGTTAATGCCACTCCAATTATCTGTTACCCTACTGATGGGAAAGAAATATTAGACACTTTCAGTATTATGAAATGTAAAGATTCATGGGGCTATACAATAATTGTAACTTCAGAACTATTGGAAAACTGAATTCAGGTTCTCTTGCCTCAAGGAACAGTTCTTGGCCCACTTATTTTCAATCTCAATATGAATGATTTATCGAAATTACCGTTAATACCACAGTAACTAGCGATTACGGAGAATTCTTTGAATTCGTTGAAAGTTTCTCAGCGATTAACAAATCAATTATACTAGGGGATTTCAATATTACTGAATTGCAAAATTATTATTATATCCCAATTCCCAATTCTCATATCACATTTCTTGATTTTTGTGATCTTTTCCAATGTAACACTGTCCTCAATATCAATAACCGACTTCTGGATTTAGTCTCATTCCATCTAATGTTGACAGAGAAGTATTACTTGATACAGCTCCATTGGTACCTATAGACACTCATCATAACTGTAACACTGGATTATAATCGGGAAAAAAAAATAACAGCTGATGTAAAACGTTACGATTTCAATCGTATAAATAATCAGTTACTTCTAGATCTGATGAATGATATTGAGTGGACCTTCTTGGAAGGTTTTACTGATATAAATACTGCTGTGAATATGTTTCAACAAATCCTAGAATCTGTCATCACAGAATGTGTGCCTCTGCAAAGCACTAAATCCCGTAAATATCCCTCTTGGTACTCGTGGACAACAATTAGAAATAATAAAATAAAAATTAATAACCATGAAATGTACAAAAATCGTAGATGTCTATTTTTTTTATTTCGAGAGATACAAACGTTACAGAAAAATTGTTAAGCTGAATATCAGGGATGATAACAAATTTTTTATTGGATATTCAGAAGCAAGTAAAAAACGTGATCCACGTCTTTCGTCAATAGTAAATCTAATAAGAGTAGAATCTCGGATCGAATGTTATATAATAATGAATGTCTATCCTCTTCTATTGACATTGTCAATGGATTCGCTACTTCCTTCAGTAGTGTGTAAGTATGCTAGACCCCACCATAGTCAAAATGAACCATTTGATGAGATAAATGATGTAACTCACTTCAACATTGAAGAAATCACCGTTGAACAGATAAAAAGTGATGCCAAAAAATTCAAAAACATACTTTCCTCTGGAGCAGATAATATCACAATGAAAAGTTAACTTCTTGAAGACACAGATTCCCCTGTTCACATGCTATACAAAATACTTCCCAAATTATAACTCATTAAGCGTCGACTTTAATGATCAAGACTCTCACGTGTTGAAAATTCAAATTGAATTTTTTCCAATCACACCATGAATGAGAAACATAAACTTCAATTCCAACTCTAACTTAAAAATTTCAAACGTCTGTGATAAAGTGAAAACACTCGAGCTACTAGAGATTCTTGAAATAAATAAAGCAACCAAAAATTTAGATTTTCAATACATAAATAAACAAACCCAGTTTGACAGTTTAAAACTTCTGAACTCTTTACTATTTTGATATCCTTTCTCTAGATCACATAACGTAATATTTCTATGAGACACTCACATTCTTTTGTTGATTTTTTTCTCTTTCAAATTCTCATTAATTTTTTACAAAATAAAATCATAATTTTTTTTCACTATTCGACAGAGCTGTCAATCGTCGATACTATGGGTAAGATTTTCTTGTTCCATGGAAGCATGGAATATTCCATTCTGTTCTCTGCCACCTTGAATCACGACGTTCGATATGACAGATTTCAAATTCATAACCTATTGTTACTTCCTAGTTTTCTGATGTTACACTTGTTGCATGGTCTTCTTTTAAATTTTAAAACAATTTTTTTGTAATATGTTGTTCGAGTGGACCAACCATGGTCCCTAACACATGTGGACCTCTCACTAGATGCGGACCATAAGGTCGTAATTAGGACCATTTGATTTTATAATTTTTTTACTTCCTAATGTAAGTTTTCCACCATATGCAAGGTCACACAATATAATGTGAGTCTCAACTCTTTTGGAACCCTTTTTGCTTTCTTCAGATCGACTTTTCACCAACCCCTATTTTGCTGAAGATAAAGGATTAATCCTTCGAAACATGTCCTTGATGTATGTCTTCCGAGTACATGGTATCTACAATTTAGATCATTTTTGGTGGAGTTAGACTGAAAGTGTTTTTACCTTCCTAGCAATACTAAATACTTAGGTGTATTCGTAGATAAAAATTTGAAGTGGGATGTACCACCTAATTGAAAAATTTTGCTCTATTTTGTATAGATTCAAATATTTATCCACTATCCTCACATCAAACGACTTAAGGGTGTTTTATTGTGCACTTGTGGAAAGCTACCTGAATTATGCTATAATAGCCTGGGGAGCGCCGTCAACAAATATATTTCAAAGCTAGAAAAGATCTAAAAGAGATTTTTGAAAATTATTCATTACAAACCACATACCCAACGGAAAAATTATATAAGGAAACCCAAATACTCGTTATACGACAGAAAAAATATGAAAATGAACATATTCTTTTGTATCCAATTACATGTATATGTATTTATACATGTTAATATAATAATAATAAAATTTATTAAATCCTTTACGATCATAAAAAATGATATAGGATACGTCAGACAACAAATATACATACATACGTACAATCTTTATTTATATACACAAAAATATTACATTTCCACAAAATATAACAGTTCCACAAAATAAATATATACAATATATAACTATATCATTGATTGAAATACTCAGTATAGTACTATAAAAACTACCATTAATCAAAAATTCTTTCAGCTTTGTTTTGAAAAGATTTTCCCTGTCTAGATTTTTCAAATCATCAGGTAAGTGATTATAAAATTTTGCTCCCTGATAAGATGGAGAATTTTCAAACAAACATGTTGAATGTTTCTGCATCCGTATCAATTCACCGTGCCTAGTAGGATATGCATGAAAGTCAGAATTTCGATTGTAATTCTGTATTTGTTTTTTGAACAATTTGTAAATATAAATACTATAGGTACGCACTTAAGTCCTGCAAGATTTTCTATAGTCTATTTTAATACTTTATTTTTAAAAAATGCGTAAATGTATGGACAGTGTGTAAAAAATTACTTTACGCACAGTTGATGATTTTACGCACAGGTGATATTTTACGTACTTGTGCGAAAAAGTATCACGTTATGCACTGTCAGCAGTGCGTAAAAGCTTAGTTTACGCACTGTAGTAGAAAATAGTTATTTATGTAACAAGTGTGTAAAGTGGCTTTTTTTTGACGAATGTGAATACTGTCGCATGCGCTGAAGGCGAATGCGACAATCACATGGGTCAAGAAAAGCCTTTACACACGAATTACATACAAAAATTTTTCTACTACCGTACATAATTTTTCACTGAGATTAGAAATACAAAATTTACTCAACACACTATGGTAATGAATGAACATTTTACGAACATACATTTATTTGACGATTAAAAATATATTTCACTCTTCACGAAAAATGAGAAATGAAACTTTCTGTTTTTATACCACTTCTATTTGTAACCAACGTTACAGCAGTTTCGTCCTATATGGACATTATCAAAAAATACAATAATCTGAAATAATAACACTTCTTAAATACCCTTAATTCTACCCGAGGCCTGTCTTAATGACTAACGGTCATTAATGACTTTTACCTGTACCTTGTTTATTTAAAAGTCATTAATGACCGTTAGTCATTAAGTCAGGCCTCGGGTAGAATTAAGGGTATTTAAGAAGTGTTATTAATTCAGATTATTGTATTGTTTGATAATATCCATATAGGACGAAACTGCAGTAACGTTGGTTACAAATAGAAGTGGTATAAAAATATAGAAAGTTTTATTTCTCATTTTTCGTGATGATTCCCTACCACGTAGTAAATAACATTAGCAAACAAAACAATGGTCAATAAATTAGATTTTTAGTTGTTGGAAATATTAATATTGAAGGTGCAACTATTACAGCTTCCTAAATTTATGAAGTTGGCCTTTTTCATTACAGAGTTTAAAACATTTTGTGACCTTATTTCTGTAATATTGGTATCGAGCGGTTCTCCAAATTCTCTATTATCGTCTTCAACAGTAAAACTGTATTTTGTAGAAACGCTCTGTTTGGAAGTAAATGGCATACTTTCATCCATCAACAGTTTATTAGTAATTTTATTCTTTTGGGTAATTGTGCTATCCACATAGCCTTCTGCAACAGCAGATGACTTCCATCCTCCGTGTTTTTTTTACAGTTAGAAGGTCACCTCCAGAATTTGCTATCATAGTAGCTGAAGACCTCATAAAGCAGTGTCCTGTGATTGGGCAAGTTCAGATAGATAACTAAAACATATGGCATTTTACCAAATGTATTCATCCCCACAGGCTGTTTAGAACATTTACCATTTGCGTATTTTAAAATCAACCTAAGTATTACAATTTAAATTTGATGGTCTTAGTGAAGTCTATTTTTTTTATGAAAGATAGATAATCAACTGAAGAATCATTAGGATTTAAAATCGTAGAAATGCATTCCATTCCATTTTTTGTTTCTGGTAATTTAATAATATACACTGTTTGCTTATCTTCTACATCGTTAATTGTCATTTTACATAATTCTTCTCCAGAAATTCCAATTATAAAACCAACCTAAAAAACAACATATTGCAGTGGTACAAATAGCTCAATTGAAGAGGAAAACATGAGAAAATATCCTGGAATGTAAACGTTTGGAATGTAACATTGCAATCAAAAGGGAATGGTTTTGTATCATATTGCGTATGATGCGTTGCCTAACTAAGCCGGTGGCCTTTGAAGATCGGCGTAGTTAGGTACGCAACACTCCATTGCAATAGCGTTACTCGTAACATAAAAAATATTTAGATTGTATACATACTCAAGTGTTTACTTACTTTGATCATCAAAAACTGGGAATAAGGAGCATTCAAGAAAAAATTAATTAAATGTTCTATTTCAAATTTTTTTGATTTTCTTGCTTTATATCCTTTATTATTATTATTTTTTTTTTGATAAACGCTATTAACTTGTTGAAGTTCGAAATATCAACGTTGTTTTTATATTTCAAGGTTCTTTTCAACAAAGAATATATCGACCATAATGTAGAAGGTTTGCAAGACTTCCTGAGCGAAAATAGGCCAAAATGACGTTTTCTGAGTATTTTGTCACTTTATTCTTCCTGCACCATTCTATAAATATATTATATTTCTGTTCATAAACGTTTGCAGATTTTTCTGGTAATAAGTTATCATTGGCTTTTTGAGCACTGTTGAGTATATTTGGAGGAGTATTGTCAAATTCGCCAGATGAATTTGAATCCATACCGGTTAAAATAATACAATACAAATCTTTATTTCCATAGACTTTGCAGTATTGGATAATGTCAAAATAAGTTTAAAAAACTTAGAAAAGTTTACAGTAAAAATTAACACAAATAATTTGTAGAATACAAATAATACAAAGAAATTTTACAAACAAACAAAAAAGACATCACAACAAAGTAATAAATGCGAGGTCAGAGACGTTGCATTTAACAAAATCATTAATAGAATAAAATGAATTCTTAATTAAAATAACTTTCAGAGTATTTTTGAATTTATGATTATTTGAGATTTTCTTTAATTCAGTTGGCAGTTTGTTGTATAATTTAATTGGTAGCACGATAGGACTGTTGGCTACCTTAGTCAATTTGTGCTTGGGTAAAGCCAAATCCATGCTTACTCTAAGACAATATTGATTGTTTCTAGAAACTAGATAGTCAGATAGGTTATTTTTGACGTGCATTATTGACGCAAGAATGAACAGGGAGGGAAATGTTAGTAAATTTAACTCAGGGAATAATTGTTTACAAGAATAGGAATAAGGTTTAAATAACATAATTCTAATCATTCTCTTTTGAGCTCTGAAGACCTCATCAGCCCTAGCACAGTTGCCCCAGCATAAGGTGGCATAAGAAAGGCAGGATTGAACATATCCAAAATAATATAGTAATAAAAGATCAGCGTCTACTTTCTCCCTAAGCTGCCAAAGAACGTAAGTGTAGATTGATAGTTTTTTTAATACTGCATCTATTTGACACGACCATGTCAGATGCTCGTCTATAAATATACCAAGATATTTGGTAATTCTCGTTTGTTCAATAGTTTTGTTGTTGAGTTTAACAAACAGACTTTATTCAAATCTGTCAGGCTAAAAAGTATCATTTCAGTTTTAACTTCGTTTAACACAAGTCCCTTAACATTGCAGAAGTTTATCATTTGATTAACCGCACTAGATGACATTTTAGATAGTATATCTAGATTGCTGTTAGAAGTTGTAACAACAGCATCGTCAGCGAACGCTGCTACATAATGATGAGGAAATTCCTGCATAAGGCTATCAAAAAAAATTATAAATAAGAGGGGTCCCAGTATGCTACCCTGAGGGACGCCACAGGTAGTAGAAATGAAACTGGAATGAACTGAAGTGCCGTTAGCTTTTAAGTTGGTTTTTTGTTTCCTATTGGTGAGGTAAGATTTAATCCACGCGAATGACAAACCACGCATGCCGCATCTGTAAAAATTATCTAGCATTAAATCGATGTTTATCACATCAAACGCTCTTTTTAAATCAAAAAAGAGCGCTAAGGAATTATTATTTAGTTCAAAATTAGACATAAGGTGAGAATATAAAGATATTATAGCATCTTGGGTGGAGCGACCCTTACGGAAACCAAATTGGTAACTGCTGAAAATTTTTTATCAGATAGGTACAAACAGATAAACTGCAATAAAATTTGAGTGAAAAATTATCAGGTATACGAACATTATTGACAAAAACTTGTTACTTTGTGTGATTAGATTAGATTTTAGATAATGTACTAAATAAACTTCATAAATCACTCTATAACAAATACTTTTGCTGTGTTCTGTATTGATTGTCAGTTCTTCCAATTCTCGTAACCACACAGCCTACTTACTTTTTGCAAAATCGACAACCACGGTCTGTTTACATTTAATTAAACCAATGACATTTGCAGAAAATTATGATCAAAATAAAAAACATGATAATTTGTTGCTTACTAAACATAACCAAAAATTATTTTTAATCGTAGAAGAAGATACTATAAGTGGCAATTTAAATTAAATTCTTCTATTTGGTTGCTATACACAATTTTTGACATATACTTCACTTTTACTTTACGCACTAGTGAAAAAAGTAAAGCTTTACGCACTCCAAAGCGTGCGTAAAGTACGTACTTTACGCACGGTAGTAGAAAAAGTATATTTTGTTTAATCGATTGCTAGAACATAAGATAGTCTCTCATTGTGTCCATGACCATTTTGATGCTTCAACAAATGCATCAGAATTAACATAGATTTCCTACTAAACTGAAGACAACACCGTACTCAATTCAACAAAAACTGAGCAGTTGCTGCTTCGTTCTAAAAAATGCAAATGCCCAAGGGTCTCCACACCGAAATGATCAAATTATGCCTTTAGATTCTTGCAACCAACATTTCATTTGTATCAGAATTTTAATAATACGTTCTGTTTATGTTCTCGAAATCATATGAATCGCCCACAAAAACAGAATTACCCATACTTTCAGTTCATCCTCTACTCGACAGTGCAACCAAATAATCTTACTTCCTACGCATATTACATCACTGTTTGATACCATTGTGCACTATAATAGTGTTGATGAACAATATAACACATTACTTCCAGAATTTGAAACTATGCACTTGAATTCAAGAGGTCAGACAAAAATCTCATACTTGAGAACGCCCACTATATCGATTACTATCTAAATGATGTAATTTAATGACACAAGTTTGAACTCATCAGATTTTCTTCATTCCTGTCGAGTTTCTGATTATAATTTATGCTATTTGTGTGTTTCAGTTTGTGCTGTATTGTTCTATTGTATTTAAACACTTCCCAACCTTATACAGGGTGTAATCTAACGTATTGCACTCCTAAGAATGATGGATGTATAGTGCAATTTTATATCAAATTACAGTGAAAAAAAATTCCAAAACAAAATTGGGAAAATTAAATTTTATTTTTCAAACTCACCGACACTTTGGGAAGCGTTATACACCAAACCTCAGCTGTTTAGATCAGATTCGTAAGATAATACTATGGTTTCTACCGGATCTGATACAGTCAGATAAGGTATTAGCTAAATTAAAAAACGAAAAATTATTTTTCCAAACATTTTTTTAATTTGATCTAATGTAATTCGTTATGAAATGGCATCTTTTACGGGAGTGCAAAAAAATGAACTTATTCCTTCAATTTTCACTATACTGTACGATATATAAGAAAGGATGGAATATCGAAAACTATGAAAAACAAAAAAAGACAAATTATTTTACAGAGCCCTCCAGAAAAAGTGCAAAATACGTGTTTTGAACTTTCAGCTATCATCAGTACGGTGTAGCCAAGTGTAAACTGATAGTACGAGGATGTATTGGTATCTAGTTAGCATATACCAGTTCCCTGCATAAACAAAATATTGCGTTACCATAGCAACGAACAATAACTTATTAGAAGTGTCAGTTTCTCTTTAAAACATGAATCCCTTCCAAGAGAGGTTATCTTGTACGATGGAAAACAGCGACTAAATTCCAACTTTCAGTCGCAGATGATTCCACAACTGACTTCATGAACATCCTGTTCATATTTTCAATGAAATCAAAATGTCAGTGTGAAGTTTGACATCAAAAAAGTAAACCAGAGTTACGCAATAAATTAAAAGAAAAATGATGTCCACCGAAATTGTGAAAATCGAAAAATTGGAGTATCGAGCCATCATCAAGTCCCTGTATTTAAAAGAGTTTAGAGGTAAGCAGATTTACGAAGATATGCTCAATACCCTTGGTGATCAATGACCTTCGTATGCGACCGTGAAAAATTGGACTGCAAATTTCAAAAGAGGTAAATTTTCCATTGAAGATGATGACCGATCGGGAAGGCCAGTTTCTGTGTCAGTCCCCGAAAATATCGATGCAGTTCATGACATGATTTTAACAGACCGTCGAATTGGGCTAAAACGGATATCTGAAGCACTGAATGTTTCATACGAACGCGTTCATCATATAGTTCACGTCAATTTGGACATGCGAAAAATTGCTGCAAAATGGATCCCCAAATGTTTGAATGTTGACCAAAAGCGTGCAGAGGTTGTAGCATCGCGTTCGATCTGTGCTAGATTTGAAAACGATGTGGATCTCCTAAACCGAATTGTTACTATGGATGAGACTTGGGTATGTTTCTACGATCCAGAAACAAAGCAACAATCGATGGAATGGCGACACTCCGGTTCTCCAAGACCTAAGAAGTTTCGTGTCCAAAAATCTGCTGGAAAAGTTCTTGATTCAGTTTTTTGGGATTGCCATGGAGTAATCATGATTGATTTTTTGGATTAGGGTAGAACAATAACTGGAGATTACTATTCGACATTACTGACCACTCTACGGGAAAAAATTAAAGAGAAAAGACGCGGAAAGCTATCCAAAGGTGTTTTTTTTCTGCAGGACAACGCCCCTGCACACAAATTTCATGTTGCCATGCAAAAAATTCGTGATTTAGGGTTTTAATTACTAGAACACCCCCTTTATTCACCGTCGTACATTTTCTTCAACATTTTTTTTTTAAAAGGTCTAGAGACGTTGCAGGTTCATTGTAATAAATGTATCATATTAAGAGGAGAATTTGCTGAGTAATAAAATATTTTGACATTGAAATTTTGTTCGGTTCTATAGTAGGCTAAGAAATTTTCAATATATCCTCGTACGTAACATATCGAAAAAATCTTTATTTGCAATTTTTTAAATGAAAACAACTTTGTCATCAACTCAGGCTCGCTTGAAATCTTGTTAACCCCTATCAGACACACTGAGTTGTATTTTTCAGAAAATAAGTAAATTTTAGATGAAAGTTTTCAAGGAGATCTTTGTTGGGAAAGTAAGAACAATTTCATCATTTTCACATTTCGTATATCAGGAATTGATTTAAACACTCGGTTTGATTTTTAGAATGACCTCAGCGATGTAATGATTGGCAAAACCGTTTAAAACTATCTTAACATTCATAGAATTCATTCAAGAGTAAATTTTGAGCAACGGCGTAAGGTTTTTGTTGCAAGGCAATTTTCTGAAAAAATGTCTTTCATAACTGACTGGCTCCCATTCAAATGGTGTGTAAAAACGCTAATCAGTCTCTGCCAATCACTTACTATCTCAAAGATCGTGAAAATCTGTGCTTCACGATTGGCTACAGAATGAGGGGTCTTCGCAATTCCGCGCTCACAAAGCCAGGTTAATTGACTAGATGGATTAATTTCCTGTAAAACTGAATTGCATAATTATTTGCAAGTTTGACAATTCGTTCTGGGATTTTTCAATTAGTGAATCTGTTGAGAGCAGTTTTCTTAGAGTTATTTTTCGAAGTGAAACTTACTTATTTTAGTTTTTGAGTGCAGGGACGAATAGAAGAAGATAGACCATTCATCCAGTATGGGCTTTTCACATCAAATGAAATTGGTAGATCTCAAAATTGCCGGTGGGAGCGGACGAGAATACCCATTTGATCAATATTCATCAAATACTAATACCTGGAGTGGTATATTCAACAAACAAATAATTGGTTCAGTATTTTTAAGGAAAATCCTGAATTCTGAGAGGTTCCTGCTTATATTTCAACGTCACTTGCTTGATTTATTAGACAATATGCCATTAAACCTGCACAGAAGAATGTATTTTCAACAGGACGATGCTCCAGCTCACTCTATAATTGAGGTGCATGATTTTCTTGATCATCCATGTCCTCGTAGTTGGATCGGAAGATATTCTGGAAATTCCCCCTATGGGGATATTTGAAATCTGAGGTTTATAAATACAGACATTTCAGAGATCAAGGAAATCTTGAAAATACGATAAGAGAATGTGCTACCCAAGTTCCCCTAGTAATGTTGAGTAATGTTCCAAGGAAAATGGTATGTACGAACCATCCTGTGCATTGCATAAGGAGGACACATTGAGATTTGATTTCATTTTGTTTATTACTGTTCGACTGATTCATTTTGTTATTTAATTTATTTTTAGATTTCATATCATGTGTTAATTTTATGAATTTATTGAAAAAGTTCATTAAAATGTTACTTAATTTCCGAAAACTTTGTTCAAAAAGAAATTTAAAAGAAAACAGAATTTTGGGCCTTCAGACATAACTCAATTTTGAAAAGATGAAGACTTAGGTTCTGAGTGGTGTCTCATGTACTTTTAATACCTGCGTGCTTGTGGAGTTCGCTCTGTGACACCTGGGCAGGTACCAGGTGAGAAATGTAACTAAAAATTAGAGTTACTTAACTTAAATTTGTGTTGCTGATTCTTATGTTTATTTTGTAGAATATCACTCTGAAGTAATTTGTGGAGCTTTAAAGCGTCTGACGAAAGTTCTGATCTATAGAAAGCGTCTGACACTTTTGAAATCACTTCAGAGTGATATTCTACAAAATACATATAAAAATCAGCCACACAAATTAAAGTTAGGTAACTCTTATTTTTTTTTATTTACCTTTCTCACCTGGTACCTGCCCAGGTGTCACAGCGAACTCCACAAGCTCGCAGGTATTAAAAGTACATGAGACACCTCTCAGAACCTAAGTCTTCATCTTTTCAAAAATAAGTTATGTCTGAAGGCCCTGGGATTTTACTTATAAGGAAATCTTAACAAAATCTTTTATTTACCAAAATTTTATAACAAAAATCCTCCCATAGTGTGATGCGTCTGCTGGGTTTTAAAAAAATGTTGGAGACAAGATTTGAACTCGGAGCTCCGAGTCACTAGCTACCTACCTAGCTACCTACCTAGCTACCTTTTTTTTTTGTTTTTTTTTTTTTTTTTTGCTGAAGGGGTGAAACATCTTCCAAAGACGCACCAGCCTGGTGTTCTATCGGCTGGTCAGTGTCGGATTCGGTCCTTACGGCCGCCTACCGACTAAAAAACATCCCCTTCGTTCATCTAAGCTCTTCACGTTGGCATCCGCTCTCGCATTACTTCAGCGTGAAGGCTGTCTGTCAATTACTGACTTCTGCTTTCTCTTTCCTTAGTTTCTATCACATATCTTATAACAGTGTAGGCTTGTTTCCAGGTTTCTTCAGATTTTATGAGACTTTCCATCATATTGAAGGCATTAAATGTCGTGTTGGTGGTTCTTTCGTACTGCTCTCGCGTTTCTCCCCATCTGGAACACATGAATAGGGTATGAGCCACATCATCCTCGGTTCCTGGGCAGTAGTTACATTCGTTCGTTTCTACTCTTTTTCGTCCAAAGAGATATTTTCTGAAACACCCATGACCAGATAGTGCTTGGGTGAGAAAATAATCAACTTCTCCGTAGGGCTTATTTATCCATCTTTGAATGTCCGGAATGAGGCTCCATGTCCAGTGCCCATACTTTCCTTGGTTCCACTTCTCCTGCCATTGGGTCATGAGGTTGATTTTGGCTGTCGCTCTCGGTACTCCGTTGTATTTTTCCAATCTTTCTTGAATCAGGAGCTCCACTGGAGGAATTCCAGCAAGAACACCCACGCCCTCTGTCGAAACGGTTCTGTATGCACAACAGACCCGAATGTTCATCTGCCTCTGAACTCTATTCAGTCGTTGGATCAGCTTCTTGTTTCCTGTAACTGTGTGCCATACAGGAGCAGCATATAGCAACTGGGAGTGAACCACGCTGGCGAGTATGTGCCTCTTTGAGGCTCTAGGCCCTCCCATGTTTGGCATGATACAGCAGAGAGCCGTTACTGTCTTCTCAGCTTTCTCTATAGTTTTGCTGACGTGTTCAGCGAAAGTGAGCTTGGTGTCAAGCCACACCGCGAGATATTTCACAGCTTTGCACAGTTCAACCACTTGACCTTGAATGTTGAACTGTATCGGGCCTATTTTTCTCTTTGTGGTGAGGAGCGCAGCCTCAGTTTTCTGCGGAGCTAATTCAAGTTGCCTACCTAGCTACCTACCTAGCTGCCTAGTGACTCTGACCACGAACCCACCATGGGTTACAGAAAAATATCTGAAGACTGGCAATTCAACTAAGTGAGTAGTTTTTTTACTTACCTTGATTCCCTAATATCTGAAGAATGGCCATCTGGTCAAGCTAGCAGGTAGGCATGCGAACATAGTACATACTAACACTACTCAATCGTACATATTTCGTTCGTTCAAAAGTAAGTAACGTCTGATGGCCCTGGGATCTTGGACTATCAATGGAATGTATGAAAAAGACTCAGAATATGTACAGGAATAAGTACTTATTCTATCCGAGATAGAATTTGCGAATATAAGGCTGAGGTCAGAATTATACAATAGTACTAATGCTGGACTCCTTTATAATCAGTGTCAATATGAAGTGAAACAAGATTTTTCCACCAAAAAAGTTATTTCCATGGCTTAATATTTCTGAATATATGATTATTAAGTTATTTAGATTTAAATTCCATCATTTTTGTTCTACGTTTTCATTTATCAAGCAACCAGCTCAACTTTATGGGAAGATAATAAGTTATTGCACAATAGGTGTTCTTTTCTTGGTCTTCACTAAGACAGGCATGCCATATAAGAATCCAAAACCATTAATTCAATTATTGCAAGTAATAAATAAGTAAAGGAAAACTCATGTAATTTCAGAACACATTATCTTTCGTGTCAAGTATTTTTGTTTTCACCATTCCAAACCATAAAGTTAATCAAAATTGACATAACTTATGCTTCCAATCCTTGACACCAACAATAATACCAGCATCACCGCCACGGTCCCCATTACATCATATTATGAACGCTCGTACATTCTGAAATAATGAAGTTTCTCGTGAATTATGTTTACGGTGTTGAGTGGCTTTAATTTTTTCTATTTATGCTCCATACATTTCTGCTTCATGTTTCGTGAAATTATTTATTAGATTACGAGGCTTTCAAGATTCCTCTGCGTGCTATCTTTAGAACCGCCAATGCTTGAGAGGTTGAAAGCTGAAGAGAGTTGGGTTACAAAATAAAAAGATATTTCATTTTTAGCTATTGACAGTTGAATGACCAGATGCAAAATGTAGTGTGATTTATGTGTACACGCCGAGTGTCTGAAACGGAGAGTAAGAGAAAATCAAAACTTAGGCAGATGAACTAAAATGTCAAACTCATCATATTCAACCAACAGAGTGGCTGTAACTCTTACACACATAGTGGTACATTTCATATTTACAGGTCTATTCACTATTTTTTAACGATATCGTTAGGAATCGTTGTAAAGCGATAAGCCGTTGAATAAAGATAAAATCACGGAATCGTATTACTATCTGTTTCTTCTTTGTTATTTAACAATACATCGTTACCAAAACATCGCTGAGCAGACGACACCCATTTGGTTGTCGTAACTGTCAACGATAATAGCTGTGTTCAGCAAAAAAATAATTCTCACTCTTGTCTTGCAAAATTTGAATAGTATTCAAATAGAAATGGATCAGTTCGAGCAGGATGTATTGGTTGTTATCCTAGAACAACTGCGAAGAAAGTATTATGATGATTTTTTGAAGTAAATCGGCTCACGTATCTGTTATTCCGTAGATAATGGATAGTGGAAAATTTTCGGAAAGATTTCATAGTAAACCAGATAAATGAATTAAAAGTTATTTAACGATATGGGCGATCATTTTGCAATGTCCCGCAGGAACATCTGGAAGTAAACAAAAAATTGTAAAAGACCACGCAAACATCTTATGGGAAAAAGTCTTTCTGTGAAAATTGCTCGATTTTTGATATGTTGCAGCTGGGGCCATCCTGAGTAGGAGTCTTCTATGGCCCAACTGGATCGTATGACTAGATTCGGAGCTAGAGGGCGCCAAATCATGAATTTTGTGATTTTTGGAGAAATTCAGCTGAACAAATATATCTCTATCTAATTTATATACAATATTGTTTGCGACTGAGCATTCCTAAAATTCGCCAGGAATATTTTTCCATATTACAGAATAAAAAAACGCCACTGCTTTTTTACAGGGTTGCCAACAATACACTCAATTCTTCAGTGAATGAATTCGCCTACGAGGTTTTAAGTTGTTTGAATTTATCATTAAGGATCATTCAGAATGGTTTGTTGATCGACCACAATTTAATGAAGCTATGGATACTGAGTGTTTGAAATAGGGAAGGGTCCATATTATATACAAGTTGGCCCATTAGTGTGAGGAAGTACTGTATCTCGCCTATCATGAGGGGTATGAAAAAATGGTTCAGATAAAACTTATACTGTAAGCCGTTGCTTGACATAAAAATATTTCGAAATATACAGAATGTTTCTTAAAAGCGGGACAACAGAAAGCATAAAATTTTTAAATGGACCACCCTGTAAATAGTTTGAGCATTGAACTGAGCAAAACGTTTCACATACGGAGCTATTTCCTTCTTTCAAAAATTTTGCAGCGTTGTCACGTTATTGCTAAAAGAAAGAAAATCTCCAGAAAAACTGATCTTCACAAATAACATCATAAATACTTTATGAATAGAATTTAAGCAAAAATATTTCTGTCGTGCACAAATTATGAGCAATACAAGTTTCTCAAGGTTCTTTAATCAAAGGCCAGTTTAATAACTCCGTGCCTATGATTGAATTCTTCTTGAATTCAGATGGGTAAACTCAGTTGATTCATTTCACATTTTTAGTATGGAAATATACTCAATATCCTCAGATCATCACATATATTTCTTTGAGTGACTCACAAAATATACTTATATTTTGTAGCTTGCTAAACCATGCAAAAACACAACGTATAACGACGTAGATAGGTTAATAGGTGATGACTTCAACTCTCTGTTGAGGAGAAGTCATGATTGAATCCTCAAGAAGAGGAATTAGTTACTTAAATTGTGTGGAACACTATGTATTTTCAGTTGTATTCTGTTTTGAGAGATCAACTTCCATTCTGGTCGATCATCAATAATAATTATCTTAATCAACTCATAGTCTCGAAGGCGAATTCTTTCAACTAAAAATTGATTTTTTTGTTTTATAGAAAAATCATTCACGATCTTACTAACGTTCAGTTGAACAACAGTTGACTATCGATTACAAATAACATGTAATTGATTTTTGTTCATCTGAATTCACTAAAAAATAATAAAATTCGTGATTTTGAGTAAATAAATGTATATACAGGGTGTTTCTTAAGCACGTGTAGAAACTTTAGGGGCATGTTGCTGACGTCGAAATAAAAAAAAAGTTCCCATAAACACATGTCCGCAACTTATTCGTTTCTAACATACAGAGTGTCAAAGTTCAAATTCTTATATTTGTTTTTTGTCAATAAATTTCAAAATATTTTTGATATTCGGGTAAAGTTTGGTATCTGGGATGATTTTTCAATGTCATAATCAAATTTTATGTTAATTATGAAAAAACTAATATTTAATTGGATTTATTTTAAATTCAAAAATCTTGTCATTCAAAATCGCATCGATTATTTCAAATCTCAATAACTCGAAAACGGTTGCTCGCAGTGACCTCTACCAAGAATATATTTTTTACATAAACTGAATAATTAATATTTCCAGATACCAAACTTTACCTAAATATCAAAATTATTTTGAAATTATTCACAAAAAATAAAAATAAGTATTCAACTTTGACACTCTGTATCTCAGAAACGAATAACTTGCGGACATATGTTTATAGGAACTTTTCTTCTTATTTTGATGTCAGCAATACGCTCCTGAATTTTCTACAGGTACTTAAGAAACACCCTGTATAATATGGACCCTTCCTCATTCCAAACACTTTGTAGTCATAGCATTATATTTTGGTCGATCAACAAACCATTCTGATTGATCCTCAATGATGAACTCAATCAACTTATAACTTCGTGGGCGAATTCGTTCACTGAAGAATTGAATTTTATTTTTTAGTATGGAAAAACATTTCTCGAGAATTTAAGAAATGCTCAGTTGCAAACAATATTGAATATAAATGAGATATAGATATTATTTTTTCATCTGAATTTCTCCAAAAATAAAAAAAATTCATGATTTGGCGCCCTTTAGCGCCGTCACCAAATGACTTTTTCCCATGTGTGCGTGGTCCTTTCCATTCAATAACCGATTGCACAGTTTTCTTTTAGTATTGCATTTCTTTGCCCATGGCAATTACCAGATATCTATAGCAAAATATAAATCGTGTGTCATCTCTCAGTCTTCTGTAAGCAGGTGTATTCACGAAGTATCAGATATATTGGATGATCATTTGACCCTATATTCATATAAAATTTCCAACACTGCTGTTCAGTTAAGATGTTAGGAGGTCCCGAGCTACTTTGACAATTTTAAGATTACTTGTTTCTTACTTGTACGAAACCACTAGTTTTTCTTCCAATTCATCAAAATATATGGAAAATTCTTGCGTGTATAATAGCTCAACTACTTTTTTTTCACAAATTCGTAATATACACCAATTTTCTTAGCTGATTCAAATTTCCTTCATATAGTCAAAAAACTGATAAGAACAGTTTCAAAATTTTGTTTTCATCCATCACTCAATCACAAAACATGAGATTACCTGTACTAACCGTCTCAAAAATTCAGGGTTATCGTTATACATTTGAACTACAATCGATAATCAGAGACTTGTTAACGACTTTTCAGAGAATATGCATATTACTACCCTTTTCTATTATACAGGGTGTTTCTTAAGTACGTGTAGAAAATTAATTTTCCCATCCTATATTAGTAGGGGACATCATCTGATTTTGAAATTAAGAATAATCACTTCGGTTTGTCACTTTTCGATTTTCGTCCAACATGTTTATTTGATTAAATAACTCACCCTTTGGAAGAATGAAAACGCACAGAGCAACACAAAGTAAAATACCGCATCCCGATAATAGGTGTTTGCTTGTTGACTGAGGGTTCGTTAGAATATGTACCTTTTATGATGAATTTACATTATCAATTCATAAATTCAATCTTCTGCTGCGAAAAAGCAATTCAGCTTGTAAAATTCGAATAGCTGCAGTATATTCACAATAAACCCCTATTGATTTCATTGAAAATTTGAACAGGCTGAGACTGAAAGGCGCACTTCAGTCTCAGGGTGGCTTTAGTTGGGGACGTTGTTGTTTTCCGTTAGATATTGCTTCTTTTTCATCGTAGGTTATTTTTCTATTTCCAGAGGAGTCATGTTTGCTTCAATTTTCAATTGAGAATGTTTTCTTTTTCAACACGAATACTCTTGTTATTATACTACCTATTGACTTGTAGGGTCACTGAATCCTAGAAGGCTTTGGCCTTCTTACGGGTATGGCCAATGGGTGGAGTCTAAATAGCTCCAATAATGCTCCAAAAACACCACGAAAATTAGGTCCGATGTTTGAACTAGTGACACATGTCAAAAGTCAATTTTAATGTCGTTGCCGTCATTGGTAATGTTTTCAAAAATAGTTTCAACAGATTCACAGTAAAGAAAGCAGATTGTCCCAAGGCCCATAATCTTCTGATGAGCCCTGCTGTCACTGATCCAACTTAGTGAAGTACCTATTGTGCAGTGAAAACCTGCGAGAATACCGACAAAAGTCGTGAATTATATTGTATTCTCAGGTGAGTTCAAGATCATTTTGTTTATAACTTGTTAATTAGTAGATTGAAGAATACATTTTTCCCATTTTCGTCACTAAAGACAAATACAGATTATATTTTCATTCACACTTTTTTTCCAGGATTGAAACAGGAAACCTTGAGAAAGAAATGGCTATCCATAGTATCAATATTGAATCACTTAGTGTAAAATTGTGACAGAAATCAGGACACAACTAAATTAAAAAATGAACTTAAGAAATGTATACTTAACAGATGATTTCAATTCCTATATAATATAACAATGTTTCACCTTTGACTGTTTTTGCTTTGATATGACTTATTGATCATTTCACAAATTATTCTCATCATTCCTTTTCTAACAATTGTTTGATTTCTTCATCAATTTTTATTTTATATGTATTGCTGTTGAACAATTTATGTAAAAATGTAATCCCTCTCTGAACAGAAATGTTTCTTGGGATCAATAAATAAAGTGACTGCAGTGTAAGTATTAATAACAATTTTCGTGTTCACTAGGAGTCTAGGACTGACAAATTTTTTTTGAATTGTTCAGATTATCAACCCATATAATCAATTTTCAGATTCATTTAGGAACAAAAGACCCAAAAATGGTCATGGAAAAAAGTGGCCAATTCTAATAAGCACATACAATAGAAAAGTTGTAAATTGCAAAAATGGAACATTTTCTTTCGAACAAGTTTAAAAATTCTATATTGACGTTTATCTTGAGAAAATTGGTTAGATCATAATAATATTAGTATATTGGTAATATTTTTAGAAGAGCTGTTTTATTGAACTGAATGGCTATATTTTCTTGTTCCAACCAAACCATATGGAGGTCATAATTCACAGTCTCAAGAAACTTTTTTCTCAAAAGTATAGGTTATCTCTCTCTTATAACCCTTGCTTCCTAATTGGCGCTTTTATGGGTTATTTGGAACATTCGAACTATTTAAAGAGATTGGAACTATTAGACTCCACCCATTGGCCATACCCGTAAGAAGGCCAAAGCCTTCTAGAATTCAGTGACTCTATTGACTTGGTATTTGCTGTGACATCTGGCGGTGAGTAGCTGAAGGCTTATTTTCTACTGGTAGCAGATCTGTTCGGAATTGACTGGATCAGGCGTAGGCATTGTTTAAAGAGGATTCTCTTTAAACAATGGCGCAGGTAACGGATCAGTTAACATGTTGGCCGATAGAGAGTGTTGTTCCCGTTTTTTTCCTAAAAAAATACAAAGTAGTGACAAAGAGTAGGGGTCATAGACAAGAGAGATCACATGAGGTATTCATGAATGAAATAGTAAAATCGTATCGGAATCCTTGAAACAACTGTCATTTCCATTTCATTCATAAAATTCAAAATCTGGTTGGATTCTGGTGTCACCAATCACGAGCCGGGAAACAGGTCATGTGACATCTCGTCAACGTCACAAGACTTTACGAACTGATAACGAAGAAGAAGAGCAGAAATAACGACATTGGAGGTTATGTTATTATTTGACAGAAATTTTTAATAAAAAATTGTTAGAATTTAATGTTTTTTGATAAGATAATGTAACTATGTTTAAGGTGTTATGCATTAATTGAGGTGGAGAGCATCTTCAGTTATTTCACTTTTTATTTGTATGTGCTGGCCACTGCGTTTGTACCTATACAGCTTGTGTTTATTGTTTACTCATCGAATATAATTGTTTAAATTTTTAATACATTTTTACATTATATGCAGAGATGAATCAAAGGGTTGCTTGTACCCTACGAAATTGAACAGAAGAGGTTACGATACCTGGAAAAAGTTTGAAGTGTGTGCTAATCTCAACAGGGAAGATTTTCAGGAGTGTTGTCATTTACGGTCAATGTTAAATCACAGATCAGAGAAATTTACTAATTTGTGGTTAAATGTACAACATAGTTTTATGAAAGCCGAGTTAGCTTGACCCTAAACACTGAGAACCAAGTAATTATAAATTTAAATTAATCAGTGACGTATTTACGACAAAATTCTCACTTACCTTTATGAACAAACCATACGGTTAAGAAGGACCTGATAATTTTTGTCGCTATTTCAAACTATAGAAGTGTATTCCATGATCATTTATCATGTTATTACAAGTAAGAGTAATCTGTTTGGCTACGGTGGAGTTTGATGAAAAACCCAAAGGTTCACTGCATGAACTTCCCATACACACTTTTACCTCAATTAACCAGGTATTTATGGCCATGAAGTGAATTCATTCTCTACTTTATTCGCTCTGTCATAGCAGTAATCAAACATCGACATTGGATAGACTTCAAGAATGTGCACTTCTGGTTCTGATGTCTTAGGATAGATTCTTTAAAATTTTTATTGAAGAATAACATCTTCGTTTTACAAAACTAGTTTTTACCATATACCATTAACAAATTATTTTTCCGTTACAACTGAAGTACCTACCTACATTACAGTAAAAAAAATTTAATCGTTTTATTTTCAATGATCCCTGGTGATGAAACACACTGCACAAGGGTTTTCAAATGGAATGTCTTTAAATTTTTCATAAAGTTGTTCACTTGTTTTTTCAATAGCATTTGGTCCGCCTCCTTTGTATCGTATACCTCCTACGCTTTGGTTTCCTACCTTCAGTTCACTAATAATTTTGGCAGTAAATAATTCTTTGGAAATTTCTTCTTCCTTCATTCACATGTCCTCAAATTAGCGTTCCAGTTTAGCCTTTCCACTCTCAATTTTTCTTATTTCCATCGATTTGGACTGGAAAATATAATATCTGACAGAGATTCCAAACATTTTTTGTGTGTTAACTTTACTAAATCACTCAACTAGCTTTTCCTTGGTGTTTCTGAAAAAAGAGTGTTTGATGTTTGGGTACGACACTCTGAAGCTGTTGAAAGATATTTTTGCATTCGTTGATCCACTTCTGTAGTTACTTCTGACTGTGTGTCTTTGTCAACCCTTGACTTTTGAAACAAATAGGGATTGCAGTTCGACTTAAATTATGATTAATGATGTTATTTGAATATAATTGTTTTCGCTTCTCCATTTTATCTCCATCATTACAAGCGAGTTTCCGTTGAAGAACTCGTTCAACATCTTGCGGATCGGGAAATTAAAAAATTCGTATCTTTTCCAAACCACGCGTGCTAGAATAAAATCTGTAGGGCAGTCTTTAACAGAGCACTTGAGCCATTTCCAGAAGTTCTACCTTCCATGAGGACATGGAAATATTAATATCAAATAGGTAATTATTAATTCTACTTGGATTTTAGTCAATTTGCTTTGAAATAAACGTTATTTTTTGTGAAAAATCACTAGAAAATAGTAAGGCTTCAGGAAAAATCAAGCAACACATTATTCTGATATTTGACAGACAAATATAAACATCGTAGTAAAATTCAAGGACATTGGCCCATTTTCGCGCCATTTTGGGAATGACGAGCTTATCAATCGATTGTAGTATTATGTAAAGTGCTCAAATAATCAAAGTATCTAATAATAATCACAACATTTTTGAGTTCTGGTATTATTTCGTCTTGTAAATTGTCAAATCTTACTTACAAAATTTCATATTAGCATTTATTTCTGCACCACTACGGCATTTTGTAAATACGAGTTTGGGAAGATATTGGCCCACTTAGATTGATCCACATACTGCTTCTCGCAGTAATAACTTTGGTGTTGGGCTAGTTTCCATTCCTTGAATAATTCTTCTTGTGAAGAATTCGAGATTTCAGTGAATTATCTTCCACTAAATTACATTATCATCTGTCTTGACGTAGTTAATGAAGAAAAGTTGGCGCATTTTGAAAACCAAATTAAAAGTTTTCCCAAACATTTTGTTGTAATTTCAAACCAATGTTATTCGTTATAATATGACATTATACACCCGTCATGCACGGGAGACTAGATAATATTTTGTATGTAAATAAATAATCTGAGTTTTCAACTAACAAATGGCATTTCCTCTAGTTAACATTTCGGGTAAAAAAAATATTCAATTTTATTGATGAGAATCATAAAAATTAATACCGGAGGCTTGAAGACTGAAAATAAAGTAAACGACTCAATACCAAATATATATTTTTCTTTCATTTTGTTCATATACTCATGAATATTATCAAGTTCACATAAATAAATGTATGTAACTAAGTAGGTAAACTCTAACAAAAATATCTACATACACATACCAACAAATGTCCGATAGAAAATAGTATCGGTTCAATAATCTAAAAGTCACATGAAATAGGTATCTAAAATTAATTTGTGCTATATTTTGAATTAACAAATTTCATTCATCTTCACTTAATATTTGAAATCTACTATACCACTATTGTCAATCAGAGAAGTTTTTTACAGTTTTCCACAATTTCATATAGACCAGCACAAACTAATATGCGAAATGAAATCGAAACAATAAAAAATAGCAACAGTGTGGACATACTCAAAAATATTTGTTTCATTTACTTGTCATAATGAACAAATACATCGTAAATATAATATGAAATAACCGCTAACTGCTGTTGGGTCTGTCGATCAGTGTAAAAAGTTACATAGACGCCTTCAATTTCGACTTGAAATTCACTGAAATTATCTAAGAATCTACTGTCACCCAGGGGTCATATTCTATTCAAGCTAACATTCAAACATCAAATGAAACTAACTTCCATCCTAACGAAATGGCCATTTTCCTGAGACATTCACTGAATACAAATCTGAATTTGATTTGTTCAAAATATTTTCGAGGGTAATATAACAAGAACTCGTTTATAAGAAAGACATTTTTCAATTTCCAGGAAAACGGTTTGATTTATGTTCTGAATAAAACAGAAGAGCGAGCTTCAGCTCGAGTTATTTAGTCCTTGATCAGAAATCTCCTGTTCTAACCACGTAACTCAAAGAACAAGAAAGCTAATATAGGCGGCACGTATTACTAAAAATGCGAAATCTCTTGTATGTATACAACATCCCTGAACATTGCCAGTTCATGTACTTATATGAGAATATATTACTCATGCTCTATGTTATGACAGCCAAACTGCCAAAATTCACTAATTATCAGTTTCTCAGGTTCATAAAGTTCACTCGTCAAATATAGTACAAAGAAATAAACTGATCGACTTGTGGTACGAACTCAAATTTCACAAAAGCTCAATTGGCAACACTGTTGTCATCAGCATGTGTAGTTCCAGAGCCGGCCTAGCAACCTGGTGTTTACGAGTGTCCTTTCTACAGTGTATATTTACCGAAGTCAGAGTCAGAGCAGTAAAAAAGTAATCGAGTGTAGGTAAGGTGTGCATTTTCCCACTGGAAGAAGAGAGAAAAGCTAGTGTGGATCTTGATAACTTCAAATTAATAAACAGAAAAACAGAGCTGACTCATATTCTGGATTGATCAAGCCTTCTGCCGATGTGAAATGTATGTTTACAGCGAGAAAAGTCAAGCAAATAATGGATCTGAACAACTATTCAATGCCAGTAGAAAATTAGTTTATGGACGTTTTTGTGACAAATATTTCTGGAACTGTTTTGGAGATAGGGAATTGTTTTCGGATTAGATGATCACGTTTATAGATACATCAATCTGAGCTGAAATTTCAAGTTTCTAGCTCACCGGGAACTTACTTAGTTTAAAAACGATTGCAAAATTTGTACCAGTTTAAATTTGTAAAGAAAGAAGATTACTACTATTAAATTTCAACATATTTTGCAATATTATTGCAAAAACGAAGTCAAAATAAAAATTCGGTTTGAGATAAAAAATGGTCCAACAAGTGAAACACCGCATAAATTATGTTTACGTAAGCAGAATAATAAATATTGGATTACCCATATCTACTAATCCCACTATAATTGTTTTCTCAGTCGCTTTGTAGAACTCACTGCAAAATTCAATATATTTTATATTTCACCATAACATTTCATTAAAACCCCCTCTGGCATGGAAGCAGTCTTACTGCGCAGTAGTGTTACTGCGCCTTATCACGGAAGTTGTATGAGGTGAGGTAGGACTAATTTTTACATTAGAGCATTGGCTTTCTATTTTTTTTAGTTCTGTGATTCTAACGAGCTAGATTTCCCAATACAAAAATATTTTGGTGAAAATTGAATAATTTGATAGTTTCAATAAACGACGGTTGAATTATATTTGATTAGATTATTTCTCCAATTTGTCAATCAACCAAGTGAGAAGTAAGAAGTTTTTAGAATCTTCTGAGAGGTTTAGATCTGGTAACCTGATGGGTGATTCGTTAAAACAAAATAACAATATTTTGCAATATTAAAGCTAGAAACACGTGGTAGGTACTTAAGGTAATTGTTAAGAAGAAAGATGGAACTTTATGGCCAAGGAAAGAGAACGGTTTATCAGACAATAAATTTTGGCAGATTGGGGAAACAATCCATTAAATTGACCATCGAAAATTATTTTGAGGTGCAATAATGAACAAATAACAAATTATGGATAGTATACATGACATCGAAACAATGACTGTCACAGTAAAGAAGATTTAACTATGGTTTGACACCAAGGATCTGTACATAGAGTAAGAAGTATAATGTTTCTATTATAATAAACTCTTGATAAAATTAGTGCATAATTTAAAAATTATATATCCATTGAAGTAATACAGATTTAATTTTCAATTCATTTGAGCCATTTAAATACAAAAATATAAAAATACAAATATTGTGAAAGTTGCGACTTGTCAGAAAAAAATACACGTTTTTGAATGAACCTCAATTTCAGAACGAGTTACATTTCTACTTAAAACAATCACATTTATTTTGTCTATTATTTTATCATTTTTAATAGATTTTTTTCTGTTTTTATTTATGTTTTATGTCAATGGCCTATTGGATCAATGGTTCATTAAAGTTCATTCATTATTATTATTATTATTATTATTATTTTCTCTTGACTTCATTTAACTTCATGAGAAATTTCAATATCCATGACTAATCTTATATCCTCGGAGCGTAGGGCAACACACGTAACATATTCAACGAGTGCTTTACGGTAGTAATAATAATACTGAGTCATTTGCAGGGCCTGCTAAGAGATACATAATGATGTCAATTGCCTTCAAAGATGGAATGCACAAAAACTGATATGAAGTCCAATTTTTGCAGATGAGAATTTCAGGAATTCAAACTTTAACTTGGTACTGATTGCAGTAGTGCATAGATACAGGTTGGGAATGGGTATTGAGTATTGACGTGTGACTGATTGAGATATAGTTGAGTCTACAAATGAAGTTTCATACAGTGTTTAAAATGACAACATTGAAAAAGTAAGTTTCCAATACCTTCGTTGAATATACAGGGTGTCCCACGAAGATTAGGACAAGAAATATCTCGGAACTCGAAAGTAGCGGAGAATTGTAATTTTGGGGTTCTGAATTAAAGCAGTTGGTGCAGCTTTCTATGATATTATGTTACCCAACGAGCTTTTTGTTTTCGGTCAAGTGGAATCAGATTCAAAATTATTAATGGGACAATATGTATACTCTGGCATTTTTATGTACCCGTTAAAACAATTTCAACGAACTATCACACGTGTGGTCTTAAACGATTATTTTACTAGCTCTACTCCAGCATGTGGGAGTTTCTGAAGCGGCATGTGATCTCAAAAATAACTATCTGAGTAATAGAGCCCAGGCAGTGATTCTAGGCGGTGAATCGTCTTGCTTTGCTCGTATAACGTGTGGGGTACCGCAGGATCCTTTCTTGGCCCCTTGCTTTTTATGCTATACACTTCTCAGTTTCATCAAAGTATCGTGTCACATTTTTATGCAGATGACACGCAACTCTACCTCTCTTTTGAGGATCATGAAGTCGAATCAGCTTGCGACAGGATAAATGATGATCTGGAATCCCTTATACAGATGTCTAATAAATTTTGCCTCAAAATTAACCCCACCAAATCAAAAGCACTTCTACTCGGAGGGAAAACAAGTCGTGATCGAATCGTACAACAAATTAATTTGCATATCAATAATACGATTCTGAATTTTTCGTCTTGTGAAAAAACTTGGGTTTATTTTTGGATGTTGACCTGAGATTTAGAAAACACGTTTCATTCATTATTCAGAAAGCATTCTGCTCTCTAAAAATGATCTATTCCAACAAAGGCATGCTTAACAGAAAATGTAAGATATCTCTATGTGAATCCCTTGTATTATCCAAGTTTAACTATGCTGATTGTGTATATGGCCCTGCCCTACTTGAAGTTGATCGTAAACGCCTACAACTTATTCAAAATTCATGTGTTCGACTGATTTGTGGTTTGCGCAGACATGATCAAGTCTCAATTGCGTTAAAACAACTAGGCTGGCTTAATTTGAGAGAAAGGCGATTTCTCCACAGATGTGTCTTCTATCATAAAATAATTAATTCAAAATCGCCTTCCTACTTATTTGACAAAATTCAATTTCGTACCCAAGCACACGATGTAAATTTGAGACACTCCGACAATCTCACAATTCCTATGCACAGAACATCATTGTATAAGTCATTATTTTCATATGATATCGCCAAAACGTTTAACAATCTACCTAACGCATTGAAAAACATATCATCAGTTTTCACTATCAAGAAGAAGATGAAAATGGCAATTTTAAACAACACTTGTTTAGCATTTTGAATTTAAATCTTTTGGCAATGATGGCAACAACTACTAATATTATTTTTCTTTTTCTCACCACTTCATGAAAACTGTAAAAGCCTAAAAAACAATAATTGTTCTTTAAACTTTTTTTTTTGTTTCTTAATTTTTTATTCTACTTTGTTATTATACTTCCTTTATTTTATTTCATAAACTTATATACAGTGTTAGCTTATAACAACGTGTTATCTACAATTAGCATACTTCACTCAGGGTTAAGTGGAAGAGCGCTAGTCCTATGAATTGGGCAACCAATTCGAGGAAGGCGAACTTTGCCTATTGTTCTGCAGGTTTTTCAGCGTTATTGTAATTTTATTGTAATAAGGAACAAGTACTGCAATAAAAACGATATTGAATGATGGTTTTTCGGGTTTTTAGGCCGACGTTTATTTAGAGAAAAACTCGACGTTTCGCCAACACGAGTGGTTGGCATTTTCAAGAGAAATGTTTACAGTTTCGATCACTGAACACTACTTGTTGATCGAAACTGTAAACATTTCTCTTGAAAATGCCAACCACTCGTGTTGGCGAAACGTCGAGTTTTTCTCTAAATAAACGTCGGCCTAAAAACCCGAAAAACCATCACTCATTCAACGATGGCCGCGAAAGCCTTTCACAATTTGAAAAACGATATTATTATTATTATTATTAAATACAGGCACTTCAATATCCTTTCTCCCACGACATCTGAAACGAGCACTAACCAAATTATTTAGGATTAGGGTCACCCTGTATATTTGGGCAGTCCTATAGTTTTTGTGATGATCAAAACAAGGCAAAATTATATAAATCATCCATATTTTATTAAAAAACGTCGTGGGACAAAGGATATTGAAGTACCTGTAGTTCTTGAACTAATCGTTTTAGACCACAAGTGTGACAGTTTGTTGGAACATAGAAACGAGAACTGTGGAAAGTATCAGTTCCAAACTATCAGTAGTTTATATCATCAGGATGGTGATGACGGTCATTTTGTTAGCTATCTTTTTACTAGGTAGTGATGTTCACCATTGTCATTATAGAAGTGGTAAACATTTGAATACACTTGATCGGACTTATAATCGGGTGAAGTAATATTTTGGAAATTAACTTGCCTAGCACTACGAAAAATGAATTACATCTGCTTCAAAACTAAGCGTAAGTTACATACAGGTGCAGATACAGCTTTTTATTTGAATAATTTGTGTCTTTCAAGATGAACATTTGAATATTTCAGCTTGTATTTGTGACCTGTTGTTTGTTCAGTCTCTTGTTTCATTGTTTCTATATGGTTAGACAAATATCGGATTCCTTTTGTTTACCAAAAAACCTAATTTGAATTTTGTCAAAATTTTGCTTGTCATTTCATTTTTATCAATTTTACAATAGTTCCCACTTCGAACAGATCATAGACAGAATAAAAATGAGCCAACCAAAATTGAGTATTGCATTGACGAAATTAGCTGGAAAGTGTGCTGATTACGGCCAGAAATAATTTTAGACTTCAGTGTTGTATTTCATAATATGGGGTGATACAGCAATATCGTAGGAATGTTTCATCGACAATCATCCATAATTTACATCAAATGGTAAGGCTACTGCAGAGTGGCAATATATGATTTGCTTTAAAATATACGACGCGTATACAAATTAACCCAGAAAATAGTTTTGGAGTCAAATTTCAATTACAGCCATTCCCATTCTGATAATCAGCAAATTTGAAAGCTCTTAATATTGGCGCTCTTTGTGACGTACCATCCTGTGCCCAATCAGCCAAAAGGCGTATACTGATCGGATTGATTGTGACGTGAAACGGCAATGCTATTGGTTGCTTGGAATTTTCGGTACAGTACGTCACAACAATTTGCAATTGCGCGGGAAAGGAGCCATTTGAATTTGTCGACTTTAAATATTTTTTTAAAGAAAATTAAACAAAAAAAAGAAAATTGCCAACAGAGTTTTCACAAGCTGCAGAAAGCAATGAAAATATTTAAAAAATTTCGTGTTTTTGCCTATTGACCTCATTTATCCTTTCATCATGGAATAATCTGCACTTTGCTTCTAGCCACTATAGCAGAGAGTCTGTTATTAACACCAATGAGGAAAAAAGTTCCTAATGGCCAATTCCACACGAAATATCAACCAGGTAAGTGTTTCCACAGAGGATCATATCTTCAATCAAACGAAGTATAGTTTTTCAAATTTCTACAGGATGTCCCTTAAATTGCACAGGAACTGATAATTTTCCGAATTCAAATTCTGATACTCCATAAGTTGTTTTCAATTTAACGTTTATGTTTCTCAGTGAAATATAAGTATTTTATGTGCCTGTTGGTGATTCAAGCATCATCGTTCCCAGAAATATTTAGAAATCAAATGTTTGTTACACCTTGAAATGTACTTGAAAACTCAACAACTTGGATAAGGTGTTACTTTACTTTATTTATTGATCCCAAGAAACATTTCTGTGTATAGACTAGAGGGATTACATTTTTTACATAAATTGAATAACGGCAATACATACGAAAAACAATTTAATGGAGAAATCAAACAATTTATAGAAAATGAGTGATAAGATTAATCTGTGAAATATGAGTAAAAATAAGTCATATCAAAGCAAAAAGAAACGAAAGTGAAACAGTCAAAGGTGAAACATTGTTATATTGTAGAGATTGAAGTCATCTGTTTAATATACATTTCTCGAGTTCATTTATTGATTTGAATTCTGAGCTGTGCAACGAGAGTAATTGTAGGACAGAGATCAACTAACGTTCTCAATCGGAAAAAAGGATGCAAGAAAGATTTCAATGTTCAGGCGCAGAGTTAGTTTGGTGACCAGTACATAAATGTCTTCAATCATTTAGTTTTCAACTTTATAAAATATATACTGCGATGGTAGCGGTCATCTTAAAATACAGCTCTGAGCTACTTCATACTAGTAGTGTTAAAATTGTGAATTCAGTCTTATTTTTCTTTAGTCCGTCAGGGTTTTGGTAGAATGAACAAGCAAAATCTGCGCTTGCACGCGGAACATAACAATAATAATAATAATACTTTTTTTCTCAAATACATGCATAAACACATATAGAATATGTCAGAAACTAGTTGATTATTGTTGATTGCATAAAGAAATTACGTATTTTAATGATAGATTAGCGTATGCGAAGCATACCAACCAATCAAATGAAAATCAGACGGCCTCATTCAATCCTCCATATCCTATGCCATATTAATATGGGGACACTCAAGCCAATGCTCTCAAATCTTCAGTAGGTATTACAGAGAAGAGCATTGAGAGATGTTTCTGGTCTGAAATACGGAGACGACTGTAGGGACAAATTCAAACAACAACTTCACCCTATATATATATATATATATATATATATATATATATATATATATATATATATATATATATATATATATATATATTACAATGTCTATTATACATAAAAGAATACTTATATAAACCACTCCCATATATATATATAACGGGAGCTATGAAAACAACACCAACATTAGCCATGGAAGTACTGTTGGACCTCCCACCGATTGACATAGCAATCATGGGAGAGGCAAGAATGGGACTCCTGAGGCAACAAAATACGATCAACAGATCGGATCACAACAAGATAAGAGAAATAGTGGGAGGCAACATTCTTGAAATGAAACCAACGGACCACATGACTCCTAGATACTTCTTCAACATCAACTTCGAGGCTATCTTGCAAGATCGAAGGGAATGGACAGACGACAATACCAGGAGCAAACCTGGAGAGAGGATCTGGTACACGGACGGATCCAAAACTGGTGCTGGAATATACAGTGAGGGGAGGAACTCCCAAATAAGCGTCTCACTAGGAACAAACAACTCTGTATTCCAGCCAGAGATGAACGACATCTTGCAATGCGCGAGAGAAATCAATATGAGGGAAATGCACAATGCACGGATCAAAATATGCACCGATAGCAAGGCGTCACTGAATGCTCTTATGAACCCGAAAGTGACATCAAGACTGGTATGGGAATGCCGAGAAGAACTCAGTGTTCTCACAGAACACAACAAATCAACTTTGATGTGGGTTCCAGGACACTGCGGTATCGAGGGCAATGAAAAAGCTGATGAGCTAGCTAGAAAGGGCTCATCAACTCCATTTATTGGCCCAGAACCCGCACTCGGGATTAATAAATCCGACATTCGAGGATGCATTCGGGACTGGGTCAAGCGAAAACAAAAGGAGAGATGGCACGAAGCCCCCCTCATGCACCACGGGAAAACATACATTAAAGAACCGTCAAAACACAAAACTGAAGAACTACTCAAGCTGAGCAGGAATCAAGTTAGAACAATAACGGGTCTTCTCACTGGTCACAGTCCAATGAGAAAACACCTGCACAAAATGGGTCTGTACAACGGAGAACTTTCCTGCAGACAATGTGGTAAAGGATCAGAAACAGCCAAACATATACTGTCAGAATGCGAGGCATTAGACCGCAAGAGACAGGCAATTTTTGGGAAACCCAATTTAACTCCCGAAGAATACAACAGCCAACCGGTGAAGAACCTGTACAGACTGGTACAGTTGATCAGAGTTACGGAGTGGGTGCTGTAAAACCAAAACGGAAAACACAAAAATCCCAAAAGGCTGAGGTGTAGCTGGTGAAAGGACCAGCATCCGAAGAAAGAAAAAGAAGAAGACTCCCATATTCATGACTACCCTACACGAAATCGTCAAAACATCCAAGCCAATTATTTGAGACTGTCGAGAACACGCGATGGAATATTCTATTGGGCACCCAAGCTATACAACGCCCTTCCTGCGGAAGCCAAGGAACTAGAATTCCAAAATTTCAAAATGAAACTCAAACAATTTCTTCTACAACATGCGTTTTATGATGTCAATGAGTTGTTTCAATGGTACTCTTACATTTCAGAACAACTCAATTATACAAATGTTAACCTAATTTTAAGATCTGTCAGACTTCTAATGTACGATTTTATCTCTTTTTTATTCAAAGCTTTTTTGTAAAACCAATAAAGAATTGATTGATTGATTGAAACCGATCGGCATACTTGTCCGAAGAGTCACCATATGCCCCCAAATGTGTTGAGAAATAGGCAGAGTTGAATGGATACGTGTTTATGCATGTCTTCGAGAAAATGGAGTATGATAATAATAATTATTATTATGTTCCACGCGCAAGCGCTAATTTTGCTTGTTCATTGATCATTATATTTATAACTACCACAACCCTAAAAGGCATACGCTATAAAATCATCACACATTTTGGCAGCGGGCTACATACAGCATAGAAAGCAACACGTTAAACATACACATCAGTTATTCTGTTGATACAACTGGAATAGTTAAATTGGAAGTGATTGGATAACTAGAAATATTTTTTCTTGGTTACTGACTGTAATGAATCAAGTATTGAGGAATGATTATTTATCTGAGAGATAAATGTGCATTTTGTACTGAAGACGTACTTTTTTCAATATTTCTTACAGAAAACTAAATAAATTATAATGTACATTTAAATTACGATCTTTTCTTAGTTTTATTTATCACTAAAGTCACTTTATCCTCTTCATCACTCACGCACATCCTAGTCAAATCAGATGCCACGGAGGCAGTATCACAGTTACTGTTTCTTTCCAAGTCATCAACGAGGTCGTTTTCGGACTCGTGCAGATGGGTGCACTCCATGGTGCCGTGGGAGTCCTTTTGGCTGAAGACACTGGACCTCCTCACAATGGCGAGTTCTGGGGGTCTGATATTACAGGAAAGGTCTTCTGTATCAGGAATCACAATCGAGAGACGCCTCGTACTGGAAATATATAAAACTTTTTTATTTCAGGTTACTTCAACAAAGAATTGCATAAAGGCAAAATGCACTGAGACAAGAAAAGCAAAAACATAATAAAAAATAACAGCATTCAACCCATTAGCGCCCACATATACCATATATATCAGTAAATTATATATAAAAATTTCCCCAGATCCAGGAAAGATGTGTGATCGTGTCGTATCAGAGTAATATACAGGATCATGAGCTGGCAAAATTGAATTGTTCGTTGACTATCATTAGGCTCAATCAAATGTCCTCGCACACCATATATGGGAAAATGGCTCTCCGTGTAATTTCTTGATATGTTGTAAAATTGATCATTCTGGTGAAATGTTTCAATAGGCGCAACACCATCCTATGACTAGTTCTCGAGATACACAGTGTTGAATACGAGAAATATTCACTTTTCATCACTCCGTATTTCCCAAGTTATAACTTAGTTCGGATTTATCTTTTGTGGTATTATCATAACATCCTTGTATGACGAATTCATGAGAATTTCATTTCCAAATCTTTTCGTAGTACAGGGCGATTTCACTTGATAATAATGCTATTTTGAGACTTTCATAATTCTGTTGTTTTATAAAGAGAAAATGCGAAAAGGGGTAGAATTATCACATAATATTATAAATCTATCATCACAGTTGATACAATTTATACAGGGAGATTCACGAATATGGAAAAATAACGAATTTTCGTTTTTGGGACACCTTGTAGTAATAAACCAACCTAAAATATAACAAAATTCTCGTGAAGAATGTTAAATGATGTGTTTCTTTGTATACAGAGTCGAATGATGTCAATTTGAAAAATTAATTATACTTTAATAAATGAAAACCTTGATTTTTTCTATCACCCTATAGCTCATAAGGGAGTACGAAAAGGTAGCGTTATTTTTTCATGGGGCAATTCATATCGTACAAAACTTTAAAAGGACTACTATGACGGGTTTTTCAGATACAAGGCAATTTGTGAAAAAGTCCATATATTTCCATTATTTTTCGCTAATAAATGACCACTTGTTTTCCCTGGATTCTAGGTGTGGATCTTAAATGTGTAGACTAACCAATCCACTGAAGTCTACTGATGTGAATGGGAAGATACTTATGTTAGATAATTCATTCAAAACGTAAAAGTGAGGAATTCAGTGACAGTGAAATCAACAGTATTTTAAATAATTTCCTCGCCAACCCAGAGGTGAAGTTTCCGGCGCGTTTTTTCTTAGTGGTGTCCCCGCATGAGGCCTTCTCCACTAGAAATAGGGATAATCAACCAATAACAACTTGAACGAACGTCCTTGCGAGGTGGAACACATATATCCCATGACCATTATAAAGATGTCCGTCGTGGATAATGCAGGAAGGCAATTCG
The DNA here is from genome assembly GCA_944452925.2 of Chrysolina oricalcia. Lineage (NCBI taxonomy): Eukaryota > Metazoa > Arthropoda > Insecta > Coleoptera > Chrysomelidae > Chrysolina > Chrysolina oricalcia. The sequence goes on from OX101815.2 coordinate 64,176,618, forward strand.
GGTTATTTTCCATAGCAATAATGTCATTCATCACTGTGTTATTACAATTGAATCATATTTTTGTATCATCCTGAATATCAATAGGTGGATTTTCCGCAGCCATATTGTCCAGCAAAGTTCAACAAACACTAAAGTCACATAAACTTGAACAGTACAAAAAAACTTCAATTAGTCCAAAAATACAAAAAAGTTTTTGAGCTTTATGACAATAAGAAATCGACTATTAACATTAAAATTTTGCTGATTTTCCCCTCTTTGAATTGTTCTCCATGCCTACTACGAGATGACAGGAATTCAGATAATATATTCAAATACAAGAAAAAGAAAGAGAAACGTTCTCGAAAACATAATAAATACGATTCGAAGATACAAAAACATAATTGAAAAATGAAACGTTCCTTTGGTGTAAAAAATTTGACGAGAATTTGAATTAATATATACTCTATATTAACCGATAGAAATAAATTCAAATCATGTTTTTATTCTGATTCATCCTATGTGGTATTTTCCTTATGTGACATATTCATGAGAAACTCATGTCCAAACCTTTTTGTAGTACAGGGAGATAATATGCTATTTTGAGACTTTCATAATTTTATTGTTTTAAGAGTGAAAATTCGAAAAAAAGAATTTATGCGAATGAAACAGGTATAACATGACTTCTGAGAAACACTAAGCATGAAAAAATAACTTTTCCATTGAATCGCCTACTAGACGATGCTTGTGCAGATAATAATTCTAGTCATGACTTTCTTTCGAGGGATACGAAACGCTATTGTACGGCATTATAACTGATCACTATTTTATTAAAGAATCAAAAGCTCCAATGAAAGAGGCTCGATGAGAAAGAACTATAGCAAACCCGCCGAAAACTGGAGTGAAAATATAGCATGGGGAAATGTAGAGATTTTAAATTTTTTCACACATTTTTCGTCTTGTATATGATTCCGATAAAAAATTTCTACAATATGAAAAAATATCGCTACCTTTTCGGACTCCCTTATGAGCTATAGGGTGATAAAAAAATCAATGTTTACGTTTATTAAGGTATAACAAATTTTTCAAATTGACATCATTTGACTCTGTATACGATGGAACACATCATTTAACATTCTTCATGAGAATTTAGTCATTTTAGGTGGGTTTATTACTACAAGGTTTCCCAAAAACCAAATTTAGTTATTTTTCCATATTAGTGAATCACCTTGTAAAAATTTTATCAACTGTGATGATAGCTGAAATGAATTTATAATATTATGTGATAATTCTACCTTTTTTCGCATTTTCTCTCTACAAAACAACAGAATTATGAAAGTCTCAAAATAGCATTATCATCAAGTGAAATCGCCCTGCATCACGAAAAGATTTGGTAATGAATTTCTCATGAATTTGTCATACAAGGATGTGATGATAATACCACAAAAGGTAAACTACAACTAAATCATAACCTGAGAGATACAGAGTGATGAAAAGTGAAAAATTTTCATATTCAACACCCTGTATCTCGAAAACTAGTCATAGGATGTTGTTGTACCCATTGAAACATTTCATCAGGATGATCAATTCTACAACATCCTTTGTGGAATTGTTTTATTGATAATAATTCCTTACTTGCACGGCACTGTTTTGAACCTTTGCTGTAGTAATGAATACATGACATGACAAACTACTGATTTTACACTTCATAAACCACTAATTTTAATGAATGTCTAGGCAATATACTGCGTTCAGGATACCATCTCGTGGATTATATCAGTTCGTACGTATGCCTTTGGGTCTTCATAACACTCCAGAGACATCTCAGAGACTAAGTGGTTGTTGATTTTTTTGTCCTGAGATTGAACCTTTTTGTCTCAGGTTTCTGGACGATATTACTGTCACAACTAACTCAACCATGAATAGAGAAAAATGTTCTTTCTGTTTGGATTTTGCAGTAAACCAGTTTGGTAATGAAGTTGATACAGGAAAAGTTGAGGCAATCGTGAAGTAGACCAGGATGGAAAATGCGAGAGAAGTTAGACGAGTAATTCATACGATCTCTCGGTATCGACGGTTCGTGGAGACTTAATAGTCCCCTTTGATGCTTTCCTGAAAAAGATTTGATTTTGACAATAACTCTGAATTTGCTTTCCATGCAGTCAAGAACACCTTGATGAAACCCCCAATGGTAGCTTGTCCCGATTTCAGTCATTTGATTCTCGTTCGAACTGATGCTTTGGACTATGGCTTCGGCGTTGTGCTAACTCAAAAATATGAAGATCAGGAACATCTTTCACGGACAATCAATAGGAAAAAGCAAAATTACTCCAGCACCCAACGCGAGTGATTGGCAAATTTGTTTGGTATCAAAAAATTGCGTTGTTATTTAGAGTATTCAAAGTTTCATATGGTCACAGACTATCACTTATGAACCTGGCTGGAGAATCTTAAGGATAATTAAGGTCAACTAGGGAAACGGGCTTTGCGTATGCAGCAATTTGACTACAAAGTAGTACGTCGACGAGGTGAAGATTATGTTATTCCGGAAATATTGTCTCGAGTCTTGCCTCTAGAGGAGCAAGAAATTGCAGTTGATGAATGTAATGTTGTTCGCGTCTCATGGTATATTAAGAGGAAAGATTAAGTTGTCAAGGATCTTCTCAAACTTGCAAAGTGGAGAGTTGAAAGCGGAAAATTGTATTAACAAATTTGTTGGAGATTTTTCTGAAATTCGCTGAGAATCAGACGTTTGGATCTTGTGGATTTATCAGTGGTAATAACACAAGTGATTGAATATTCGCGATAAGTCTGTCGATTCATTTCTGAACGAAACTGAATTGCTTCGAGAAAGCACCACGAGTGCGCAGGACGACTAGTGTTTTTTTGTCGATACAATTCAGTTGAGTTCAGAAATAAAAGACTGACTTATGAGATAAATTCAATCACGAGTGGAATTTTATTAGACTATTTCACGAAGCATTAAAAGTATTATTATAAACATGAACAATCAATTCATCATAATCATAATCAATCAACTATAATCACAAAAAATGTATTGTAACTATCAATAATTTATTATATAGTTACGATGCGACTATATTGTCGTTTTCGCCTACAATTATGATCTGTCAAAATGTCAAACTTTTCTTTGTCATCTATGGTTACATCGTTGAAAACACCAACGCTGACAAGTCAATCAGAATTGAGAGACAGTTGGTGTTTTCGCGATAATACAAGTTGTCTTTGATTTGTGATTGGTCAGATTACGTGAATATCTTGAGAAGAGTGGAATAGTCAAGGGTAATATAACAAGACCTTGATAAATAGTCTACTATTTTTATTGCATCTAAATTTCGACTGTATTTTATAATAATTTAACGAGACATTATTTTGGCATTAATAATCTGATGAGAGCCCGAGAGCGAAGCTCGAGGGCTTTCATCTCTGATTATTAATGCCAAAATAATGTCGAGTAAAATTAATAAATACAAGAGAAATTTAGCATCAATAAAATAGTCCACAATTAATCAAGGTCGTGTTATATTTGTGAAGATTATTTCTTGAATCTACTTCTTTATATCAGTCATATGAATGAATGAAAATTAAACAATTTGGAATAATTTATTCAAAATATCAAGAACAAAGCACAAATTCTAAACAAAAACAGCACCATCTTTATAATTTATCAATTGAAATTAAAAACACAATTATTGTATGTGACATTTCCACCATGCGTAATTTGTGACATTTGTTCAGCTTTTGAAGAACTTGCAGTATTAACCGTAGAAGGTCCACATTCATTCTCTTATACAGCTTCAACACGATTGATTTTATTTGATGTTTAATATGTATTTATTTAGAGTACTGTCAGATGCTCAGGCTCCTTGATATGAGTATCATGCTGAATAGTCGGTGACTATTGTGCATCATGTAAATAGTCGCTAATAGAGCGTGTTGATTGGTCCTGTCAAACAGGAAACAAACGTATGATTGGTTGATGACTGATATTTAATAGACGAAAGAAATAATCAATGGAATTCATCTGAAAACTCCTGGAAGGCAAAGTATTACATTTGACGATACATTTTCAGGGCAATAAAATATGATCGTAATTATCATTTTCTGACATCTTTCAATGGATATACAAGATGAGGCTGTGAATCATTCGGAAGAAGTACATGTAACGAGTATAATGTAGGACTTTATTGCGCAGTATCCAACAAAATATACGTTATTCAGATATTTTTGTAGTATGTGAAATAGTCCCCCCTACCACCCACTGAAGCCTCATGGTATATCCTGAAATATTTTTGATCTGGACGCTAATGGGTTAATACGATTTTATGAACAAATACTCAACAAACCAATAATAAACAGCAATAATTAATTATAATGCGTACAAAACATAATGAGACAAAACACATCCACTTTTTATTTTACCTAGATTTTTGTGATGTATCATCCGCCGTTGAAGATCTCCGACTATTAGAAATATTTTGGAAGCATTCCGGTGAATTCGGTCTGCAATATTGAATATTTTGTTTGAAATAGTGGACATTTTTCATGTGATTTCAGTTTCCCTATCAATCCTCAAAACTAATAAATGGAGCTGCTGATATAGAATCGGAGGTGAACATAACGTTAAAAATGCTCGAGGAAGAATTAAATCTCATGATTACAGTATATTAAAAATGGACCACATAAAAGTAATGGTAGATCCATTGATCTCTTCTATCGAAAAATTGTTTTTGATGTGTATTCAGGCTATATAGACAGCCTTGTCACATTCGACTAGTCTTGTAAATTTGTACATAATAGACCGGGAGGCGAGAGAGGTTTTGCATGTTTCATAGGTCCCACGCTGAGACTCTGGGGGCTGATAGACAACGTTATTCCCCAATGTGAAATCCCGGTATGGCACCTCTGAAGTGTAGCTTTTAGGGTGGGTGAATTTTCAAACGTGTAATTAATATCCATGCCCATGGATCATAGGCCCCACTTTGATTCTTGTTTTATGTCGTCAAGGAGGTCGCCAAAGTCCGCGAACTCAATATGCCATACTAATATGGCGTCACTTAAGGCCCACCATACTTACCGAAACGTGTAATTTTTTCACTGTGGAAATGGATCATGGGCTCCACGCTGTTGTTTCGTGATCCTTGTTAACAATGAACTGTAGAACAAAGATTTCGAAACGCCATACCGCTGGGGCGTCGCCAAGTGGCCGCCATACTGGACCAAATATGTCATTTTTAGCAATGAACATGTCTGATAGGCCCCACCATGGAAATGTATTTTCATTGTTCATTTTGAGGTCCTGAACAAAGTTCTGAAAGCGCCATACCGATGTGATGTCGCCAACGTCAGATATTGGCTTCCAAAGTTGTCACATTTTTATAGGTTAAGTGTATGAATGGCCCCACTGCCATACTGGCATTTTTATATGTATTTTGAAGTATACAGTACGAATATATCACTGCCATACCGATGCGATGTCGCTAACGTCAGGTATTGGCTTCCAAAGTTAGCACATTTTTATAGGATACCTGTATTAAAGGCCCCACTGCCATACCGGCATTTGTATGTGTATTTTGAATCATAAGGCACGAATATATCACTGCAATAGCCATGGCATGTCGGTAACGTACACAATCAATCCTATATACAGGGTCCTGCAACTACACTCCGGTGGTACATAGCTTCTAAACGGCGCAAATTAACAATTTCTTTCGAATGCAAGCATGTTTCCTTCGTGAGAGAGTATCTTTGGAATATATTTCGAAGTATACAAGGTGATCCAGAAAAATGCACCAAACCAAACTTATGTTTTTTGTAACGGAACACCCTGTATTTCATCACATGGTTGAATAGAGATTACTTTGACAATTAAAAAAATATAGGGTCTTGTATATCCATCAACGTTATTTTCGGAGATATATCGATATTACTTCAAAAAACATAACATATTCAACACTCTGTAACTATTCGTGGAAAAATAATTCTAAAACTTTATGGGAGGCGAAATGACTCCAATATGGTCTAGGTTCTGTAACATTTGAAATTTCATTAATTTTTGTGTACCAGATAGATGGAAACACAAATTGAAAGATATCTTGTTTTTTCAAATGGAAACCCTTACATTCAATTTCAGTATTGGAAATGCCATAAAATTTCCTTTCACACTTGGTATTTACTTCACCTTGTAAATAATGTAAATTTCCAATTGAAAAAAGCCAAGATATCTTTCAATTTGCGTTTCGATCTATCCGGTACATAAAAAGTAATGAAATTTCAACTCTGTGTCATGTTACAGAAACTAGACCATATTGGAGTCATTTCGCCTCCCATAAAGTATTAGAAATGTTTTTCCACGAAGAGTTACAGAGTGTTGAATACGTTATGTTTTTTGAAGTAATATCGATACATCTCCGGAAATAACGTTGATGGACATACATGACCCTATATTTTTTGAACGGTCAAAGTAATCTTTATTCAACCATGTGATGAAATACAGGGTGTTCCATTACAAAAAACATAAGTTTGGTTTGGTGCACGTTTCTGGATCATCTTGTATACTTCGGAATATTTTCCAAAGATACTCTCTCACGAAGGAAACATGCTTGCATTCGAAAGAAATTCTGAAGTTTAGAAGCTATGGACCACCGGAACGCAGTTGCAGGCCCCTTATATCTTGTTTTGGAAATTTATGTGTATATGATAGTATTGGGTAAAATATTTTGCATGTACAAAAAAAAATACAAAAAAACTTTTAAAAAAGCTTTTATTTAAATGGACCAAAAAGAAGAAAATAAACCGAAGTAAATCGAACCCATCATTTTGTTACATTACGAAAATTCATATGATATACAAGCTTGTCACGAGGAAGGTATTCCTAATAAATTCAATTTGAATTCGTCTGTAGCAAGAGTTATTCTCGCGACATATGATATGAAATTGCATGATGGGTTCGATTTACTTCAGTTTATTTTCTTCTTTGTAGAACATTTAAATAAAAGCGTTTTTTAAAAGGTTTTTGTTTATTGTTATTTTGTTCTTTTTAGCAGTAGAGTATGTTCTATTATCTGTTTCAATAGACGCGCCAAGGTGCTAAGTTTCTCGGCATGTACCCCACTGTTCTCAGCTTGCCTTCGTTCATTAGCATGCGCCAAAAATTAAATTTAAAAAAAAATAGAGTTTTTCGGTATGGCACCCCTTTAGCGACACGCTATCGGTGTGGCAGTGTAATCCCCGCTAAAGTGATCCAACAGAGCATCTTAAAACCAAAACGCCATATTGGTACCTATTAGACATGTTAATTGCTAAAAATGACATATTTGGTCCAGTATAGCGGTCACTTGGCGACGCCCCAGCGGTATGGCGTTTCGAAATCTTTGTTCTACAGTTCATTGTTAACAAGCATCACGAAACAACAGCGTGGGGCCCATGATCCATGTCCACAGTGAAAAAATTACACCTTTCGGTAAGTATGGTGGGCCTTAAGTGACGCCATATTAGTATGGCATATTGAGTTCGCGGACTTTGGCGACCTCCTTGACGACATAAAACAAGAATTAAAGTGGGGCCTATGATCCATGGGCATGGATATTAATTACACGTTTGAAAATTCACCCACCCTAAAAGCTACACTTCAGAGGTGCCATACCGGGATTTCACATTGGGGAATAACGTTGTCTATCAGCCCCCAGAGTCTCAGCGTGGGGCCTATGATACATGCAAAACCCCTCTCGCCTCCCGGTCTATAATCTTTATCTTAATTTGGTGAAATTCCAAACCCAGTATTTATATTTAAATTAGATTAATTCTACTGACTCAACTGACAGTTCAACTTTAGTTCAAAATTAGTACAACTTATACATCTTGACATGTGAAGGTGAAGTTCTCTAACATTCATTCCCTTTTTTTATTATCAACAAGGAAGCTTATAGAAGGTTACCGCTCGTGTCATCACAAGTTGAAAGGTGAGGGCTGCGTCTTTCCTAGCTTGCACAAGTATCTCGAAGACTTCTGAGAGTTTCGAGTAGGGGTGCAACAGGTTGCCGGAAATAACAAAAAAAATACTGAGAATTGTTGGAAATTGATGTAAACCCGAGTAATAATAATTTTTCCATAACGTGACTAATTTTCCAGAGAGTACAACAAAACTGCTTTTCCTGAACATGAATGTAACGGTAAAAGTTTACTCAACTCAGTGGTAAAATAATAAATTTTTGCTCGAGGGGAAATTTATTTTTAAAAGTGAATTGTTCAATTTTTCGATCCTACAATCTTGATTGCGAGTTCTTTGTTTTCCTGATTTTATTTATCTTCAGTAGTTCATATATCTAATGATAAATATCAACACTAGAAGCACCAATGGATCCAATTGACAACATTGAAAAAAATATTCAACTTGATGATTTTTGATTCTTCAGTGACTCCATGACCATTATCAACTTTTTGATTTATCGATAAAAAAATTATTCTAGTAAGCAGAAATCCATTTCCCTGCCGAAATTTTTGGGAAAAGGGTTGTTTGTTTTACTGATGATGAACAAGAATGAAAAAACCGCCTTGCATTGTTCTCCCTTTTGAGTCAGGCCAATTCCTGCTTTTGTCTCAGTGAGAAATAGTTTCTTCAGAGTAAGGGTCTTTGAATGGATATCTGACAGATTTAATTCAGAATTGTCGGTGGACATATTATTTGAGACTGAAATTGCATTATGAGTCAGAACAGATTTTTTCTACAACCACACTCCAAAACATGCTTTTCTGCATAGTTTTACGTTCGCAAACATGATTATTTCTCACAATAATTGAAATTTGACATTAGTGTGCCGCAAAGTGACATTTCTGTGCCACAAAGTGACATTTCTGTGCCAAAATTTTTCAGTACCTAATTTCTAAGCAATACAGTTTTCGTGACAGCAAGGTGAAAGTATATTTTGAAAATTCTGCATTTCGAAGGTATATTCGATCAGGCAACTTCAAGAATGAATAGACAAAGTCTATTGGTTTATATAATATGAGGGAAATTGTCGTACAAATTCATAATATTCTGAACTAAAATCATAGACATCACTACTGCTGTCTCAAATACCCACATACACACTATCCATTGCTAGGCAACGGAGCAACATCTTTCGAATCATTTGAATGTCAACAAACGTCAAGCATAAAATATTCGTAAAATATTCTTGTCCCGTCATTTTTTAATGAGATTGAACTAAAATGATAGCGACAGTTCTGAAATTGAAAATACTCCGCCAGAACTAAGAGAACAAATTAATTCATTGTCATTGAATTTACAACTTCAAGAGGAAATATAAGAATGAGTCACTGACTTTTCATTCCGTCTTATAGTATAGTATTATTTTTAGCAAAAAGAGTGTTGTAGAAAAAGTATAGTGTGTAACACGAGCAGAAATGCAATTTCTCACTCGTTTGAATTGCAGCACTCGCTTGCGCTCGTGCCGCAAGTTTTTCAAACTCGTGAGAAATTAGCACTTTTCTGCACTTGTTGCACAATATACTATTTCCTACGAGCGTGCGGAAAAGTAACTTTTCCGCACGATTTTTACTTTTCCGCACGATTTTTACTTTTCCACACGATTTTTACTTTTACGCAAGATTTTCTCTTTAAAGCACAATATTTTAATTCAAGATTACTATATTGTACAATGAGCATGAAATGATATACATTTCCCACGAGTAGGTAGGTATATGAAATTTTGTAGTACGAGCGAATTATTTTTTTCATAACAGATTCTATCAAAAACACTCATGTCGTCTTCGAATATACAAATATTGAAAAATATAACGAAAATTGAACAGTAAGTACTCTCATCGATTTCAAAACAAAAACAAACAAAAAAGTAACTTCCCCAGGATTCCAGCGTAGAACGACCTTACTTTGCCAACTGAGCTATTTCAGATATTAATTTAATTGCTATAATACCATATCAAATCCTGTCAAATTTTAAATATCACTATTTATTTTGATAATGTCTTAATTACTTAATTAATTATATTTATATTTTTACGGAATATCGGAAAGTTATTATCAAACAGTCGTTAATAGACTAGATTCGATCTCATATTATAAATCTCGCGGTAAGATAAAATCATGCGAAAAAGTTAATTTTCCGCACTAATGCTGAAAAGTTACTTTTCCGCACGATTTTTATATTGTTGAAAATGAGGATATTTAGGAATAACTAAATGATCTATCTAACTATTCTGTCTTATGTGACATTTTGTAGCATTATTATAAAATCTTTTTTAATAAAAACCTTTTTTTTTCATAAATAAGATGGACAAAAACACTCGTAGGAAAAACATTGTACCTAACTCTTGCGGAAAACGTCTTTTCCGTCCTTGACGGCTTGCCGTCGCGTGCGGAAAAGTACTATTTTCCGCACTTGTTAGGTAAATAACTATTCTATAATTGATGTTGCCTATTTCTAATTTAACTGGAAATTATGAAAGAATTATTTCCAATAAGTCATTTAGAATAAAGCATCAACGCGATTCAGATAGTGATATATCTTTTATGAGAAAGCAATAATCTGTTCAGTTTCTATCTCAAACTGAAGGCTTATCAAAAGTAAGATATTGAATGAATACTTACAAAGGTGTATATCGAACAACAGACGGGGTTTGTTTCAATTCAATCATTGAGAATCTTGTCGAATCAAAATATGTTTTGGGAATAGTTGGTTTAACTTCAGGGGTGTAGCTCTCCCGTTTACTTCTCAATTTGTTCAAAGATAATTTGAGTTTTCCTGCAACAGAACAAAACTTAGTACTGCATCTACAAAAAACTGAAAGCAATCTTCAACCATATATCGACAAAAAACTACTCTACAAATAAAATTTTAAATAATACCTGGCTGAATTGGACCAAGCTGTTGAGCTATACTGAAAATATAGTCTGCTGTCCAGAAATTGGGTATCCTCACAAATATTTTGCCAGTATCAGCAGGAAAATAAAAACCTAATTTGTGAAGTAGTAAAACGAAAGGTTGGTGCTTCAGAATATTCGCTTGGTCAGATGTCCAGGGTATGACTGGAATAGGTAAATCCAACACTGAAATGAAATGTTTTTTGTAAACTCACATATTCGGTATTTTATCATATATCATTACATTTTCGTGAAATTTTTTTCCTATACACACTATAATGAATGACGCGAAATATTTTCATTGAAGCTCTCATTGCAGGATTGAGAAATTCTATTCCCACATCAGTTTGCGAATTCTTGGGATATTGTTTTTTGTATACAGGCTGATTCACGGTGGATGGAACATTAGACGTTTCTGGTGAACCAGACAACGGATCACTTTGAAAATTTGATAAAGGGCATATTCGAATATTCTCTAGCCAACTAAAATATTTTCGACAATGCGGTGTTGCCGCTTCTATTAGAAAGCAGTAGCAACTTTGATTTTTCAAATGGAACACTCTGTATATAATATTATTTTTGGAATCTCCAACAATTGCCCGACCACTTTTCTTGATATTTCCCTATACCTATCTGTTACCGTTTTCGAAATAAAAATTAATTTCATTTTTTTTCTTCGAAAATCATGACTTCTAAAAATGCCGATATCTTTTAGTTAAGAAGTACTATGATATCGAAATTTGGTTTGGAGTTAGGTGATACTTGGACACTTCCCACACGTCAGCCTAATCTCCGTTACTTCAATACAGGGTGGTAAAAAAATACAGTTTTTTCGTTTGCTTGAAAAAGTTGCTGAAATTTGATTATTTTAAATAGAACACCCTATATATTATTAAAAATTCGGAAAGCTGCTGAAATCTGCTTTCTTTCTATGTATATCATACCTATACCTAACTAGTCAAGTTTCGGACTTATGAGCATTTATTTGTGAAAATGTCCCGTCAGAATGGTATTTCCATTCGGTATTTGGTAAGCAGGATTACTATTTGACAGTAGCGTTGTGATATTCTCCTAATAATATCGACAATTTTGTCACTTCAGAAATTCCAAATACCTTCAAAACGATGGAACAAAACTATTCAAACGAAGTTCTTATGAATTTGTTTATTATTTTTGTACAGTGTGATAAAATTATCAGCAGAACATATAGAAAGTTCAATGAAATGTATCCGAATCTACCGCCAATGAACCTCAAGAAATTTATACGAATTCAGAACAATTTCAATGCATTTGGATCAACTTTAAAAGCACCAAGAAACTTGCCTCGACCCGTAACTTCTAAAGACAACCAGATTAATATCTTAGCATATTTTCACGCATTTCCCGAGTCATCGATAAGAAGTGCTGAAGAAGATTTGGGTATAAAATATTCATCGGTTCAAAGAATCTTGCGAAGACATAAAATGCATGATTATAAATTCACCAAAATTCAAGCAATGAAGCCTCAAGACCCTCAACAGACAGTAGAATTTTGTGAAATGTTGTTGACACGCATTCAAGAAGATCCACTTTTTTTAAATAAAATTATTTGGACTGATGAATCGAAATTTTCGAGAGAAGGGATTTTCAATAGAAAAAATCGTCATTATTGGTCCAGTGAAAATCCTCACGTCACAAAAGAAGCCGGATTTCAAGAAAAATTTAGTTTTAATGTCTTCTGCATGTTGATGGACAACAAATTGAGGTACGTGATATACGAGGAGTCATTAACATCCAGAAGCTACCTGAATATTTTGGAGAATACTGTAGAGAGTTTCGTGGATAATCTGCTACTCGAAGAATATCGAAACTGTTGGTACCAACTAGACGGAGCTCCTGCACATTGCACAAGAGAAGTGAGCGCAGAACTGGAAAGACTTTTTGACGATCGGTGGATAAGGCGCTTGGGACCATGGAATTGGCCAGCGAGATCACCTGATCTTAATCCATTACATTTTTATTTGTGGATAATGTTTAAAGAAAAAGTTTACAAAATACCCGTGCGTTCGAGAGATGAATTGTTAGAAAGGATTGCCCAAACATTTGAAGATTTGGATCCCAATGAAATCAGATCTGCCAACACGAAAGCAGTCAACACCCGCATTTTAAAGTGCTTGGAAGTGAACGGCCAGCGATTCGAACATATTTTGAAAAATATTCCACATGATTGTTTTACTTTTTTATAATTATTCATATCAATATTTCCAATTTCAAGTTTCTTGGTGCTATTTTAAAGTTTATCCAAACATATTGAAATTGTTCTGAATTCGTATAAATTTCTTGAGGTTCATTGGCGGTAGATTCGGATACATTTCATTGAACTTTCTATATGTTCTGCTGATAATTTTGTTACACTGTCCAAAAATAATAAACAAATTCATAAGAACTTCGTTTGAATAGTTTTGTTCCATCGTTTTGAAGGTATTTGCAACTTCTGAAGTGACGAAAATGTCGATATTATTAGGAGAATGTCACAACGCTACTGTCAAATAGTAATCATGGCCTGCTTACCAAATACCGAATGGAAATACCATTCTGAAGGGACATTTTCACAAATAAATGCTCATAAGTCCGAAACTTGACTAGTTAGGTATAGGTATGATATACATAGAAAGAAAGCAAATTTCAGCAGCTTTCCGTATTTTTAATAATATACAGCAACTTTTCAAGCAAACGAAAAAACTGTATTTTTTTACCACCCTGTATTGAAGTAACGGAGATTAGGCTGACGTGTGGGAAGTGTCCAAGTATCACCTAACTCCAAACCAAATTTCGATATCATAGTACTTCTTAACTGAAAGATATCGGCATTTTTAGAAGTCATTGAAATTAATTTTTATTTCGAAAACGGTAACAGATAGGCATAGGGAAATATTAAGAAAAGTTGTCGGGCAATTGTTGGAGATTCCAAAAATAATATTATATACAGAGTGTTCCATTTGAAAAATCAAAGTTGCTACTGCTTTCTAATAGAAGCGGCAACACCGCATTGTCGAAAATATTTTAGTTGGCTAGAGAATGACCGAATATGCCCTCCATTAAATTTTCAAAGTGATCCGTTGTCTGGTTCACCAGAAACGTCTAATGTGCCATCCACCGTGAATCAGCCTGTATTTTTCCATTTCTTGTTGGACCTCTGAACCAGGTATTCAAAATGATAAGGCGCTCATTTAGCCGTAACTAGATTGAAATTATTAATTCCAGTGGCGTTTCATTAGGCACCAAGGCCAATAATATTGAGGAAAAAGTACGCCACTGACTATTTCCTGTAGTTTTTTTTCCACTGAGCTTCTGAAAATACAACTTTTTGGTCCCTTGTGTTTTCTTCATATCTAGCTTCGTTTTCGACTAAAAAATGTAAGCCACTCTAATGCATATCATGAACTCCTGCTTTGGACACCAACTGGCAGTGATAATATTGTCATATCAGTCAAATTCAGAGTTGTCAATAAGCAGTGAATGAGTTACAGTAAATTTTTTGTTTTTTCTCGAAAACGAAGATGGATCTGAAGAAAGCAAATGATACCAAAAAGTTAAATTTTCAGTTGCATATCCTGAAAAAAATTTAAACTACCGAAAAAATTCACAAAAACATAAGTCACCAATTTCATAACGACTACTCCAGGTAGTTTTGAAAGGGTCAGACAATCAATGACAAATCGATTTCAGTCACGTATTTCATCAGGAGGTGGACATTTTTATCATTTACTGTAAGATTGACAATTTTTATTTTTCATTTTTATTTTATGTTGTCTATGGATGGTTTTAGAATGAGTTAAATTACATTTTTTGTTTCTTCTCGAAAACGAAGCTGGATCTGAAGAAAACACAGGATACTAAAATTTGTATTTTCAGTTGCTAACCCTAAAAAAATCAAAAACTATAGAAAAATGTCAGTGGAGTACTTTTTCTCAATATTGTTGGCTGTGGTACCCACTGGACATAATAATTTAAATCTAGTGATGGAAAAATAAGAGTCTTATTAGTTCAAACAACTGTACCAAATTTCAAACAAACTGGTTCAAGGATATTTATGATGTTTTATTAATACCGCCCTGTATCTCAGAAACAAAGCAACTCCGTACATTTGTTCATAGGAACTTTATTCCTTGAAACGAACTAGCAAATCACCTTCGACAGTTTCGTAAAGTAGTTAGGAAACACCTTGTATGAGATAGGTGTCCACAAAGTTTACTTGTGCAAAAGCTCTTACATACTGAATATTTCTTTCATTCAGCAATGCACACATGAACAGTTTTTTACAGTCGTCTCAGAATTTCCAGGGTAACTGACTCATTCAGCAAGAACACTATTAGGGTGGAGATTAGCGCAGTGGATAAGCGCCCGCTTGATAACCGAGAGGTTCCAAGTTCGGGCTTTTTTCATTTTCAGATGTGAAAATCTAAGTGATTGAGTCTGGTGTCGGCTGGAAATAATACTCCACAATTCACTGTTGCTTTAAAAATTAACAGTGCTGCTACTAAGGTGGCGTATGGAGTTAGTAACAAGGCCTGTCCAGAACACACGGCTAATGACCATAGCAGTCGATGCCAAAACAACGAAGGAAAAAACAAAAAAAAGAACACTATTTTAAAAATAAATAACGTAGATGTCAACTCACTTGCAAAATAATAAACTGTTGGTTCCATTCTATTATCCGGAAACTCGTCTGGATTACTGAGTACCAATTTGGCATAACAAGTTTCTAATAAAGAACTCTGCAACCAAATCAAAAACTTCCCTTTATTTTCTTTTATCAGAAACTCTCTCAGAACTTTAATATCATTGTCGATTAGGACGTCATCGTTTTTCAAGTTTTCCATGGTGAAATTTTCGAAGATCTTCTCATCGGAATCAATCCTCTCGATTTTGTTGTGTTTTGTGAGATCGTTGTATTCTTTTTCAGTGATTATGTTCTGATCTAATAGTTCATGAATCACAGAAAGCTGCGTCTTGTACCTCATACCGCTTTCTTCATACTTCTCTGTTATCTTTGCAATCGTGTCAGAAGACTCCCTGCTCTGGTTGTAGTACTTGAGAAGGTTGTCTTTTTCTTCTGTTGTCCACCTAAATAATAGGAGTATTTCATCTAGAGAGCTACACCTAAATAAAAACAAAACAATTCATTTTAGATGAAAGAAATTTTCAGTAAAATTTCCGTCACCAGGAATGATGTTGTTAGTACTTGAGTCCTCAACCAATGAATTCTTAGCTTTAGTAAAAAAATTAGTTTTATTGCCTGAAATGAAAATGTGCTGTACTGCATGCAACGTAAAAATCTACTTACTCGGATTGGCTGTATTCTGAGTCGGAACAATGGTCAATTTCCTTCAAGTTTTTGCGGGATTTTTCTATAATTAATGGGTTTTTTGCAGATTCCACACGATGGCTATTTGGGGTATTTATGAACTTGTGAATAACGTATTCGATCAAATCCGACCAATCCTGGTGGTGAAAATAAATTTTCATTAGTGAATATAAACGATCGACATTAATTTCAACTTACGTCACATAATTCATAGTCAGTGTCCCATATTTGAGAAAAAGTTTTCAGAATACTAGGTTGGAAAAGAGATGATATATTTTGCAAGTCACCTCCTATATGATGCATCATGGTGAATATGCAATTATTCACAAACTCCCCATTTTCTTTGAAACCTTCCAGCAACAGACCATATTGTCGCATTATATCAACAGTAGCAAATCTGAAAATTTAAGTTAGGAGAAATTATACAATTGGCAGAAAATACAGACAACACACAAAGAAAATAATATTGAAAATTTATTTCCTTGCTGAAAAAAAGAATCTTGGGAAAAACTGTATTCATCTCAAGATAATGAGTGTGACAAATTTGACATTTTTCCAAATCCATTATTTTTTTCTTTGAAACTGTCTTTCCCTCAAAGCGGAATCAAAGAAAACTGTGGTTGACAAGGGGATTGCTTATATCAAGTCAGAGACTGAAATATATGCATCAATCAAGTGGCAATGACAATGCCATCCAATACTTCAAACGATAGAAGAAAATCTACAACCAATAAAACCAAATTTGAATACAGTAGTCAATTGAGTAACACAATGAAAAATAAAACGCAAGCAGCTGGTAGAAACTGTTTTTCAACATCGGAAAAACGCAAAATAAATGATGATATAACTTGGGAACATGTAATAGTTTCCAATGAATTCAATAAGTATTTCACAAAAATTCCACGTCTCCTAATCAGCAAAAAAAATGAACCCTTTCAAGTAACTCTCAAAAATAGACTTCCAAATACATTTTTTGTCCTTTAGCAAACTGAATCTTAAACTTTAAGCATCATCCTAAATCTAAGGAGTTCCCTTTCTCAGAAATCTGATGATACAACCATTAATCTATTGAATTGCTCTGATGAGAATTGTACTTTTCCATCATGACTCAAAATTGCCAAAATTATTCCGACTCATAAATCTGGAAAACTCTCATAAATTCAAAATTTTCCGTTTGAAAACGTTTTTGAAAAATGCATTGCAAATGCAATCACAAATGTCATCGATGGGTTTGACTTAATGAACTCGAATCAATATAGGTTTCAAAAAGGAAAATCAACTTCTAATGCAATGGTGACGCTTGTGAATAAACTCTCGGAGAAGCTAGACTAAGGTTAAGGTGGTTTGTACTTTTTTGGACCTGAGCAAGATATTCGATCTTGTCAACCTTGATATTCCTTTGACAAATCTAGAACTGTACTGTTTCAGAGGGTATCAAGCGAATAAACACGCTTCGGTAAGAAAAATAATTGATGTTGGGATTCCCCGGGGATCTGATTTAGATCTGGTATTTGGTATGTGTGAATGATACTTTTAATGTGAGTTGTATAATGTATGCAGATGACACTTCCCTCATAACTACAGGAACCAATGTAGAGCAAACATTTTGAAAGCCAATGAAGAAATAAAAATATCCGAAGACTGGTTCTCTTCAAATAAATCATTTTCCAAAATGAAGGAGACAAAATTCGTAAGATTCCGTCAGTCAAATGATAAATTCGATCAAGCCTATTGCAAAGATTTGATGACAGATCTATCAATCAAGGACCATCTGTGAAGTTACTTGGGCACCATGTGAATGAACACTTTACATGGTCCACACATATAAATGAAGTATGCAAAAATCCACTGTGTTATCTCCTATAGCATCTCAAGAAGACTGTCATACTGATGATAATATATTTTGCACATTTTCAGTCAGTCATGGCATATGGCATCATAGTATGGGAAGTATCCCAGTCGACAATATGGTGCTAAAACTCCAGAAAAGAGTCTTTAGAAATATCGTTGGAGTTGGCAGGAGAGCAAGTTGTAAGAACATCTTTGTACAGCTGAAAATCTTGACTTTCCATCATTTGTATATCATCCAGCATGTCCTGATATATTCCAAAGCAGAGTTGGTATCATTTAGAGCGCTGGGAAACTGCAGATGGTCCGAATCCAGCAACTGGCTATGACCATTGTTTATATAGAAGATAGTTAGTCAACCTTATGGGATTATAATTGGATCAAAATGGATGCGACATGTAGATGGCGATAGTGAGCTCGCATCCAAGTCATGTCGTAACTTCAGTGATCTGGCCTCCAAGTCATGTCGAAACTTGATTGAAACAATGGAAAAGCATTAAAATCAAGGTTTTTTGAAGAAACCTGCATTAAAATGACGTCAAATATTCATGTTTGTAACTAATCACGCTAGATGACACTCGCGTTTGTGTCCAATACCTTTTCCACAGGCATTGACTAACTATGTTCTATTTAAACAATGCTATGACTCATCACAAATTTGGTTAGGAAAATCTCAAACAAATTCTAACGTAGGATAAGACTGGTAGAAGTATTGTGGAAAAAGTTCTCGAAATATATTTCACTAATATTGAGATCCCACCATTGTTTAGATGTTTTATTGATAGCATTTGGTTATCGTAACAGTCTTCTACCAACATATTATAAATGTTGTTTAAAAAATTGTTTCAACAAATCTATCAATTACGATATCTTACCAATGTTTTCATGATCCTTCAGTGTTATATTGATAATTATTAATTCTTCAATTTATCGTAAGTGATATTACATTAATCACCAACCGTTCATTTTTTTCTACCAATATTGCTTGAACTATATTTACTAATATTTTCATAATATTACGCTGATAGTGTCTGAATACATCTTTGCTGAGGGGGTAGAAATCTATATTCTCATAACATGACTATTTCTAAAAAAAACATTGATTCAAACTGAAAATGTGGGAGCTTTGAATAAATCGAAACTATTGGAAAGCGATTTTATTATTAGGAAGGGACCACTAATATATTCCAAGTCATTTCGTATTCATCTGACTTACTGTTTCAAATGATTCACCAGGATGATTTCTTGATTCTGAACGGAAGAATAATTTTCCAGGAACAATAAGAAGTTATGATTTGTCAGAATGAGATCCTGTAAATACTGTCTACTCTGCAGGTTTGGATTGTACTGTCTCAACAATAGAACGAACAACATTTTCAGATTTTCCATTTCTCCTATCTGCTTTTGTAACTTTGCCAAGTGATCTTTGTCGGCATCGCTGAGATGGATCATTTTCTGGTAAGCCTCAACTCCTTGTAGAAATTCCCTTATAGCTGTTACCACCTGAAAATAACCGAAAAAATCATTAAAAGCACCTGAGAGTAAAAAAGCAGCACAAGCACCGTTTGAATACCCCCCTTTTCGTACTCTATTAGTTATGTCTTTTTTTTTAATATTTGAGGCATCTCCTATACCATTTTATACTCTGGACAAAACGAGCAAGTTTTCAAGGCAAATGTCCAGGTTATCGTGAGATTAATTTGTCACAAAAGAAGTTGAAAGTTTCATAACAGAAATCTTGAAGGATTCAAATCGGAGAATATTTTTTCTATAAATTGATGGATGTAGCCGTTACTACGTGGTAGGAAATCATCACAAAAAATGAGAAATAAAGTTTCTATGTTTTTATACCACTTCTATTTGAGATAGAGCGTTCTCGTTACCTTTGTCTGCTAATAATCTAGATACAGAAATTAAAACAATCATACAGATAGGACAAAATAATGGTTTCCAAGCGGCCACAATTCAAAAGTTAGTCAGAAAACATCATCTTAAATTTTCGCACAAATTAATATACCCCCAGGTCAAACAATCAGAAACTAAGAAATTTGTAACTTTAACGTACTTCGGGAGAAGAACAGAGGCTATTGCGGGATTCTTTAGAAAGAATAATATAGAAGTAGCATACAGGCCGCATGCCAGGTTGTCTAATTTTCTTTTCAATGCCAAAGATAGAATAGCAAAAATGGAAAAATCTGGAGTTTATAAGCTTAAGTGTCCAGAGTATAATGGTGTTTATGTGGGACAATCTGGACGTAATTTTTCAAAAAGATACGCTGAACATGAAAGGTCCTTCAGACTAGGAAAAAATGATTCGACGTTTTCAAACCATTCCTTGGAATGCAACCACAAATTTCCGAGTCTGAACGATACGGAAATTTTGCACTATGCAAGCAAGGGTTGGAAACTGAATTATTTAGAATCCCTAGAAATTCATAAACACAGATATTGTGGATGTAACCTACTGAATGATCAACTGGATTTGGTCTATTCACCGGTTTTTAAGGCAGCCCAGTCACATTGTCACAAATAAACAAGGTCCAGGTAAAAGTCATTAATGACCGTTAGTCATTAAGACAGGCCTCGTGTTATATTATTTCAGATTATTGTATTGTTTGATAATGTCCATATAGGACGAAACTGCAGTAACGTTGGTTACAAATAGAAGTGGTATAAAAACATAGAAAGTTTTATTTCTCATTTTTTGTTATATTTTTTCTTGTAGACCGTAAATGACTGTATGGAAAATCTGCAACTATTCAGTAATATTTATCGAAAACAAGAATTAACATGAAACAATCCTTATTTTCTTGAAACACAAAAGAATTATCTGAGATTTGAATTAAATTTTTTTAAAGTTTCAATATCTCGTAAACCGTAAGGTTTTTACTGAGGTCAAATTATGGTTTTATGAACTTTTTTATCACACCTACAGTGTGATCCATGGTTCCAAATGGACCAAAATGGGTAAAAGCTTCAAAATGATGCGGTCGTAGATAAAATATTGTTAATCTCATCTCACTTTTCTAGACTTACCAGATGCAATCGCCTCAAGCAAGGCTTCAGGTCAACATCGGGCATCTTATAACTGATTTCAAGTTCCTCATATACCCAAACTCCTTGAAAAATCAGATAGGATAAAATTTCGTACGACAATACTGGACTAATGTGCTCCGGGTCTAGTTCCAACTGGGTGGCGAACTTCAAAAAATAGGTGACCAACCAAAAAAAGTGGGAGGTGTCGATTTGGACATGGATGTTCGCAAGTAGCTGGGAATGCAAGTCGTTCACCAAAGTGCCGTATCCTTTCAGTAGAAAATCAACCGTGAATTCTTTCAAAATGTTGGCGATATCCTCGTCAGTCGGTAGGTGGTGCAACAGACCCTTCATGTTGATGCTGGAAATGAAGTTCATTGTGGTTGGTAAGAACATCGTTTCAATACTAAAATATCTTTAAAATTTTTGAAAAATTAATTTGAAGTTTTTGAATATTTTATATCTGGTAATGTATTGAATCTTTCTAGTGAAAGTGAATGTAGTTCAAAATCTGAATATTTTGACCAAATTTTTCTGAATTGATGTATAACCCTTTTGAATATTCTTGGTTCATTTGAATACAAATTTGGCTTTTTCAAATTTGATAAGTTAAATTATTATTGGTGCTCTTGTACAAATCTGAAGATGGTGTATCCCAAGGATAACCAAATATTACTTTTATTCATCAATCTATAAATTATTAGTTTTTGTCTGCATGTTGACCACACTGCTGTGATAATAAATCTGATTCTAGAGGTAATATGTGCGTTATATAATAACAACTGAATAATTTTGCTCATAAATTGTATTCTTCTGATAGCTCCTATCAGAGGAAAAATAGAATTTTTGATTTTTTCTATATGACAATCAAAATTCAAATTTTTGTCAATCATTCGACCCAACTACTTATGTTTCCCAACTTCACCAATAGTTCTGTTTTTAATTTTAATGTTCAATTTGATATTTTCCATATGGTTTGTATAATTATCATAAAGACAGTTTTTTCTGAATTAATAAATAAATTGAGTTCATTGAATCATATTTTAATTGTTTTAATATCTTTTTCCAAATTTGCATTGAAACTTTAGACATTTTTAGAAATGTGATAAAGTAAAGTATCATCTGCAAAAAAAACTGCTTACCAATAAAGTTCATAATGCAATTCACATAAATCAAATGAAGAATTGGTGCCAAAACGGAACCCTGCGGAACTCCAAATGTTAATACTTTTACGTAACTTTTAGGTTGGTCAATAAGTGTATATTATATACGATTTTGAAAATAATTTTGAAATATATTCAATACAAGTCCACTTATACCCAGGTTATTTAAGATGTCTTATAGAATTGTATGATTAACAGTGTCAAAAACTTGTTTCAGATCAATGAATATTGCAAATACTACCCATAAAGTCAGTCACTGCGCTGCTTGGGTATTGGAATGTTGTTGGAATACATAATGAAATTTTTCAAAATCGAAATTTGCTGTGATGAAATTAACTAGGTAATTTGATTTTCACCACTTTTACAAAAAATTTATCTGAAACATTAAAAAGTGCAACTGGAAGATAATTTGAAATGTTTTTTCTATCACCTCCTTTATAAATAGATTTCGAAATTGTTCTCTTCAAACGGTCTGGAAAAATACCTTTCTCATATAATTTCGTTCAATTTCAGTTGAAAAGCTATCTCAATTTTAAATTCCTAATATTGTCGAAAATATGGACAGATATACATGAATTTGCATGAACCCAAAAAATTCCTATATTTTATTCAAGTTGGGAGACCAAATTTTGTTTTTTTTTTTTCAAAAAAATTTCAGTTCCTTTCAAAGTTGAGTAAATATTTTTTTTCAAGTTGGGTAATCTCATTTTCTTGAAAAAAATCAGATTTTATTTATTTTTGGGTCAATATCTTTTTATATTTATTTTTTCCCAATGATCACTTTAATTTTTTTCAAGTTGGATAATCACTTTAATTTTATTTTCCCAAAAATTTTTCAGATTTTAGTGAAATGACATCGGATAGTTGATAAATCTGCAACGCGCTCCAATAACAACGCAAAATTAATAGAATAAACAAAATACTAAATAAAATTAATCAATAATTCTGACTCATGATTCTACCGAAATACAAATATATACCAAAAATTAGGTATTTTTTTTTTCCAAATTGGAAGGAACACGAGTTGAAAGTAGACTCATCGTTTCTTCCATCTGTTTGTAATCAAATATGGCTACTCTATAACTTTGTTCTACATAACTGCAAATATTGCCGACATAAAACCATTTCATTTTGAAATAAACCTTTTTGAAATCACTTTATCGTAAAAAAGCTAATGAGCAAATTTTTTAATAGTTAGTTTATTTTATATAAATCATCCATGAATATGGTGCGCTCTTGAAAGTTGTTAATATTATGATTTATATTTCACAATAAAATTTCATTAGCAATGAAAATGTTATCATCTATATCACAATGAGTTTCTCTAAACAGTTATCAAGGTATAGTTACAAATTTTTCAATATAGGCGATATTTATATTCTCACTACCTGCTTGTCTTCATCGATTCAGAATTGCTTCTTGCAACCCTAGAGTTATTTTAAAAACATTTTTGTTTCATTGTTGATATTCCTAGTTGGATTTTCAATTACTCATTTTAAAAGAATTATAAAGAAATTGTCGAGATTATTTCAAAATATAGTAAATATAGCAAATAAAGCAGCCACAATGTTAATAAAATTGTTCTTTAAAAAAAATTCAATTATTTCATTAACTTTTCCCAATAACGTTTTCGCAATTGTAATATGAAATAAAATTGATAGTTGGGCATTGCCATATCTATCAGTTAAGGAAATGTTTATATTCTGTTGTTACCTCTGAGTTCCGATAGCTAACATCTGTAGCTACTACCACAAGTATAAGGAAAGCAACCTCATAGGCGACATAGGGTGGACCCTATACCCGATATATGCGACCTCATCAATAGATAACTCACATATTCGTTTTCCTCCGTTTCACAAGCTTTTTCCTCCGCAATTCCTTCTTTTCTAGGGCAGTGGTAGCCCTACCTTTGTTGGTAGTATAACGCAATTTCTGGAAAGTGTGAGGTTTTTGGTGAACCGGTTTTTGTAAAGGCTGATCATCATCATTGCTGGAGGTGGAGATGGATTCCTGGTTTTCCACTTGGGTCACGTAGCCGCAGTCTGAGATTTCGCCCTGAGAAGGACAGACAGAAGACGTTTTTGGGCCCATTACGTTCTTTGTGCCCCCGTGAGGAAAGGGGGTTTGGGATGGGCTATCGTAAGACTGAAAATCGAAAGAAAAGTTTTAGAAAACTTATTCGAACAGGATTTAATGATTTTTACCTCCATACTGTTGCCCATAGAAGATACGCCACTGCTAGTACTGTGTTCCGTTTCAGTGCTCTTATTCCTTTTCATATCTGCCAGAGACTTGCTTCTGTTTTGAACTGCCCGAACAACTTCATCTGTACTGCTCTTCAGCCTTTCTGAATTCACGTTGGCCTTGAATGATTTGCAAATCAATATTTTAATCTACAGAGTCATAATAAGAGCGACAAACTTCGCATACAGATTCCTTGCCTTATTTCGAGGTAAGAAGTTTTTATCAATGTATGTCCTAAAATATATCCTCTCTGAGATACAGGGTGTCGAAAGTACGAAAAAAATTAAGATTTTTTTTTCAAATCTCCCGAAGGAATAATATTAAACTTGATACAGCAATCTAGGTTTATCAATGTAAAAATTTGAAGTACTAATTTATAATTTGTATGCACTAGCGGGCGGTAAAGTACACTTTACCGCCCGGTTCGCCGGGCGTAAAGTGGCACTTTACCGCCCGTAGGCGCATTATGGCCCGGCGGGCCGTAAAGTAGACAAAATTCCAAATTGTCTATACTCACACATCATTTCATGCAATTCCTAACACGAATTAGAATCATTTCAGTTCAATAGAGCAATACTCTTTCTAACATTTGTTCATAATGAACATATGAACATATGAACATATGAAACGTGTAGAGCATTGCAATTCAAGTCAGTATTTGTGATTCGCGCTATAAAACCGCTAGTGCATAAAATTTTGTATGTATCACGTGCGTAAAATGCGTTTAAGGCCTTCGGCGTGTGATGGCCCTCGGCTAACGCCATCGGGCCATCATCCACGCCGCAGGCCATAAACGCCTACTTTACACCCTTGATACATAAATAACTATTATGAACCAGTGGCTGGTTCATACTTTTACTTTTACCTTATCTTTTACCTTTACTTCAAGAAAGTTGACACCGTTGGTTTCAGTAGTAGCGTTCATACTACATACTTTTACCCTGACAAAAGTCCGTAGGATTCAACTTTTGCCTTAGAGAATCGTGAACGTAGAATGGTTTTTACGTTCTGCGCCAGGGTCAATGCAAGATAACATATAAATAAAATAGCCATAGTCGCTAGTTCCTTCTTGTTATTTGTCAAGTACTGTATTTTGTCAACTAAAATTTCTTTTTCAATCATACTTATAATGGATATACAGTGTGTCTCACTTTTCATGGAAGCACCCCGTTACTTCCGTAATTATCAAGGTAGAATGATAAAACTCTCAGGACTGAAGGAAATTATGGAAATGCATCTACCGGTTCAAAGGTGATGGCCTAAGTGATATACACTGCCCGCCAGTCGCGATGGAACAACCCATTTTTACGGTAAATCATATTATGGGGCAAAATAGAAGCAAAACTCCATCAGATTCGTGATCAGGACCCCCAAATTATTACAGGTATTCCTTTTTCCTAAAAAAAATTCAGTCCTGAAATATCCGAATTTGTCACACTTTTCATAGAAGCATCCCCGTAACTTCCGTAATAATCAAGGTAGAATGATGAAACTCTCAGCACCGAAAGTAATTATGGAAATACACGTACTGCTTCAATGGTTATGGCCTAAATGATATACACTGCCCGCCAGTCACCCGTAAAAATGGGTTATTCCATCACGACTGGTGGGCAGTGTATATCATTTAGGCCATCACCATTGAACCGGTAGGTGCATTTCCATAATATCCTTCAGTCCTGAGAATTTCATCATTCTACCTTGATAATTACGGAAGTAACGGGGGTGCTTCCATGAAAAGTGAGACACACTGTATATCCATTATAAGTATGATTGAAAAAGAAATTTTAGTTGACAAAATACAGTACTTGACAAATAACAAGAAGGAACTAGCGACTATGGCTATTTTATTTATATGTTATCTTGCATTGACCCTGGCGCAGAACGTAAAAACCATTCTACGTTCACGATTCTCTAAGGCAAAAGTTGAATCCTACGAACTTTTGTCAGGATAAAAGTAAAGGTTAAAGTATGTAGTATGAACGCTACTACTGAAACCAAAGGTGTCAACTTTCTTGAAGGAAAGGTAAAAGATGAGGTAAAAGTAAAAGATTCATCTATGAACCAGCCACTGGTTCATAATAGTTATTTATGTATCAAGGGCGTAAAGTAGGCGTTTATGGCATGCGGCGTGGATGATGGCGTGGATGATGGCCCGATGACGGAAGTTACGGGGTGCTTCCCTGAAAAGTGAGATAAATTTGGATTTTTCAGGACTAAAATTTTTCAGGAAAAAGGAGTTTTTGTAATAAGTTGGGGGCCCTGATCACGAATCTGATGGAATTTCGCTTCTATTTCGCCCCCTAATATGATTTACTGTAGAAATGGGTTGTTCCATCGCGACTGGAGGGCAGTGTATATCACTTAGGCCATCACCATTGAACTGGTAGGTGCATTTCTATAATTTCCTTCAGTCCTGAGAGTTTCATCATTCTACCTTGATAACTACGGAAGTTACGGGGGTGCTTCCATGAAAAGTGAGACACACTGTATATGATACTATAATAAAGAATATTCAGTAGTTTGACTGGCTCTTCAATAGAAGAAATTAAAATTGTAAGAATGAAATAATGAAAAAAACCAAAACTGTTTTAAATCAAAACACTCGAAATTTATCAATGGGGCGCATGTGTCACTTTTTCTTTAAGAATGGTTTATTAACTGTCGATTTCACTGCTCAAAGTTAAAGAAAGGGTGAAAGAAAAAGTAAAAGTAAAAGTTTGGTCTATGAACCAACCATTATCTAAGTGAAGTATCATAAATTTGAAATTGAGTTTGTTCGTCAGTTGATCTGTCAAAACAATCACATGCGAGATAATGTATACATACCAGTGAATCCACGACATCAATTCAATCAAATAATATTGTTTTGCTTCGATTGTCCCAACATATAAAAATGTTCAAGAGACTTACAAATATTTCGATATCCTGTACAAAATTAGCATTTTATGATTATTGCACACAGGAAATTATGTCTGTACTCAGGAGATATCTTCAGTATTTCTCAATTATCTCTAACCCTTCACTTTTAGGCACTTCCTGGCTATGACTTTCAGGTTGAGTATCGGTAAGACTAACTGATGTCAAACACTCATTCATCCATTTACTTGTCCAAAGAATATATGAACGAAAATATAGCCACAAACCATGGAAACTACGCCACTGGTTTACGAAAATAAAAAATTATCACTTCAAATTATCACGTTGATAAACCTTGAGTAATGTAGGTACCAAGTTTCAAATTGAAAAAAAAATACAAATTTTTTTCATACTTTTTCACTTCGATATGAGGTGAGGAACCTGTATTTGGAGTTTGTCGGTCTTATTCTGACTCACCCTGTATATCACAAGTAGATTGGCAGTTTTGCCTTCTATGAAATTTCTCAACCATACTTTTATTACTTTCAGTCAATTCACTAATACACCTAGTACTGATCGACAAGCGTAAGGATGCCTCCGAGAATTGGTTGCGCAGTAGACAAAACCCTGGAGTGGGGCAGGAGCTCAATCGCTCTGCCATATTAAACAGTAGTCGATCTTTGTCGCACATCTACTCACGCTTTCTATCGTTTGCGCATCTCAGAGGCATCCTTAAGCTTGTCGATCTGTAGTCAGTATTAATTTATGTTTTTGTAAGTAAAACATTCTGTAACAAAACGTAACTTTGAAATTTATTTTAAATGTACAACCATTGAATCTACATATACATCCGAAAGCCATTAAATTCAGCATTTCCAACACCGAAAAGGGTCCCGAGCCTTCACACCAGTGAATGCTATGAAAATCGTTGCAATACCGACTTGAGAGTTATACGAGGGGAATTTATATTTTCGAACAAAATATTTTGTATCCAATAATCAGTTTCATTATGGATTTAACGTCATATTTCCATCAAGAGAATTGGTTCGAACCATAACTGAGTGTTACAGAAAAATCCATGACATACAATTAGTAGACATAAGAATAACTGTTTATATACAGGGTGAGTCAAACTCCGACAAACTCCGACTACAGATTCCTTGCCTCATTTTGAGATGTAAAGTATTTATCAAGGTATGTCCTAAAATGCATCTCCTCTGAGATACAGGGTGTCAAAAGTGCGAAAAAAATTTAGATTAATTTTTTTTTCTCTAAAACTCCTGGAGAAAAAAATTTCAAACGGTGCACTAATCAAGGTTTATCAACGTGATAATTTGAAGTTATAATTTTCAATTTTCGTAAACCAGTGGCGTAGTTACGATGGTATGTGGTCATATTTTCCTTAATATTTTCTTTGGACAATTGAATTGACAAATGGGCGTTTGTTATCAGTTAGGCTCATCCATACTCAACCTAAAAGTCATAACATTCCATTTGCCTAAAAGTGAAGGTTTCTGAGTTATTTGTAAAAAACTGAAGATATGTCCTGAGAAGAGACATAACATCCTGTGTGCTATAATTGCATGATGCAACTATATTATAACTTATAGGAATAATTGTAAACCTCTTGAACGTTTTTTAATGTTGGGAGTATTCATAACATAGTACAGGTAAGTCAGAATGAGACCGACAAACTCCGTTTTTTTAATCGAATATTTGGACGAATCGATTTCGTAAATTCACCGATATGTGACCATACATTGTTGCATAATGATTATTCTGAAAGATCCACTGACAAACCCAGCCTCAAATTATAATACTCCTGTTAGAGGGGAGTTAAAGCCTAAAATAATATTTGCGAAAAACTGTAAATACCAACTTTTAAATTTGTTAAATTTTATGTTGGAGTATCATTATCAAAGTCATTTCATACTGAATTATCCAGGAAAATATTTTCCAGTCATCATGTTTTTGGTGAAGAAAAACAATTATTGTGTATTTATATCTTCTCAAATGATAGAAACGGTTTATAGGGTACACAACATAAAAACAAAAAAGGCTCAAAGTAAATGTTCAAATGGACCACCATTTTGTTCGATACACAATTGGCATCTCCGTATCATTGACTGTTGCACGCTTTGGAATATTCCTGGTGAATCCTGTATTAACGTACATGCTGCTAAAATTGTTGCCGTTAAATCTTCAACAGATTCTACAGGTGTCAAATACACCAGGGATTTAAGGTATCCCCACAAAAAAAGTCTAGTTACGTTAAATCCGGAGAACGTGCAGGCCAGTGTATGGGACCACGTCTATCTATCCACTGATCATGGAATGTTTCATCAAGAAATTGACGAACGATTCGTTGAAAATTGGCCGGTGCTCCGTCCATAATCCATTTTGAAACGATCTTCACTGACTGAAATGATGACAGATGACTTGACAACAATACAAACTTGTTTGGGATACTATAAATAGTGTCAATCGTATCTACTATGCTGCGTTCGAGTTGACGCCCTAAACGATCCGGGCGCGCTCCCAATAACCTTATCGCATTTCTTCTGAAAGTCGGGGCAAATTCTGTTCCATTATTTTCAATGGCATCAAAAGCAAAAATTTTTTCGCACTTTTGACACCCTGTATCTCAGAGGGGATGCATTTTAGGACATACCTTGATAGAAACTTTTCATCTTAAAATGAGGCAAGGAATCTGTAGTCGGAGTTTGTCTGTCTTATTCTGACTCACCCTGTATAAAGAGTTTTTTCATAATGCGAAAAATTTGCAT
The DNA here is from genome assembly GCA_944452925.2 of Chrysolina oricalcia. Lineage (NCBI taxonomy): Eukaryota > Metazoa > Arthropoda > Insecta > Coleoptera > Chrysomelidae > Chrysolina > Chrysolina oricalcia. The sequence goes on from OX101815.2 coordinate 64,206,777, forward strand.
TATATTTTTTTTTCTCGTAAACGTCGGAATATCTGAGTTATAAAATATTTAATGCATAAGAAAATTGTAGAAGAAACCGAAAAGAGAGTCAATTCACTATTAAATTTTCGAACAACCCTAAACAGAAATTGGGATTACGAGACCCAGGCTAACTTGAAGGACAGATATTTTATGCTTCTAAACTTGAGTCCTGTTTTGAATCTTGAGAGAGTTAGATGTTTGCTAGTAACGTGACCTTTTCTGGTAAGTGATCTGTTCCAAATTATCCGTTTAATGCTTTAGTAAAATAATACCTTTTTGAATAATTCTACCGGGTGGCTACGGAAGTATTGCCTACGGAATATCTCAGTTATTGTATGAAGTAGGTTTGTGAAATTTGGAGCGTCGATATAATGACATAAGAGCTAGAATTTGAGCATATTGACATGTCGAAGTTAACTTCCGGTCTGACCGGAAGTAACATCAACTTTCTTATTTTGAATGGAAACCCTATTTTTTTTTCTCGCTTTATTCAGCATTCAATTCCCTTTCTAATGACATATCACAAGTTGGTATCTAACCAGAAACTAGATCAGAAAAAAAATATTATTGAAATTCACCGAGTAGGCCGTGGAAGCAAAATGAAAGCCAAAAATTGAAAAGTTGGCTATGGAAACCATACGTCACTTGATAACAGTTGCTACTACTGTGATATTTTATTTTCATTCGTCGGCGTTATAAAAAGCCGCCAAAAAAATATTGGAAACATTGGGAAAAAACAATACTCTGTAGGTCCATAACTTAAATAGGAACATACAACTTTTTCTTGCCTGTACTATTCAGCATAACCATTCCTTTCTAATGATATAATAGAAAATAATTTTTTGAACTGAGATACCAAAAAATCCAATTATTATTCTTCAAATAACAAAACAGATTATCGCCATACGCAAAAATAAAATTAAAAATAATGTGGAATGATAAATTATATCCTGTAGGTTCTAGGTTAAATAGGAACATAAACGTACTTGGTCTGTGCCATCGTCCATAGATATTCTAATATCTACCTATGGACGATGTTTGTGCTATTCAGAATAATCATTCCATTGCAATAATCATTCGAACCAAAATATTAACAAGTAGGCTGATTAAGATGTATTTTGGAATGAAACAAAAAAGAAATGAGAGCTGTCACGAACGCTGCTACCCATATTATTTTGACGTTCGAAGTAGTGTTTTTGATTCTGCTATTTTAAAAGGGTTTGAAAATCGAAATCAGTTAGTGGAATATTCAAAAAATGCCCCGTTATTCACGAACCGAACAAATTGAAATGCTTCTCATTTATGGTGAATGTTTAAAAAATTCTTATGCCGCTGAAGGTATTTCCAGTGGCTTGAAGAAAAATTAAGAACTGAGCCTGATGTTCTCGAAGACCAAGAAGCATTTGTCATTAATGAGGAAACTGAAATTAATGTATTAGCTTTAGTACAATATGATAGCACAATTTCCTTAAGGCAGATTGGCGCCGAATTAGCTATAAGTAAGGACTCTGCTAGGAAAATTTTGAAAAAACATCGATTGAAATCCTTTGAGTATCAGTTGCATCAACATTTGTATGAAAATGACGGTGAAAGGCGCCTGGAATATTGTAATTGGTTTCTTCGACAAAATGCTGAGAATCACCTATTTAACTATTATATCTTGTTTACGGACGAGTCAAGATTTACCAACAATGGATTATTTAACAGGAATAATACAAGGTAGGTACTGTACTTTATTTGGATTATTGTCGATAGTCGAAGTGTAAAGTGCTAAAAGTGTGAACGGTCTTTTGTTCCAGGTACTGAGCGATAGCAAACGAGCACCGGTTTCGACAAGGCGGCTTCCAGGAGAGATTTGGTGTGAATGTTTGGGCAGGAATAGTTGGAACTCATATTGTTGGCCCCATTCTTTTTCAAGGCCAACTAACCGGAGAGAGATACTTTAATTTTTTAACGAATGAAATTTCGGAATTCATTAACAACCTACCAGCGGAAATAACTGAGAGAATGTACTTCCAGCAAGATGGCGCCCCTCCGCATAATTCAAGAATAGCGAGAAATTATCTTCAAAATCGCTTTCAAGAGAGACTTATAACAACCCATGGTCCAGTCAGGTGGCCACCAAAGTCACCTGATCTTACCCTGCGACTTTTTTCTATAGGAGCATCTTAAAAATAGGGTGTATTCCACACAGCCTACAACTCTACATGAGCTAGAAGTAAAAATTCGTAGAGCTTTCCAAGATATCACGCCCCAAATGTTGAGAAACGTTTTACATGAAAATATCACCTGAGTCAATAAATGTATTGACGCTGAGGGAATGCATTTCGAACATTTGTTTTGAATTTATTTTATCTTTAATCCTATCAATTTGATTTTTTTTTTCGTTTAATTGTTTTTTCGTCATTTGAAGAATAATAATTGGATTTTTTGGTATTTCATTTCAAAAAATTACTTTCTATTATATCATTAGAAAGGAATGGTTATGCTGAATAGTACAGGCAAGAAAAAGTTGTATGTTCCTATTTAAGTTATGGACCTACAATATTTTTTTTGGCGGCTTTTTATAACGCCGACGAATGAAAATAAAATATCACAGTAGTAGCAACTGTTATCAAGTGACTTATGGTTTCCATAGCCAACTTTTAAATTTTTGGCTTTCATTTTGCTTCCACGGCCTACTCGGTGAATTTCAATAATAATTTTTTTCTGATCTAGTTTCTGGTTAGATTCCAACTTGTGATATGTCATTAGAAAGGGAATGGAATGCTGAATAAAGCGAAAAGAAAAAAAAATAGGGTTTCCATTCAAAATAAGAAAGTTGATGTTACTTCCGGTCAGACCGGAAGTTAACTTCGACATGTCGAAATGCTCAAATTCTTGCTCTTATGTCATTATATGGACGCTCTAAATTTCACAAACCTACTTCATACAATAACTGAGATATTCCGTAGGCAATTCTTCCGCAGCCACCCGGTATAATGTAAATATCATGAAATTTCATTCAATTCACTGGTTCTGATTGGGTTTGGTTTGAAAACGTATAAATATTAAACTTCTTAGTTATTCCGGCGTTCTGATTTTTTTCTTTCGGAATAATAAATGATTTTGGCCGATTTCTTCGTTTTATTAAGTTAAAATATTTCTACAACTTTTGCCTTCGGCACAGATATTAATGAATAACGATTTCAGAAGTTATTGAATAGATTGAAATCCAGAAAAGCGTTGATATAATTAATAAATTAAATTGATTACTTAAAACTACTGTGTGTGCAGAACTGGTAGCAGCTTTCTAACATGGTTTGCTTGAGATTGAGATTTGATAGGTGAGTAAATGTATAATTTTCCTGATGTGTTCCTATACAGTGTGTCCCACTTACCATGCTCACCATGGGTATCTTTTTAATGGAAAGAAATACGAGGTCGGTTAAATGACACCAAATGTGGAGTTTATCAAGGCCAACTGAAATGTGATAAAATCTATTCGTTTTTGTTTTATACGCAAATAACAGATTTTGATCATTTTCATGTCTCTTGCAAGTGAATTTTGACCCACTTCTGGCGGTCCTAATAACTTTAAATTTGGCAGATATTCATAATTCCGGTGACAATGCACTATGGAATTTTTATTGAAGTAAAAAATGAAAAATTGCGCGCTCCTCCAATATAACGGGCGAGATTTGTTATGGTCCAATTCCATTCAAAATTGGTATGTGGGGGTTTTTGAAGTCGGAGATCATGATTTTTTCGTTAAAATTTATAAATTCAAGATGGCGACTTCAAAATAGTTCTTGATTTTGTATAAATGGCGATAACTCCGTTGTTATCAACAAAAAACTATTACTGTGACATATCATCTGTAAGAAAAAAATAAGTTACTCATAACTAAGTCATAGTGAGCTATGACCTACTTTGAAAAATAAAAGTTGGTGCTAATATCTCAAATTCTAGAAGAGTTGGTATAATTTTCATATTTTTTTCGAAATTTCATTGAAAAACTGCCATTAGAATGTGAAATTCCTTTTCGAATATTTTCATAAATAAAGAAGTTACGGAGGAGAAATGAAAATGATCAAAATCTGTTTTTTGCGTATAAAACAAAAACGAATAGATTTTATCAAAATATTTTTTCACATTATAGTTGGCCTTGATAAACTCCACATTTGGTGTCATTTAACCGACCTCGTATTTCTCACCATTGAAAAGATACCCATGGTGGTGGTAAGAGGGACACACTGTATAAACGCTGATATAAAATACTGACAAATGCACCGCTCGGCCTAACAATTATTAGTATCAGCTGTGATGAAACTCTATTTCACCGGAATAGCGTTTTATTATAATTCTTCGAAAACAAAACAGTGAGTATAGATAGAATAAAGAAATATGTAATAGACAAAAAGAGCTCACCTTGTTGCAATTATTATTATGCATGTTCCTGTAATTTCCATTATCACTCGAATCAGAAGTGGGATCTGAAGTGATGACTGGAGAGGAATCTTCACTTTCCTGTTCCGGGGGAGATGTGTTGCTCTCGTTATCCTCTGAGCTGTCACTGAACGATGCTTCCAGCCACAGATTAAGAAGTTTCTGAAGATTTCCCACGTGCTGGTCTTTGTACATCAGTGCGATGAGTTGGACCATAGTGACTCCCCAGTACATCTTTGAGGATAAATTCGAGTAAAATTAAAGTGGATTGGAGTTGTCAAATTCATTGGAAAACAAAGATTGAACTTTCATGGAATGAAGGCAAAAACTGTTATTTCTATTTGGAACTAAACACCGATCTGTAATATAACTGGATGAGCAGAGCCCGTTTCGTTCCATGAAAAAAATACGCCAAATTGAACCCTCTTTCCAAAACAGACAAAAAACTTTAAAGACAAAAAATTGTTTTTGATATATTTGTGTTGATGTGTTGAGATGTTACCTAAAATTCAGATCCTTAGAAAATCACCACCTTGATGTACAACTTTTTCAGAAAACCACGTATCACGATTGATAAAATTAATTATCACACGTTATACAAAACTAAGGTTCTATGCCATTTCTAAAAAGCAAACTGAAGTGGAAAGAGGTTCAGTCATACGCAAGAAGTTGAGTAGACTTGATGTATTATTTCAGAATCAATAATATCAAATAGAACATCAATAGTATTTTGCCCAAGTAGACACACACATCAGATATGGTATCTGTTTTTGGGGAGCATCTGTATCTGAAGGGATATTTTTTGAGCACAAAAAAGAGTAATTAGACTGGCATATCAAAAAGGGGATTCTGTAAAAGTTTATTCAAAGAAATGAAAATATTTACACTACTTGGACTCCTTATTTTTGAGCTATGTGTATCCCAAGTAGCACACCTATATTGGTAAAATATTGATACAATATTGTGAACATATTGGCGAAATATTTGAAATGTAATATTGGCGAGAAAAAAAATGTGAACATTCGGCGATATTGGTCCAATATTACTTGAATAATATTGGCGAAATATTCTTGAACTAATAGTGGCCTCAAAATGTTCGGCGATATTGGTACAATATAGCTGATACAATATTCTGACAATATTGGCACAATATTCAAAAGTTATATTGTCGAGAAGTAAAATGTGAACATTTTGCGATATTGGTCGAATATTGTTTGAATATTTTAGAAATAGTTTTGGTGGAATATTCTTGAAGCAATAATGGCCTCAAAATAATTATCGATATCGGTACAATATTTATCGATATTGGTAGAATATTTATCGATATTGGTACAATATTTATCGATATTGTTACAATATCATTTGAATATATTGGTGGATGTCAATATACCTTGGTAAATTATTAAATGTCCTTTAGTTGATGAAGGTGACACCAGAGTCTGCCTTTTGATCGCCATAACCGCTGAGTGAGCTGTCTTGAAAACAAGCTAGGGGAAGTATTTAATATACTTTCGTAGGTTTTAGAAGACGTTCTTTATGTAGAGCCACCTAGCGGATTTTTATCCAAGTTTGATCATGATATAATTTCAATATGTTTCATTGAATATTCGGCCAATATTATTTTAACGATATCGATAAATATTATTGAACCAATATTGACCCAATATTAATTAATAAGTTTTGTTGAATATTGGCGAAAAGATATTCAACCAATGTGTAATCACACTTGGAGATACAATATAGTTTTTATTCCCAGAATCGATATTAGGGGAATATTGAGATTGCGATATTTATTCTAGATGTTAAAAACGATGTGAAGACAATATTGTTTTATTGATATTGGTAAATATCGTTCAACCAATATTGACTTAATATGAGTTATTACAATTTGTCAAATAAAGTGGAAATGATATTCAACCAATATTCTAACAAACTTGAAAATACAATATAGTTTTTTTCCCCTATAATCGATATGACTGCAATATTTGGATTGCAATATTAATTCTAGATGTGGAAAACAATATATAACCAATATTGTATTATCGATATTGGTAGAAATTATTCAACCAATATTGACCCAATATTTCGTGTGATAATCTACATTCAAAACTAGTTTTTCCAATATTCCACCAATATTATTAATATAATATTGTTTTTTGAATATTCACCCATATTGGACCAATATTGATTTTTCGTTTACAATATATCTATATTGGCCCAATATGGAACCAAGATTCAGCCAATATGATGTGCTACCTGGGATATGTCTTTATAAATCAGTCATCCTTTTTATATCATACATAGTGATTTTCATAACCTCAAATCAGATCGAAAAATTATCTGCTTATGCCATATAGTTACACAAAAATTCACAGTAATGCTCCAAATATACTAGGTCCCAGAATATATAATTTACTACACAATAATTTAAAATCTGCGAAAAATGCAATCCTTTTTTAAAAACAGCTTCCTCACTGAACATTGCTATTATTCACTTGATGAATACTTCACATCTCAATGAACGAAGGTCCCCCAAATGTTATATATGTATTGTAGCGAATTTTATTGATGTCCTTATATTTTTTTATTCATAAGTATACTTATTTATATTTAGACTTTCATCTTTATTTATGTACTCATTGGTACCATTATGTGGTGACCAACTGTCTGACTTGATCCTATACTTTTGTAGTCTCCAGGAAAATAAAACTTTTGATTTTAATGTATATAAATTTTACCAATTCTTGGAGTACATTTATTGTTAATAAATATGAATAAATATATAAAAATATTACTGTTTTTTTTTTAATATCACCGGTAAATAATTGTTTTCATATAAGCTTTATTATTGATTTCAAATCCAGGTTGTTACCGATTGGTTTCAAGTCTGTTACTTGGCAGGTATTTTATACTGATTTTACTCCTATTTTAGTCTATCAGGTTATCCACTTGATTGATGAAAGTATATACTTTTGGTATTATGTTGAAAGAGCATTTATAATTGAAACTTATCTGGCAATTAGAGTTGCAGTGACTGAATACCTATAAGGTGTATTTCATATTCATACGTAGGTTCATGTTTTCTGGTCATAAATTGGGTGAAAATCAACCATTCACTTGATCTTGATCTAGTTTATGATTACACAAGTTTTTGTTTTGTGCTAACTATTAATGGTATTACAGTTTCGGATTTATCTGGCATCAGCAAAGTCTATCCTTCTGTTCAGAATTCCTATTTAATGCATAAAAACTGAAATATTAACTCATTCAAAACGAATCTGATTTGTGAATCCACGGTCTAATTTTTTTTAAGTACCCACTTCACAAAATTTATAATTAATAATTTTCAAAGAGATTAAAAAATCCCTTAACTCAACCTTTAGGTGACGCCGCTGTTTGACATATCATCAACGCGCATGTGTATTGCTCCAAACTGTCATACACTAGTTGGAGTAATTTTCTTATATGGAAATGCTCATCCAGTTATATTACAGATCGGTGGAACTAAAACATATGGGAAATTGGCTCTCTGTCAAATTTGCTGATATTTTATCATGTTATAGTTGGATGAGTCATTGGGAAAATGTGTGAGTTTAAATGATTTTGTAGTTGTCGTTTCTGCGATATAGCGGTCAAAGTTCGTAAAAAAGTCGTACTTGGGTACGATTGACAAAGAAAAAAACTGTTTTGTTAGTCGAAATATGACAAATTGATGTTGAAAAGTATCAATCTGAACTCGTTCACACGTCCAATCACAATATTATTAATGATAGTTTATTAGGGTGTATACGAGGCATAGTAAGAAAAGTAGTTTTCCGAGATTTTTTTTCTAACTCTATTCTAGAATCAATAACTTATATTTTGGTAGAACATCATAAACTACTCAACACTAATTTCGTCGCACCCCAAAATTTTGACCATATTAAAATCTGAATAACTTTTTTCTGCATTGAACAATTTGAATTCTGTAAACACTGTTTGCTAGCCCCGTCCTTCAGCTATAATCTCGTACTTCTTCAAAACATAAGGTTTTCCGCATAAAATCGCTACAGGGTATTATCTAAAACTGTGCAAAATTTCTGAACTTTCAAAAGGATCCCAAATGAAGAAAAAATTTTTTTTTTCAAATTTGACAGCAGTGGCATGAAGATGAACTCATTACGTCAAGACATTTTTCGAATTGTCTTATTATCTCTTTTGTTTACAGGGTGATCTCAAAAAATTAACTTTTTGGTTTTGCAGTCATAACTTTTTTCCTCGTCAACCGATTTTCAAAATCTCCGGCTCATTTTGAAGCTGAAACTTTAAATGAAGAGATATGAAGATCAGAATAGACTCAAGATGAAGATTGAAGATCAGGGGTTTCCTCAAAGGTGACCTAAATCTGAAACACCCTCAAAATTCGGTTGGGAGGAGAATTAAATGAAAACCAACTTGTTTTCGGAATGATCATCCATTCTGAATACGTCCAGATCTTTCTTGCTGTCAGTAGTCAAGAATTGTGCATGAAAAAACCCAATTGTAAAGGCAGGATTTTGAAAAAAAAATCAATCCATTGTTCGCCTGAAATTCATGGCCCGTAACCAAGGCAACAAGAATCAGAATCAATGACTGACAAGCACGATCTTGGATTACACGCAAGGAGACGAGCTGCCTGTCCCTTACTGAAACCTGTACATCGAGCAGCAAGACGATTATGGGGGGAAGAACATCGGGAAGAACATCAAAACTGGGGGAATAGCAGAGTGGAATAGGTGTATGTTTACGGATGAGAGTGTTTCGAAAGGATGGTCGTGTGTTGGTTTGGAGAGGGAGGAATGAAAGGATTTTGGAAGGAAATATGGAGGCGGGGTGGCTTTTGGAGGTGGAGGAGTGACTGTGTAGGGTGGAATATCGATGAATGGGAGGAGTGAATTGGTGATTCTGAGAGGAGAGAGTATGAACGGTGAGAGGTATAGAGATTTATGTATGAGAGAAATCGTGGTCCCTTACGCCGCAAATATCGACAACAACTTTCTTCTCGTTGATGACAATGCGAGACCGTATAGGGCTCACATTGTCAACGAGTTTTTGAGGGATCACGGTATTGAGCGAATGAACTGGCCGTCTTTCTCTCCGGATATGAATCCGATGGAACATAGCTGGAGTCGTATGAAATTGAAAGAAAGGGAAGGGCGAATGGAAAATTTGGATGACTTGGTGAATGCGGAACAGCAAGAATGGACAGCTGTACCACAGGAGTTCATTGATAGTCTGATAGACAGCATGCCGGAAAGGGTCAATGAAGTAATTGCCAAAAGGGGAGGTCCCACTAAATACTGAATATCATAAATATTTTTCAATTCTAATGTTATCCAAGTTATTTTCTCTTTGTTGTTGTTCAATAAAAACTCAATAAAACTTGTTTTCTTGTTCTTGCTAACACGAATAATGTTTCAAGATTGAGAAAAAAACCGCTATTGTGGAATGAGCCTCAACTGGTCAGGCTTGTCAGTCACTGAATGTGATTCTTGTTACCTTGGTTACGGGCCATGCATTTCAGGCGAACAATGGGTTGATTTTATTTTATTTTTCAAAATCCTGCCGTTACAATTGGGTTTTTTCATGCACAATTCTTGACTACTGACAGCAAGAAAGATCTGGACGTATTCAGAATGGATGATCATTCCGAAAACAAGTTGATTTTCATTTAATTCTCCTCCCAACCGGATTTTGAGGGTGTTTCAGATTTAGGTCACCTTTGAGGAAACCCTTGATCTTCAATTTTTATCTTGAGTCTATTCTGATCTTCTTATCTCTTCATCTAAAGTTTCAGCTTCAAAATGAGCCGGAGATTTTGAAAATCGGTTGACGAGGAAAAAAGTTATGACTGCAAAACCAAAAAGTTAATTTTTTGAGATCACCCTGTAAACAAAAGAGATAATGAGACAATTCGAAAAATTTCTTGAGGTAATGAGTTCATCTTCATGCCACTGCTGTCAAATTTGAAAAAAAAAAATTTTCTTCATTTGGGATCCTTTTGAAAATTCAGAAATTTTGCACAGTTTCAGATAATACCCTGTAGTGATTTTATGCGGAAAACCTTATGTTTTGAAGAAGTACGAGATTATAGCTGAAGGACTGGGTTAGCGAACAGTATTTACAGAATTCAAATTGTTCAATGCAGAAAAAAGTTATTCAGATTTTAATAGGGTCAAAATTTTGGGGTGCGACGAAATTAGTGTTGAGTAGTTTAGTTTCAGTCTATTCTAGGCGATCAAAACATGTTTTGTTACTTTATTTTTTTGCCTGTGTCTTCTTTATTCGCAGACATACTAAAAATCTGTCCATACTTTGCTATTGGCACTTGATGTGGGCTATCAGAATATGTCCATGAATCTTTTATACAGGGTGTCATCCGACTTGGGCCGCCCCCATCTTTGAATTTTTAAATAAGGTCCTGTATTTTTTGTTGTAGTTTTTGGATCGTCGACGTTCACTTCATACTGAGAAATTCAATTTAATTTTATATTTCGGGATGCTTCGGTAATATTTTATTATAATTCGGTAAATTATTCCCTTTTAAATTACGGCCCTGGAAATTGGTTGACTAAGGGCCGGTATTATAAACATCTCTCGAAGTTAACTTTAATTTTAACGGTCAAGTTAACTTCAGTTCTGAAATGGACGTTTTATAAAAGTCTCATTTCTGAAATAAAAAGAAGAAGAAGGCAAATATGCAACCTAGAATTTTTCGCAATTTCTCTTGTGACATTTCTAAATTCTGATTTTCTAATGAATAATAAAACTGCCAACAATAGATTTAAGAATCCTCCAAAATCTCCAACAACTACCAAGAATGAACATGTTGGATGAAATCTGAGTGTGCTGAATTACTGGCGATAGAAGATGATTTCTAAAATTGAAAATACCTATAATTCCACAGTAATTAGAACTAGAAATGTTGACTCATCAATTGGTCTTTGCAAATTTGCCTCACTAATGTGCCCCTTTAACAAGCATATTGTTACGTTTTATTTCATAAATCAGTAACCTAGTTTGGATATCTATTCTATGGGTTATCCTGTATATTGTTTCGAGCAAATGAAACTCCGTAAAAACGGCGATCTCGAAAAGGTTTTTGCGGGTGGCTATCGTCGCACGGAGAGTATGTGAGGAACTGGCATTTTTATTTAATGAAAAGTGAAACACAGATCGTTCGTTGCTGTTCAGAATAAATAATTTTGGTTGATACAATTATTTATTGTCATTTTGGATTTTTATGACTTCTCTTCACCGATGTTTGATGGTGGATTTGGCATCTAACGAAACAGATCTCATTTAGTTTGTTTGAGATCTTACCTTTTGAAAAAGGGATTTTACTGTGTGTTTTTCCATTGCCTCTGGAATTCTTTCGAGGTTCGTATACTTTTTATTATTTCTCCTAATCATAACTCGATTTTCAACTTTATCGATTACTGTTTTATGAATATACTTTTTTTGTAAGAATAAATGTTGCACGAATGTTAGTCTGAAGAATGTATGCGACTTTTCATCTTTCTTCAAGTATTGAAATATCGTTTCTATGATATTTTAGGCAGTTTGCAATACCTGAGATTCTTCTCGGAATAAAGGAACTGGAAACCTATGGTACTGGTACTTGCTGTGAATAAAATAAAATCATACCCGTTCCGCCAACTAGATAGTTTTGATTTTGGAAACAAAGAGAAATTGGCTTTTCCCGTTTATGTAAACCCCGATACCAGCCAATCATACCGGGAGGATTCATGGTGACAGTTGGAATAACCAGGTGCATTCTTTCTATTATTATTACCTTTATTTACCTATTTTTGGGGTGTACAAACCGACAAACGTATTTAAATTTATATTTTTGGCCTCATCTGGATTGCATTGTTCACTGTTTCTTTTGGAATCATGAAAACTCGTACACACCTAGCTATTTTGTAGTTTTGTTCAAAAGAGTTATTTATTTCTTCTTTTGGACATTAGATGATATAAGTACAAGGTTTATAATTTCTAAGTATATATTTTCGGTACCGAAAAGAAATAACCTTTTGGATCTTATTAGTATTATTATTATTTTTTTTTGTATGGAAACTTGTCATTTCTTCCTTGGAAAAACTTAGTAAATTTCTTCAGAAATACTTCTTGTTAGTTTTTGTAATTTCTCATTTAACAACAGATAATTTATATAAAAATTCATATCTATTTATATAAAAAAATTGCATGGCGCCCTATTCCGCCTACTAACCTTACCAAGCTAAAATCGATAAAACTATAGTTCGTTTTCTATAAAGAACCACCCCCATCTCGCTGAAGCGTAGCCGTGGTACTGTGCTTATTCCCTTTCCCTTTCCCTTTTATTTTGCAATCCCCCAAAAAAAAAAAAGAAAAGAAAAAAAAGGGTAGCAATATACAGACTTTCTTGATGATCTAAATCCGTTCTCATTTGTTTTCAAATTCTATTTCGTTCCACAAGATAAAATGGTTTAACCGATTTCTAAATATCCTTCGACGCCGAGGGCCTTCAATACCAGTTCCTCGAAAATAACCAGATGATATTGTTTCCTAACATTATTGCATGCGGGAAAAAAACATTGAAATTGAGGTTTTATGCTAAATTATTGAGAGAAGACCTGTCGAAAACCACCATTTTCTAGAAAGTTAACTTTAACTGATACCCCTTCCTACCAATAAAGTTAACTCCTACATTGTGAAGTTAACTGTAAGATGTGACGTCATTCCTCAAGTTAACTTTTAGTTGTCTGTCAGAATAGTTTTATAATACCGGCCCTCAGTTGAATAAAAACACAATAGCAACTTTCACTTCTCCCCATGTACAATAGTGTTTTTCGAGAGTATTTTTTTCATCTCTAGGTACCAATTCATATATCTTCACATTTTCAATGCTCTTTGAACGTTTTCTACAATGAACTTCGAATAGCAAAACCTTTTATGAAACATATCTACAACAAAAATAGATCATATGTATTTTGATAAGCTGAAAAAGAAATAATAGCAATAATTACATCCGAAACGAATACAATAATTGTAATGAAAATTGAAATGAAGTAATTTATTTACACAAAAAAATTAATGGCGCCATAAATGTTCGAAATGGAGTCCTTCCATTTCGAGCCATTGTTGAACTCGTTTTTTCATATTATTTATTGCCCTTAATACACGTCTTTGCTGCATTGTTGCGAAAGCATTCAAAATCCTCAATCTCAATCAAGTCTTCCACATTTTCTTGCACCATAGGTGATTCTTGGAGATAGAAAGATCATAACACCACATTTTCGCTAGTTACTATAATACTTACCTATAAGTTGCTAATGTCTTTAGTTACCATGTTTGATACCGATGAAATCCCAGTAGACTATGAGAACAATTATTTGTTGTGTATCTTTGAGTTTACTGGTGTAAAAATGATGTTTTCCGCTGAAGAAAAACGGGACATGATGAAAATTTATTATGAAAACCATAGAAACAATTATTATGCTACAGCCCAACGGTATATGGAAATTTATCCCGAAAGGCGTCAACCGCATGAAACTTTGTTCCAGAAATTAGACAAAAACCTCAGCGAATTTGGACCATTCCATAAGCATCGCAAAAGTCATGGTAACAGAACTCCAGCCGAAATAGGGGAGAGTATTGTTGAAAAAGTAAGTGTTTTTTTTAATTTTAATAAACTCTCAGTAATATCACTGAATTTTAGATCGATGAAAATTCATCAAAATCATCGGTACAAATTGCAGATGAATTGATTTTGCCACAAACGACAGTTTGGCGCACTCTCAGGAAGCATAATTTTAAATATTACAAAATTAAAACGGTTCATAAATTATATCCAGGAGATCTCAAATATTTCTGCAGCTGGTTCCGTATACAAATCGTAAGAGATGGAAATTTTTTGAATAACATCATTTGGACCGATGAGAGTGGTTTCACAAATTGCGGTGTATTCAATAGGAATAATGAACATGTCTGGTCTCAGACCAATGAAAATAATTTCAGAGAAGTTCGTCCTCAAATGCGACTTGGATTTAATGTATGGGCAGGAATCTTTGGTAATAACATTCTTGGGCCATATATTTTCCAGGAGACATTGAATGGCGAACGTTATTTGCAATTCTTAAGGACCACCTTCAATGAATACCTCGAAGATATTCCAATAGGTAGGTTGAATAGAATCTGGTTTCAACATGATGTAGCTCGTCCTCATTGTATAAGAGAGGTTAATCAGTTTCTGAATACCACATTCAACAACAGATGGATAGCAAATAATGGGCCAATAAGATGGCCTGCAAGATCACCAAATCTTACTATTTTGGACTATTTTCTATGGGGGACATTTAAAAATAGGATTTACGCAGGCGGAGAGATAGAAAATGTGGAAGTCTTGAGATTGAGGATTTTGAATGCTTTTGCAACAATGCAGCAAAGAAGTGTATTGAGAGCAATAAATAAAATGAAAAAACGAGTTCAGAAATGTTTCGAAAGGGAAGGACTCCAATTCGAACATTTATTGCGACATTAATTTTTTTGTGTATAAAAATTACTTCATTACAATTATAGTGTTCGTTTCGGATGTAATTATTGCTATAATTTTTTTCAGCTTATCAAAATACATATAATCTACTTTTGTTGTAGATGTGTTTCAGATAATCTTAAAAGGTTTTGCTATTGGAAGTTCATTGTAGAAAACGCTGAAATATTCATTGAAAATGTGAAGAAATATGAATTGATACTTAAAAATGAAAAAAATACTCTCGAAAAACACTATGGTACATGGGGAGACGTGAAAGTTGCTATTGTGTTTTTATTCAACTCAGTCAACCAATTTCCAGGGCCGTAATATAAAAGAGAATAATTCACCAAATTATAATAAAATATTACGGAAACATCCCGAAATATAAAATATAATTTAATTCCTCAGTATGAAGTGAACGTCGACGATCCAAAAATTACAACACAAAATACAGGTCCGTATTTAAAAATTCAAAGATGAGGGTGGCCCAAGTCAGATGATGATAAAAGATTCATGGATATATTCTGATAGCCCACATCAAGTGCCAATAGCAAAATGTGGACAGATTTTCAATATGTCTGCGAATAAAGAAGATACAGGCAAAAAAATAATTAGGGATTTTTTGGTTTTTCCTGTATATCTCCAGAACCAAAAGAGCTAAATTCGATTTTTTCACATCACTGAATGGGTCTCTGAAATACGCGACTTTGCCACAATTTAACCGACGCTCTATAACTTATCGTTTACGAGATCCTTATGTACAGAAACGAATTTGAATAGCCCTGTATATGCCTCCCCACTCTTGTGTGTTTCTTCAAAATGTAAATTTATAAAGTGTTTTCCTTGTTTTTTTAAACAATTCATTCATTTGTTTATGCCACTTGAGGTTGCAGTCTAAGTGAACTTTGGAAATATGTTCGGTATAGTTAAACTGTTTTTCATTTTTTAGATATGAAATGATATGATCATTCGAAATGAAATAAGATCATATGCTATTTCAATTATTGTTTGTATTATTATGTATATTATTGTGAATTTTTTTAACAATCTAAGAATAAACCTGTTATTTATTGTTTTGTATTAGGAAAGTGTATCACAAAATTCGAAATATTGTTTTAAATTTTTTGATTATGTTCAAAATCGTTTGGAGTGAATGGAGTGTTTTAAGCCACTTTCATCAACTGAAGAATGTTAAAACGGAAGAACGCAATTGAATAAGAATTATGATGTGCGCTTATGATTTGATTGTGGATAAAAATTATTTCTTCGACTGAAAAAAAAATCAATTTGTTTCGACTAGAATTTTCAATTTGAATGCAGTGACTTACATTTGTCACAAAGAGCGTAATTTATATGTGTTATGAAAAATTATGCCAGTGAAATTAAGACCCAGGAGAATTTCATTGGCTTTTACTTGCTAAATCACATCTGAAAAAAGCAACCTCACCTTTTGTGGGCAAGACATCAGATAAATGATGATTTTGTCCAGACTCTGCGTAAACAGATTCCAAATGATCTGATTCTGCATGCTGAACAAAGTAGAACCATTGGCGGACGGCGATTTACTTTCAGGAATATGCAGTATATTGCGCAGCAAAAGTAAACAGTTGTTGATACTGTCACATTGTTCAAAATCCAGTTGAGAATCAATTTCTACCAGATACTTCATATGATCTACCAACGCTTTGGTGTTTCGGCAATCCGTGAAAACCTCTTTACTGCTAGTTAAAAGTTTATTTAGCTCGAAAATGGTGTGCTTTCCAACTTCTGTGCGCGAAACAGTTTCAATAGGGAGCAGATATTCTACAGGAATTGTGAGATTGACGAAGATTTGTATCGTGGTATCTATTATCTTTGAAGCATCCTTGATTCTGGTGTCGTCTTTGACGTAGAGAAGAAGAGGAATCAAATTTTTTCGTATGTTTTGGCCAAAGCCGATGGCTCGGCGGAATGTGCGTAGAGTTACATCTTCAGACGTGAGTTTTCTCAGGATTTCCTCTAGTATAGCTGAAAAACGTGAAGGAGATGAGTTTTTGGTTGCAAACATCAAATAGGACTTATTGTTCGAATACCAATTTGAAAAACAAATATGAATCAACAGAAACATTCAATAGATATTTCGAAACGGTATATCATTATTAGTTTATACTATAGTTCGTAAATTAAAGTGGTAGAGTATTAAATCATCATTTAGTATGCAAAATCGATTCAGGGAGGCTCGTGCAAAAATTGTATGTAGGATGTTTATAAAAACTGCAAACAACTGTTTTCTTCATTCGCTTGGGTAGTGCCACCCGGCATAATATCTATTTGTCGGATTAGGCCATTGTAAGACCGTTGTAAAGTGATACCAAATTCTGACCAGCCATCTTTCAGTGGTTTATTTTGGGTATAATTTTTCTTTAAAAGAATAATGGAAAATAGCTCATGAATATATTTAGATTTACGTCAAACATTGCTATAGAATATTATTTCTTAACAATCAGTTCAAAAAGTGGAAAATCAAAATTTTACAATTTTTGCAACGGTTAGTTAACATTCAGTAGAAAAATTTGTTCATAACCAAATGCATAATTTATGGAGAAATTGGGATAAACATTTTTTAACCGCAGATTATTTTTAATTGATGGATCCCAACACAACATGAATAGTCATATTTTAATATGTTGAATTTTTTGTTGTTGTTGTGTCAGAGTGCCGCAACGCGCGCGGAAGCCAAACTACCCGTATTGGCTCGGTAAAAATAATAAATATTGGCGGTACAGTTTCGGGCGTTCAGACATACAGACGACAAACTTCGACTTCCAAGGAGGGATCCCACCTGAGGTCAGGGAGTTGATCAGGCTGAGACGACGTCAGAAAAAACGTTACCAGAGAACGTTGACGCCCGATGACAAGCGACAGCTCAACCACGTGTCTCGACGGTTGAGAGAAGAGCTGAAGCTACTCAGAGAGCGACAATGGTCTGAACGTTTGGACGAACTCGACGCCGAAGACAACTCCCTGTGGAGGACTCAGAAAGTCCTCAGACACGGCCGAAGGAAGCCGTGCCCCCCACTTCATGGTGAGATTGGCATCGTTTTCACGGAGACGGACAAGGCAGAAGCTTTTGCGGACTCCTTCGAATGTCAGTGCCGTGAGAACGAGGTCGATTACACCGATGAAGTCGAGGACACGGAAACGCACGTAGACCAGACGATCCGACGGCTCAGAAGGACTGACGACTCAGACATTCTTCTAGAGCCGAGGAAATCAAGGCCATACTTAGACACGCCAAGGCCAGGAAAGCACCGGGACCAGACGACATACCAGTCAGGGCACTAAAAACCTTACCTAGGAAAGGACTAGCAGCCCTGACAAACATCATAAACGCTGTACTCAGACTTAGACACTTTCCACCCAGCTGGAAAGAAGCTACGGTCATCATGATTCCGAAGCCCAACAAGAACCACACGTTCCCGCAAAACCACCGCCCCATCAGCCTAACACCTGCCATGAGTAAGGTCGCAGAAAGGGTGATCAGGACTCGACTTGAGACAATGTCTGAAGAATTGAACATCCTACCATATGAGCAATTCGGCTTCAGACAGGAACACTCAACAGAACTCCAGGTCACCCGGATAGTGGACGCCACCATCCAGAGCTGGAACCGCACGAGAAGAGGACATCTTACAGGAGCAGTCTTCCTTGACGTCTCCAAGGCCTTCGATAGAGTTTGGCACGATGGGCTGATCGCAAAACTGGTTGATGCCGGATACTCCATACTCCAATGGTCAAGCTGATAGACTCCTTTCTAAGGGGTAGACATTACCGACGCAAAGTCGGAAATGCTCTCTCCTCACGAAGGAGGCTAGAAGCAGGAGTACCACAGGGAGCAGTACTGTCGCCACACCTGTTTTCGATCTACACTGCAGACATGCCTATGTCGGACAACCCCATGACCAAACTTGCTCTCTATGCAGATGACACGGCAATCTTTGCTGAGTCATCTCATGAGAGAGGAGTAACATCGAAGCTGCAACTTCAGATAAACAAGCTGGAACCGTGGTTCAATCGTTGGAAGATCGGAATCAATGCAGACAAAAGCAAGGCCATACTGTTCACGAGGCGACGTAGGACACCCGAGGGCCATGTTACTATGAACGACGAGAGAATTCCATGGGTAGACGAAGCCGTTTACCTAGGAATAACCCTGGACAAGAAACTCACGTTTCAGAGGCACGTCTCCCACAGATTAGCTATAGCGAAAGCCGCAAGGCATAAGCTGTACCCACTCATCGGACGTAGGAGCAACATAGCACTCGAGTTGAAACTACGCCTTGGGGGTAGTGCGCGAACAGTTATAGGCAGAGGATACAGGCCTTCTTCAACGTCTGCCTGAGGATGGCAACAGACGCACCACAATATATGCCCAACAGGTTCATATATCGAGACTTAGACATCCACCCGGACTATATCCCAGGTAGCACATCATATCGGCTGAATCTTGGTTCCAAATTGGGCCAATATAGATATATTGTAAATGAAAAATCAATATTGGTCCAATATGAGTGAATAATCAAAAAACAATATTATAATAATAATATTGGTGGAATATTGGTTGAACTAGTTTTGAATGTTGATTATCACACGAAATATTGGGTCAATATTGGTTGAATAATTTCTACCAATATCGATAATACAATATTGTCCATATATTGTTTTCCACATCTAGAATAAATATTGCAATCCAAATATTCCAGTCATATCGGTTATAGGAGAAAAATACTATATTATGTTCCCAAGTTTGTTAGAATATTGGTTGAATATCATTTCTACTTTATTTGACAAATTGTGATAACTCATATTGAGTCAATATTGGTTGAATGATATTTACCAATATCGATAAAACAATATTATTTCACATCGTTTTTAACATCTAGAATAAATATCGCAATCCCAATATTCCCCTAATATCGATTCAAGGAATAAAAACTATATTGTATCTCCAAGTGTGATTACACATTGGTTGAATATCATTTCGCCAATATTCAACAAATCTTATTAATTAATATTGGGTCAATATTGGTTCAATAATATTTATCGATATCGTTAAAACAATACTGTCTTGACATTGTTTCCTACATCTAGATTGAGATGAAATTTGAATATTGGCCAAATATTCAATGAAATATATTAAAATTATATCATGATCAAACCTGGATAAAAATCCGCTAGGTGGCTCTACATATAGAACGTCTTCTAAAACCTATGAAAGTATATTAAATACTTCCGATAACTTGTTTTCAAGACAGCTCACTCAGTGGTTATGGCGATCAAATGGCAGACTCTGGTGTCACCTTCATCAATTATTTATAATAATAATTAACCAAGGTATATTGACATCCACCAATATATCCAAATGATATTGTACCAATATCGATAAATATTTTGAGGCCATTATTGCTTCAAGAATATTTCACCAAAACTATTTCTAAAATATTCAAATAATATTCTACCAATATCGCAAAATGTTCATATTTTACTTTTCGACAATATAACTTTCGAATATTGTGCCAATATTGTCAGAATATTGTATCAGCGATATTGTACCAATATCGCCGATTATTTTGAGGCCAATATTAGTTCAAGGATATTTCGCCAATATTATTCAAATAATATTGGACCAATATCGCCGAATGTTCACATTTTTTTTTCTCGCCAATATTGCATTTCAAATATTTCGCCAATATGTTCACAATATTGTATCAATATTTTACCAATATAGGTGTGCTACTTGGGATCGTCAGACTGATTAGACAACATGTGGGGACTACTCTAGACAGAGTAGAGACCCACACAAACCCGCTGCTCACGGAGCTCCATGAGAACAGACGTGAGCAAGACGACAGAGACAGAGACAAATACAGTCTAGTAAACCAAGGAGACAACGACACCCCTGAAGAAGTACGGCGGAGGCGAGACCTTCGGCGACGCCAACGTCTACTTCAACAGGCACCAAATCACGATTACTCATGCTTTTATGTTTCAGATACCACGAAGAACCGACCAAGTAGTAATTTCAATTTCAGTTAACTCAGCACACAGCACTCGGCCCTCAGCCGAGAGTTTTTTCAGGCCTTCAGCCAGTTTCAGGGGGGCACCATGCACAGTAAAGTAAAGTCATTGTTTATAAGTCAACTCATGTCAGATATAAGGGAGCTTCAAGCCGAGAATTGGCTGGGCACTCCATATCAAAAGGTCAGATTTTATTCTGCTGATCGCCAGTCATCAGGATGAGGAACCCCTTTAACGAGCGGGGGTGGTGGATAGGGGGGGTGAGCTTCCGAGTACGTACGAGTGCTGGGGAGTTCACCCTTCCGGGCATCAACCTTAGGGGGTACATGGTGGTCGGGCGTTCAAACTTTTTTCAGCAAATTTGCTGATATTTTCATATCTTTCTTAAGATTTCGAAAATATTTTTCATAACTTTCGAGATATTCAAAAAAAAACAAAGCCTCACTTTGTTTTTCAATTGATTGTTCATAACTTTTGCATTTTTTTCGGCCCCTCTTGGGACTTTTCCTTAAAATTTCTACATGACATTACAAATCGAATGACACAATGATCATAATTTTCAGTGTATATAAAATTTTTTTTAAAAATGGTACAGGTTGACTATACTATTAGAACCTGTAACCCTCGCGCCATTTGCAATTTCAGAAGTGAAGCTCACCTAGGAGTAGACGTGGCAGTGTGGTAAATATACAAATTTTGTTCAAACGTGAGTATGCATTACAACATTTGATGCAACTTACCAAGGCAATCTTCATTAACACTGAAGGAGTCTTCGTTTTGGACAAATAATGAGGTAAATGTATTGAGCACGGAGTTCGACGTAACCCATGCCATAATCAATTTGGTGGTGACTCAATCACACTGAAAAAAAAAATCATAATTGAAACTTATTTTGTGATTAAGATTTTAAGGAATGACTATTTGTGGTAAAGTTGAATGAACCATTTATAAGGTAATACAGGGAGTGGATCGTAGGGTTTTAGATAAAACACTTTGTTTAATCCAAATGCAGTTTAATCCTTTCATTCATCCATTTTTCTGAAAGGCCGTGTACCTTTACACTTCACAGTTTTCCTGGATCCATTTTCCAATTTTCATAAAGTTCCGTAGCAACAAGTTTTTTTATGAGAATTCGCTGAAACTATTTTAGGAGAATTGATGATCAATCCCAAGATTTTGGGATCATTGAATTATTCCTGTGGACAAAAGTGAGTACTTGTCATAGAAATTGACGAAACATCCACTGATTATTTAAAATCGTCGAACTATTCTTTTATTACGAAAAATGAGAAATAAAACTTTCTATGTTTTTATACCACTTCTATTTATAACCAACGTTACTGCCGTTTCGTCCTATATGGACATTATCAAACAATACAATAATCTGAAATAATAAATAACACTTCTTAAATACCCTTAATTCTACCCGAGGCCTTTCTTAATGACTAACGGTCATTAATGACTTTTACCTGGACCTTGTTTATTTCCGACAATGTGACTGCGCTGCCTTAAAAACCGGTGAATAGACCAAATCCAGTTGATCATTCAGTAGGTTACATCCACAATATTTGTGTTTATAAATTTCTAGGGATTCTAAATAATTCAGTTTCCAACCCTTGCTTGCATAGTGCAAAATTTCCGTATCGTTCAGACTCGGAAACTTGTGGTTGCATTCCAAGGAATGGTTTGAAAACGTCGAATCATTTTTCCCCAGTCTGAAGGACCTTTCATGTTCAGCGTATCTTTTTGAAAAATTACGTCCATATTGTCCCACTTAAACACCGTTCTTATAAACTCCTGATTTTTCCATTTTTGCTATTCTATCTTTGGCATTGAAAAGAAAATTAGACAACCTGGCAAGCGGCCTGTATGCTACTTCTATATTATTCTTTCTAAAGAATCCCGCAATAGCCTCTGTTCTTCTCCCGAAGTACGTTAAGGTTACAAATTTCTTAGTTTCTGATTGTTTGACCTGGGGGTATATTAATTTGTGCGAAAATTTAAGACGATGTTTTCTGACTAACTTTTGAATTGTGGCCGCTTGGAAACCATTATTTTGTCCTATCTGTATGATTGTTTTAATTTCTGTATCAGACAAAGGTAACGAGAACGCTCTATGTAACATTGAATTATATGCTGCTAATTTTTGACTATCGGGGTGGTATCGGGGTGGTTCTTTTATTGTTTTGGTACTTGGTTGATTTTTTTACCTACTCCTTGTAAATTCAGTTGAGGCACTTCTCCCAAATCATCAGAGGCTGTACTTTAGTTAAAAATCCTTGCATTTTGTTCCAGTAGTACTATCCTTTTTGGAGTGGGCGTGCCTCTTCAAATATTTCAGGATCACGTTGATATTCATTTTATAGAAGCGGCCACCTCTTATGTTAGAGCAATCCCAAAAATGACAATATTTGTGGCCATTTCTCACTAGCTGATAACAATATTAACTCTTTCTCCTGGAGAATGAACCGTTTCGTTTGAGGGGTTTGTGAATTCATTAATACTAACAAACATATCAGGGTTGTTATGTATTTCAATTGTTTCTAAATGGTGTAAGGAAACGTGTATTAGCATAGCCCAAAGGTACTTTCAACAGTTGCAGCGTTTATAGTCAAAGGTGACCTTTACTAAGAAACCCTTAAAAGTCTATAGAAACTTCTTAGAAACTTCAGTTCTCAGTTGGGTCATACGGTTTCATGTTTGGTAAACATGAAATCATTAACTTTGAAAGTTATTGGGAGTTTGACAAAAGAGCCCTTGAATGCAGGTAATTATACAGGGAGGGGGAAAATTATCAATTCGAGTGAAATGTTTTGTGAATCAACAGTTTTTAATTGACGAACGGTCGTTGCCGACCGATGATGAACACTTTACTCCCATATACACCTACTAAGTAGGCTTATTAAGGCAAGTACCTGACAGAAAACAACTACTCCTCTGGCTAAGACCACGACGGGTATTGAATTAAATCTAACAGATACTTGTGCAACGTTCCTCAATACACAGCAGAATTATGTTTTAATTCAATACCCGTCGTGGTATTTGCCAGGGGAGTAGTTGTTTTTTGTCAGGTACTTACATTTTGAATGGTATCACCGATACTACTTTTTGAAATAATAGAAATTGTGATTGCATGGGGGTCAAGTGACACATTGTTGAAAAGAAAATTCAATTCCTTTTTTAACCACGTAAATTTTACGGATTCCCCTACTATAAGTTTTTACCATATGCACTCGAAATATCAAGTAAAAGTGGGGATCTGAATGGTACTCTTATATCGATAAATTTGAACGGTTTGATGTGAAACAATGGGACAAAAAATATTTTGAATGTTAATACTGAAACAACTTTTTAAGAAAAGATACATTACAAGTACTCGAAAGATGGCGCTGGGAGCATATCAACTTGGAAATTCCGAAAGGCAAAGACACCAAAATTTTGAAAATACGTAATAACGAAAATCAAAAAAAGTCAGATGGCTGAAAAGAGAATTGAATTATTTTTCAACTTTCAATTTTCAAATGGGATTTGGTAAATTTTCACTCATTTTGTCTCAGTACATGACATTCTGTATACAACCATGTTTCACTAGCCACATTTTGTAACCAAAATTTGTTTTTATTTTGCATTTTAATTCTTAACCCAGATGCCTATGGATTGATTCAAATCACTATTCCAGTCCTAACATTTTCGGAAAAAAATAACTTTACCATTATCGCTGAAAATGTATCTGCTATGTTGAATTCAATTTCGAAAATTGTATCAAATTGCAACATGTTAACTCGTCGGGTTACGGAAAAGAGAATTTTATTACGATTAATTTGATGCAGCACACTTTTAGGTATCAGTTTCCTTAAATAAAAATACAGTAGATCTTTCTTGAAATGAAGAATTTTTTGAGATTTAAATAATATATAATTAAATGCATCGAATCACGGTTGATCAACAAAACCTATTAAACAAAAACATTAAAGTGTCCAATGAAAATCTAAAGTTTATGCCCGGAAACCAGAAGAGGAATGAATATGAGTCGCTTCTTCAAAAATACAGTTTATGTATCACAAGAATACTGCGAATTTATTTCCATTGTCTTATGATACAAAGAGTTATAATGGCTATAATGGTTATATCAAATTAATATGGACCACATAGCCAGTATCTGAAAATTCCATAGAGGACTCAATACGTCTATGCTCCAACCATGGTATAAAATCATAATAAATCCATATAACTTATTGGTCATTTAGGGTTTTAAAATTTGGGTGTTAATCATTTTGTTTATCTCTATATTTTGGATTGACGTGACCGTTACTTGATGGAAATTCCGAGGAGGTAACAACTTCTTTCAGTAGGTGTACATCTCAGAATTTTCAGTATATCAGTACACCCATTATCAATACAGGTATCTCTTCAGTACTCGATTCAGTACCTCAGTCTCACGAAAATATTTTCGGTCCAAATATCAGTACTTCAATCTACATTACATATTTTCAGTACCCCTTTCAGTATCCAATTAACTTTTTTCAGTACATTCAGTGCCCCATCCATTACTTCAGTGTTTGATTCAGTACTTCTCAGTACCTCATCCAGTCATTTCAGTATTAGCCGTGAATTATTGCCGCTTTAAATTCGGTTACGCTCGAGGTTACACTCGATAAAATTCGTTTATAGTCTTTTGACCCTACCAAAGGAAAAAAAAATTGAAATAAAAAATACATTGTGTTGGATGTTGGATAACAAAAACTCCAGGCTTAGAGTACGGATCGATTGGTTCTGGTGCGAGGTCCAAAAATCAAAGAAACGGAAGTTCCTGATACACCCGAGACTACAACTGACAAGAAACGTCGAAAAAAACGACTCCAAAATTCTTCCGAATTACTTTCACCTCCTGTTCCAGTTCGGGGTGAGAACTGTAATATCGAGCATGTGAAAATTACTATGCTGTTGCATACAACGAAGGATGGTATATCGGAAGAATTTTGAATGTCGAGGAGAAAGGTACCAGAAATTAAATTTCTCAAATTAGATTTGAATAGATATGTCTGGCCATCTAAACTAGATATTAAATTTGTAGGAAAAATGTTAATTTTTGAGGGACCAATATGTCTTCAAGATTCGCACCCATTTAATATTACAACGGCAGTCGCCAATTATATAAATAAGAAATATAAAATTTTTGAAACATCCATCGCCCCCCGTAACTTCTTCATTTTCCATATTACAAAAAAATGTTAAATATATAAGTTGTTGGGTTTCATTCGATCTCTTTAATGGTTTGAGTTTCATTCATACAGAGTGTCTCAAAAAAGCACAGCGACTTAGAAGTTCCTTTTTTTAAATGGGACAACCTGTATTTCATTGCATTATTAGATTTTACGTTGAATTCTGTTTGATGAATGGTTTTATATCAAAGAAGTTGATAATTTTGGTATTATGAAGACTTGTAAATTATTATTTCGACTACTTTTGGTCCAGTTCAGTGAGAAAATCGTAACAAATGGATCACAATGTATTCCACTTTCCTATCCTAACTTTTTGAAAGCTATCCAATGTTGCAAACTGCTGATGTGCACCATGTGTAACCTACCTCGTCGTACCATTTACAATTATTAGAGTTGTTGAATCTCACGGAAACTAGTACAAATGAAGTTGAAACATTTTATTAATAAATAAGGTAGTCCATGAATACAGATCAAGAATCATTAAAAACTGAACAGACATTTTAATTTATAACTAAATTTATAACTACAAGATGTTCGACATGTCCACCCTGCATTTTTTGGCACATAAATAGTCGGGTTGTAATCTCTTCCCTAACATTAAACAAGGTTTGAGGTGTAAAATTCATGTGAGTTTTGCGCAACAATCTCGTCGATACTGAGATTTATTGTGTATTGCAGCATTTGGTGGTATCTGAGACCATTTAAATTTTCTTCCAAGAATATGGGACGTACAATGTGGTCACCTAAAATACCAGCCCAAACATTTCTGGGGAAAATTGAGTATGCCCCTCGTGGAATTCATGGGGATTCTCATCACTCCAATATCTACAATTCTGGGTATTCACATTTCCGTATAGGTAAAAAGGTGCTTTCGTCACTACAGCAGATGTGTTGCAAATAAAGTTGATTGGCAACAATTCTTTCTGCCATGGTCTCGCAAAATTCAAGTCGCCGATCCGGATCATCTTCAACCAATTGGTGCAAAATTTTTATTTCATAAGGGTGGATTTTTTTTAAACCCTCTATACTGATGTTTTAGAAACATCACATGTCTCAGCTACTTGCTTAGTTGATTGTTGCGGGTTATTTACCATTTCGGCTAGTACTTGAATTTCAACGTCTTCCGTAAATATTTTCGGCCTCCCAGATCTCGGAGCATCTTTCACGGTGCCAGTTTGGTTAAATTTTGCCACCAATTTCTGCAGATATTTCGACACATCGGACGTACCGGAAACCGTTCATTGAAAATGCGAATACCATCGTGGTAATTTCGGATAGCTTCACCAAATATGATAACTGCTTCAACTTTGTCTGCTACTGAACGAGCCATATTAATCAACAAGAGAAATTGAAAATATTTAAAAAACTACAAAATATCAATGACATGTGGCAAAAACAGATAAGAGTTTTTTTTACGTTGTCATGGATAAAATAAACGCGCCTTAGCGTGCATAGCCTACCTCGTTAATTTATTCGTGAACTGGTGCAAAAGTAGTCGAAATCATTATTTACAGGTGTTCATAATTCCAAAACTATTAACTTTTTTTATAGAAAACCATTTATCAAACTTGTTCAAAATTTAACGTAGTATCTAATAATGCAATGAAATACGGGGTGTTCCATTTAAAAAAATAAACTTCTAAGTGGCTGGGCTTTTTTGAGGACTCTGTTTGGATGAAACTTAAACCATTAATGGGATCGAATAAAACCCTACAACTTATGTTTTCAACATTTTTTTGTAATAAGTAGAATGAAGAAGTTACAGGGGGGGGCGACGGACTTTTGGTCCTCACTGTATATTTTTATTTCATTTGATGTATAATTATTGATGATCTCTATAGTCTCATTTGTTTTCGTTACATCAGAAATATGTATATCCAGTAAATAGGTATTGTTTTTCAAAGTTTATCTTTTTTATCCTTCCTACAGTGGGTAATGATATTTTCGAAAACCCAGTATATGTTTTGATATTAAAAAGTTTTCAGATTATATACGATTCCAGTACTGCGGAACCAATTTCAGTCTTTCAGTATTCACTTTAAGTCTTTCAGTACTCATTTCATTATTTCTGTATACGTTTCAGCTTATCAGTACCTCATTCAGTCTTTCAGTACTTTATCAGTTCCTCATTCAGTATTTCAGTACTTTATAAGTACCTCACTCAGTCTTTCAGTACTTTTCAGTACCTCATTCAGTCTTTCAGTATTTTAACAGTACATGATATTTAATTATGGTGTACAAAATTCTGCCTAGTTGTTACCCCCTCGGGAAATTCATAGTATATGACACGTTTAAACACGTTTAAATTTCCTCAGACTTATTGTTTACGAAACATGTTTCGATACACAGTATCTTTCTTAAGCGAATGTAAAACATTCCATGTTTTACGTAGTGTCATTATCTCTATATATTGAGAATTGTATCTAATTTCTAGATCGGTTACCTGATACTGACATAAAAGCCGAAACTGGAAATAGAAATAAAATGAACATCAGCAAAAATTAGACAAAACTTGTTGTCAGAATAAATTTCCCCAAAATAAATAAGTCATCAATGGAACAGTTAAATAAGGGAAATAACACACTGTACACATCAGGAATATAGTAGGGCCACATCAATTATTAATTTTTTAGTTAGGAATTGGCGATCTCGTTAAATATTCATAGCCTACTATTTGCATGACCCTAAATTATATTATAAAATCGATAATATTACTGATTGACAGGGATTACAATCCGAACTAGACTCAATCAAACTTTGGTGTAAGTAATGATAATCGTCTACAACTGAGTGTAATGAAATCTATCGTAATATCATTTACAAAAAAATCGAGTACCTTGAAATATATGATTATGCAAGCGACAATGAAATAGTCAAACGTGTAAACGAGATTAAGACCTTGGTATCGCTTATAACAGTAAACTTACATTAAATTTGTCCTATTCACAGAAATAGCAAAAACTTCAATTATATCGCCACTTGTAAATTGTTATATTTTGCTTATGCCAGATCCAAGTTAGATTAGGCCTCTTTGATATGGAACCCATACGATTACAAATAAAATCTATCGAATATGTATGAAAAAGTTTCTGAAATATTTAAGTATGCCTAAATGGATAGTAATGAGGAAATGATTATAACATTTTGTTGTCGCGATTTGAACTGTAATCTTTAGAACAATGAAGATTTACACTTGGTACAAAAATGTTGCCTAAATTAATTAACAACAATATGGATATTAGAGATCTTTTAAACGATATTAATTCCTTAGTATGTACCTAGTATAGGAGGTCAACATAATTCAAAGTTTTATGTATTTTTTTTTATTTTGTTTTATTACGAAGCATCACGAAAAAATGTTATTATATGATCACCTGCGAATTTCAGCTTCAACAAAATTTGAGAAATTTGTGAAATTCATTTTGTCCTTTTGAAGGCTGTTATTTCATGTATCGGTAATCACTTAATAGTTATTTAAGATACAAGTTCGTAAAGTAAGACTTTTTTGTATGAGCGAAAGTACAAAAAAGCACTTTACGAAAATGTATCATACAAAGTTTTTTCTACGACAGTTATTTTAACATATTGTAGCAATTGTTGAACGTTTTATCACATGAGGTTTTCAATTTTACTACGAATTTTTTTCAAAGCCAAAAATCCAAAAAATAAATCAGCAGTTTTTTTAATCAATTGGATTTGTTATATCTCCAAATAGGTGTAACAGAAATAACACGAGAAAATATTAGTAAATACTTTTTAATTAAAAGCTATGCTTCTTCGTCAGTGTACTTGTGTAACAAACTTCACTGATGACTCCAATAAATTTGACTCTTTGGATAATAAATAACAAATTTAGAGCGCCCCACTTTCAGATGGGTCACTCTGTATAATCCAATGTTTATCATGTATTCTGATTTTATTAGCTTTGTGATGAGATTGGCAAAATATTTTCTGCCATCCTCAGAAATGTATATATCGCACCTCAGGTGAATTTTGAGATTGCTATTGAAAACATTGAATGGTACCGGCCCGAGAACAGATCCCTGCGGATTAACAATAGTAGCAGAATCGCTAACAAAATTTCAACATCAATTTCTAGCACCCCAAGTGGTGCAATTTGTACAGCAGTTTGTAAGAATGAAATCGAAAGCCTTCTTTGCCTTATCTATAGAAATAAATTATCATTGCAGTCTGCCAGCTTTTGGTATTATTTTTCATCGTGAGGGAAAATTCTTATAATTTCTGTTGAATTTCTCATCAGAGGGTTGTTGGCGTATTTCGGGAAATAAAAAATGTGAAATTTGAATCACATATCAAGGACCGATGACAATACAAGAATTTCGTAATCATAATGTAATAACAATAATAATAATGATTCAATTTTCACCAACTTCCAATGGTCAGAAAAATCTGAAATTTGGCACACATATCAAGGCCGAGGCCGGTAACAATACAAAAATTTCATAATAAGACAATAATAATGATAATAATAATAATGTTGATTAATAAGTTAAATTTTCAGCTTCTTTCAATAGTCGGAATGTACATTCATTCATGAAATTGATGAAATAATAATAATGAGAATTTCGAAGTTCAATTTCCACCCACATCCAGAACTCCGAATAATCTAAAATTTGTCTCACATAGACCGAAGACAATACAAGAATTTCATAATAATGAAGTAATAATAATAATGATAATAACGTGAATTTTATAATTCAATTCGAACCTGTTTCCAATCATCCGAATGATCTTAAATTTTACACACATATCAAGGACCAACGACAATTTAAGAATTTCATAATATTGACGTAATAATGATATTGATGAAAATTTTGACATGTAATTTTCACCCACATCCAATACTACGAAGAATCTAAAATTTCACACACGTATCAAGGACTGATGACAATACAAGAATTTCATGTTGACAATATAGTATAATAATAATTATGTAAATTTTTTTTATTTTCACCTACTTTCAATCATTTGAGTAATATAAAATTTGGCACATATAGCAAAGACTGACAACAAAAAATACAGGAATTTCATTATATTGATGTTATAATAATAATAGTAATCTAAAATTTAGCACACCTATCAAGGACCGACATAAATACAGGAATTTCAATAAAATAATATTATAATAATAATGTAAACCTTTCAATAACAGTTTACCTCTCTTCCAGTTGTCCGGATAATTTGAAATTTCACGCAAATATCAAGGACCGATGAAGATAAAAATGTAATATCTAATAAATAAATACTTACGAAAAACTAAAGAAATACACTTTTGTAGTCAAAAATGGACTGAAAAGTAAAAATCAATATTTCAAATTTACATTTTAAGTTAAAAAAGCGTTGGTGTTTTTCACTTGTATTTTCATAATCACATTCTTTATTAGTAGCTATAAAAATGAAAAATGATATGAAGCACTACGCGCTTTTTTAACATGAAAGTAATTTCAAAAAGATTACTTTTTACTTTTCAACCCATGTTACTATAATAGTGTGTTTCTTTAGTTCTTTCAAAACTATTAATTTTCATATCTAACGCTTCAACAAAATACTGAAATAATTACCTTCAATGCATGTATTAATATCCAATTTTAGAAAACACACTGTCTAACTACACATCGCACCATACATCACGCCGCATGCAAGTTCAACTGCCCTTCATTCAATTATCAGAAACCGAAAGGATTCGATGCATCACACGTCCTTGATCTCCTCGATCTCGGAACATTTACTTTCTTTTACCGTTATCCACCGTTATAATGGCATATTGTCATTACTTTATGCAAAATTCAAACATAGCGGTATTTTTCTGCAGCCCAACCCTCTTATTTATTATTATTTACATTCTTCGAGATAGGATCGCGTAATAATCGATGTAAGTACCGTTAGAAACTGTTTCTGTTTATTGCCAATTGCGATTGGAATCGATATGTGATCTGTTCTACGTTACCATAGAAACAAATCGATCCTTTGAGGATGATTCCCTAGTAAAATTTTCTTTGTATGAATGGATGCAGGGTGTTGATTTAAATCAAACGTAAGACCGTCATTCGATATATAGTGGAAAACAAAATCTCACAGAATTTCAGCAGTAAATTCTTTCATAAGTTTACAATACTTTCGAAATTTTCAGAAAAATGTCGAAATTTTGAGTAAAAATACTAAATTTCGAAAAAAGTCGAAATTCGAGAAAATTCGAATTTCAACAAAAAGTTCGTGAGAAAATTCGAAACTGCAAGGTAAACAGCTCAACCAATAACCAGTATCTAGTTATCAATTTATTGTTCTGTTAAATCTAGTTGGTTACTGCATATCGCCTTGGGGTGATTAAGGCTCTTACTCTATTATTCAGTGCTGCTTTTTTTATTCACCCCATCCCATGCCATTTGAAACTTTCAAAATTTTGACATATGAGCTGAATGGAAGTCTAGTACTCTTTCAGGGTTCAAAAACTTCACCACAGCAATGGCTTTTAAGAACAATTCCTGCAGTGCATCCTGGATCAGACAAAATTGTGCGTGTACTGAGCGTGCTAGATAATTTTTGATCAGTTTTTATTTGTTATTTTCATTCACATCTTCAACCATTTTTTCCATTGCTATTTACTTATTTTTTTAATGAAAGTGGATACTTAGACCGCCGGTATATTCAGTAGTGTTATGGACAACTGCTACAGTTACCGAGGATATATTATTATACAATGGGCACGTAAAGGTTGGATCAAATTCGCTAATCTTTACTAGACCAGAAGAGAAAAAATGCTCGGACACGACAATTTAATTTTCCAAACGTGCATTTTTTGGGTGACATCATAATTATGATAGTTATGACACCATCGGTATTTTTCCTTAAATTTCAACCATCATATTTGAAATTGTCGTTTCATGGCATAATACATGATGAAATTGCTGAGAAAGAATCAATTGAATGTTAAAAGCACCCACTTCTTTTGATATGACCCTGGTAGATACATTTTTTGTTACAAGTGGTGCCATAAGATTCAATTTGTGAGACTAATTTGAGGGGTTCATTTTTGAAAAAACTGCTGAAAATCTCAGAGATTGCTTCAGGTGACTCGCATTGTCGAATTTTATGGATGAGACTGATTGTTTACGTGATTTATTAATTCATTCACTACACTCAAGCTATTTTCTGTGGAAAGTATTGTTTTTTTGAATCATGTAGTGAAATTTTGTGTATTTTCTTTTCTGCTTTATAATAATAATAATAATAATAATAGATATTTATTCAAATTCAAATCATATAAAAGACAGGTACATCAACAATGATGAATAGATATCAGACGTATCGATAAGTGTGTAACACACTTGTTTCGAAATATACATTAAAAATATCAAATTAGAAATATAAGACAATCACCTAATACTAATAATAATATATATGAACTAACGAGTTAAAAATCACATTAAAATCATATAAATAAAAACAGTTAATTCAAATCAAAGAGTATAGACATATGTATGCATAAACAGAACTAGACTAAACAAGACATTTCAGAATGTTACCAGAATTTAGGAATATAAAGTTTTAAAAATAAAAATCACATTATCAGGTCAGCAATTTTTTCCCTGGGTTGGTTGTGAATGAAGATCTTCAACTCTTTTTTATATAATCTCAAATTATCGATTTTTTGTATATGGAGAGGTATGGAGTTATACATTTTCGGGGCCATATAGTAGTATGACCGCTGGCCAATAGATTTTTGCATTTGTGGGATTTTGTGATGGTGTTTTTTCGGAGTTTGATATTATTATAAAAAAGTTGACGAATATCGAATACATGTGCTTCAGGAAATAGTGCTTCAGATGGATATTTATAGTCTTTGGACATAATCAGTTTAAGGAACCTTTTTTGCAGTACTTCCAGAGGATGAATATGTGTTTTCAATGCCCCTCCCCATCCTACTATACAATATCGCAAGTGACTCTCAACTAATGCATGATATAACACTTTAAGCTGATGGAAAGGTGATATATCTTTCAGATATTTAAACTTGTAAAGAATCATGCGTAACTTATTACAGACATAATCAATATGATAATCCCATTTGAGATTCGTGTCTATTATTACTCCCAGATATTTAACATATTTTTCAGGTAGAATTACATACTGTTGTCCCATTGTAGTAAGTGTGAGTCTATCGAATGATGGTGTGTTGGACCGATTACAGCTAAAAGGTAGGTAGTAGGTTTTTTGTAGGTTGACAGTGAGTAGTTTGTTTTCTAACCATTTCTTTGTTGAAGGTAGGTCATTCTCCACAGTGTTTCTCAATTCTTGCCAAGTGTCTGCTTTATAAAATATTGCGGTGTCGTCAGCAAATCCTAGTATTTCTCCTCTGCTCCTGATAGAGAACATGCCATCTATGTAAATATTGAAAAGGATTGGGCCCAAAACAGTCCCTTGGGGAACTCCATACTCAATTTGCAATCGAACGCTCTGTACATCATCCACTCTGACAGACTGAAATCTATTGGCGAGATAGCTTTCGAACAATTTTAAACAATTATTCCTGATGCAGATATCTTCCAATGTCTGTAAGAGGAGACTGCGGCTCACAGTGTCGAATGCTTTCGACAGATCGATAAATACACATAGACTTGGCATGTTCCCGTCCAGAGCAGATGAAATCTTCGTAGTTAGTGCTAACAGCGCGTCTTGGGTGGAGACATTTTCTCTAAAACCATACTGCATACTCGACATTAGATTATATTTGGATATATAAGAGGAAAACAGTTTTTTTAAGATTTTCTAGAATATTTTTGATAAATGTGTTATTAGAGATATCGGCCTATAATTGGTAACCGCTGTCTCATCTCCTTTTTTGTAAACTGGTATTACTATTGATTCCTTGAGCGCTCTGGGCCAGATACCTTGTTCCATGCACAAGTTTATAATGTACGTAAGAGGTTCTAGAATATATGTAGAAATTATTTTAATAGTTTCTGCTCTGATATCGTCTACACCTGCAGATTTTCTCGTTTTCAGTTCATTGATGACGCTCTCAACTTCTTTATTATCGGTTGGTAATAAAACAAACGAGTTTATAGAAACTTTTCTATGCGGTTTATAACTAGGGTCATTTTTCACGTTATTTGCCATTTTCTTACCTATTTGGGTGAAAAATGTATTGAATTCATTAGCTATTTGTTTTTTATCATCTTTCAATCCCCCCGATTCATCTTTTATTATTTTTATGTTCCGCTTACTTTTTTTGGTTTTACTTATTTCTTTAACTATTTTCCATAACGTTGGTGCATCGGTTGAATTCGAGTTTATTTGGTTTTGGTAATAGTCGAATTTAGTTTTTTTTATTAAATTTGTGAGTTTATTTTTATAATTTGTATATTGTGTTTTCAATTCCAAGTTATGAGGATTATTTCGGAGACACTTGAACAGTCTATTTTTCGTATCTATCGATTTAACAAGGGCATTTGTTATCCATGGCGCAATATTTGTATCTCTTCTTTTGGCCCTCCGGACGGCTGTACAAGAAGTCATTCAATGATGGATGTTGGCTTTCAAGCGCAAACAGGTCCTTCAATCTTCTGCTGGACCTCTTGATATCGTCAACCCATTTGCAATTTGGCTTACCATTCTCAATCATGAACGCTCTGACGGAATATGGTGCTGGCAGGACCTCTAATAAAAAATTTGCAGAGCCCAACTCTCCCCCAACGCTCGGTAATCTTTTTGGTCGATGGAATCTTCCATTATTCTCAATCATGAACGCTCTGCCGAAATATCGTGATGGTAGGAAATCTAATAAAAAAATTGCTGGATTCATTGCTAAAGTAAATGGGGTAATATCACGTAAAAAAGATTCTTACAACTCTCGTTATGTAGCATGCTATTACTTGAAAATGTTTTCAGAACAAACATTTTACGAAGAAATGAGGGAAATGGAAATCCATTTTTCCATTGATGACGCACGATCGACATTCTGCAATATGCTGACGTTCGTGTAATTGAAACTTGGATATTTGAAAATTATATTCGATGAAAACCAACGGGAGTTTTCATCCGGAAAATTGATTACATATTCGCTTCGTGAGCGTAACGACATCTCTTATAATTCAGTCACGTTTCGGAAAACGTGAGCTTTTCCATCATTTCCATCATTTGCATAGCATCATATTCATTCCCAATAATTATCTTGTGAATTGAATGTCTTTTCTGTGTGAGGCATTTACTGAGAGCAGACTGAAAGAAAGATAGAATTTGATCAAGCTATCTTCTTTGATTTGTTTTATAAAAAAAATCTGTTTTTTCTTGGCTTAGAACGAATTATTTTCTTGATGAAAATCGTAAGAACTGACATCATTTGCAGTTTCTATTCGAATGTCTTCTGTGGTTCAAGAAAAATTAGAAATGAAATGACAGAACCATGAACAAACAAAATGGAATTACAAAATCTGAGCAAGATGAGTATATGGAAGATAGAAGGACGCCAGACGACGTCAATATCGTATTTTTTTGCAATATTATTATTTCCGTCAACCGGTTGCACCACTACGCGCAATCCTCAGCCCTTACCTTTCAACAAGTGATGCCTTGCACAAGACCGATGCCTATGCTAGGAATTGAACCTACGACCCTACGCTTGAGAGGTGAACGCTCTACCAGCTCGAACACCTCGGCAATATTAGTTAAATTAGATAAATCGAGAGTAGAGGCAGGGTTTATAGATTTTCATGCAATTTATTAAAGACTAGAGAATATAGAATGGAATTATATAGAATCTGATGATATCAATCGTAAACATAAGTGTTTGGTTAAAAAAAATTTCCGCCTACCTCGTATTAACATCTACATATCAAGGGTATTTCAGAAACCCACATTTTAGCGGCAGCGAAAAAATTAGTTAAATCTCATGTTAAAATCCTTTGCCGGCCTTTGCTAATGATTTTCAATCTTATTCTGAAAACCGAAACATTTCCTTCCGTCTGGAAAATATCCCGTATCTACCCAGTATTCAAATCTGGAATAGTAGGAGATATTCTCAATTATAGGCTTATTGCACTCATCTCAGTTTTTTCGAAATTATTTGAAATTATTCTCTACGATTTCATATATTCACACGTTTGTAACTCTTTATCAGAGTTCCAACATGGTTTTGTGAGATCGAGAAGCACAATGTCAAACCTTTGCACGTTCACACAATACATATCAAATTCACTCGATAATCGCCATCAAGTAGACGTGATATATACTGATTTTAGCAAAGCGTTTGACAAGGTATCGCATAAACAACTTCTGCATAAATTGGGAAAATTTGGTATATCTACTAGCATCCAAATGTTATTGAAATTCTTCCTGAATAATAGACAATTGTTTGTAGTAGTAGTAGTAGTTTATTTAAAATAGGTAAGCCTAATATACAAACATCTCGATTAAATATAAAAAATGTACATCACACTTACATAAAAATATCACAGGCAATTGATAGTTATACATGATAAGAGCAATACAAGATAAGACAGTAATACAAGATTAGATAATAATACAAGATAAGATAGAAATACAAGATATGGCAGTTATAGACTCAGAATCCTATAACAATAATATTGATAATATTGAACAAAGATAAGAATGATTTTTCCACAAAGATGTTGTAAACACCCCAATGTAATACGTCAATAAGTCCAACAATCATAGAGTTTTAATATACTTTGATAATGATGACTTGAAAGAAGTTAAAGATACTGATGACTTTATGTTCATAGGCAGTTTATTGAATTAATTTAACCCTTCATAGGGGGTTAAAGGCACAAGTTGCAAAATATATCTAAAATGTGTCCCCCTCAAAAGAAAACTCCACGTGTCCGAGCATTTTTGCTTGCAATTCCATAAAAAGGATAAAAGCTCGGTACATACTTTTCGTTGGACCACTCTGTATATAAGTGTATGAAGTGTCCCTCTAGACAACTTGTGTTGAAAAATGATTGCGAAATTTGGTTGGTGGGGAAAAAAATTTGGTCAGGCGATCGACAGACGTTGGGCGGTTAGCCGCGCTTTAGTTTAGATTATACAGGGTGTTTCATAATAAATGCGCAGGACTTCAGGATGTGATAGCTCGTCCAAAAATATGAAAAAAAGTATCTATTAACTTACCCTCTAAAATGTACCATTTTCGAGATACAGGGTATGGAAATTTTAGAAAAATAATTGATTTTTGCGAATATCTCTGGAACCGTTTATCGCACAGAAAACAGATTTCGTAGGCATTTTCTACTCATGATAAGCTATGTTTTGTGCGGATTTTTTATTTTTTCAAATTCATAATTGGTGAAAATTTTGAAGGGGTAGTGGGTGTTTTTTTCTCCAACTTCTACGCCACTGGAAAAAGTACAATTTTGAGCCTTTTTTATGAACCGCCAATGTTTTCTACTCAAAAATGGTATTCTTGGTCATAAGCTCTAAAGTTGACCGTTTTCAAGAAAAATCAACTTTCATGTTGTTTAAATGTTTTTTCCTCGAAAAATTGCTGCGTGCATTGAAGCTAACGGCGGACATTTCCAACAATTCAACTGAGTATGATTGTTATTGTTTTTTTTTTATTTTGCAATTAAGAAATCAACGTTTGGTTTTGTTACTTGTTTTAACGTTTAAATAAATTTTGTATAATTAGGAAAAAAATTGTTTTTCAACTTGAAAGTTGATTTTTCTTGAAAACGGTCAGCTTTAGAGCTTATGACCAAGAGTACCTTTTTTGTGTAGAAAACATTGGCGGTTCAATCATACTTTTTCCAGTGGCGTAGAAGTTGGAGAAAAAAACACCCACTACCCCTTCAAAATCTTCACCAATTATGAATTTAAAAAAATAAAAATCTGCACAAAACATAGCTTATTATGAGTAGAAAATGCATTCAAAATCTGTTTTTTGTGCGATAAACGGTTCCAGAGATATTCGCAAAAAACTTTATTTTTTTTTAATTTCAACACCCTGTATCTCGAAAATGTTGAATTCTAGAGGATAAGTTAATAGAAACTTTTTTTCATATTTTTGAATGAGCTATCACATCCGGAAGTCCTGCGCATTTATTATGAAACACCCTGTATATTGTCAGAGAAGGTATGTATCAAATTCCTGGCTGAATGCGTACCTTAAATGGAAGAAAAACAAGAAAATTAACTAATCAGGTGGTTTAACGAGGTTGAGACGGAGGATGAAGGATCAGAATCGTATGATGAAAGCACACACGATCCATAATTGTACCGACAATTCCATAGATGATCCCGAATACACTCAAAGTTATTATTCATATTCTAGAGGTGATTCGAAATAAAAATGTAATCTTTCTGCGGGATTACGAAGAGTCTTGAACGACACACGGACGATGCGCAAATAACGGATGAGGTTGAGTATTGTAATAACAACCGAATCCGGCATATCGGCCTTGTAACGTTAATGACTATAACAAATCTCAAGTCGAAATACCTATTATAGTTACTCACGTTTCACTCAAATTGAGATATTTCAAGATGATTAACATAGTGAATCTCAAGAAAATAGTATTTTCAATGACAAATAAAAATACCTAGTACTGATTATAATGACTATAAAATTGTCAAGAGAATGCTTCTCAGCTATCTCTTAACCACTTTTGAATATTATACATGGGCTTTAAAGAAATACAGTATTCTTTATTTCAAGACCTCATCCCCAAAAATAAAAATCAGTCATCATAACAAAGGTCGAAAAACTTTCATATTATACGAGGATATATTGAAAAATTCTTAGCCTAGTATAGAACCAAACAAAATTTCAGTTTAAAAATATTTTATTACTAAACATATTCTCCTCTTAATTGGATACATTTATTACAGCGAACCTGCAACGTCTCTAGACCTTTCAAAAAAAATGTTTCCTCTTGCTCTGCAAACCAGACCTCCACAGCTTTTATTACCTCCTCGTTGGAAGAAAATTTACGACATTCTAATCAATGGTCCTTTCAAGGTGGGGAGGATGTTCCCGCCACGCATGCACTCTGCGCCGCTGCGAATCTACCCCGACACCCCGAGGGCAGTCTCTGGCAGAGATGAGTGCAGAGAGAGTCTAGCCGCAATAGTGTCGAACAATACAAGTGACAATCTAGTCAACGACATTCAATTTTCTATACAAAAACAATAATTGTATCTGTCATACTCAAGTGTAAATAAATCTATTCAAACTCAGTGCTCCATATATACAGTCCACCAATATACATTACAACCCCAAACATGGATCTTTTCAGTTGAGGAAAGAGATGATACTCGGACGGAGCCAAATCTGGTGTATAAGAGGGGTGTTCTAGTAATTCAAACCCTGAATCACGAATTTTTTGCATGACAACATGATATTTGTGCGCAGGGGCGTTGCCCTGCAGAAACAAAACACCTTTGGATAACTTTCCGCGTATTTTTTTAAATTTCTTCCCGTAGAGTGGTCAGTAATGTCGAATAGTAATCTCCAGTTATTGTTCTACCCTTATCCAAAAAATCAATCATGATTACTTCATGGCAATCCCAAAAAACTGGAGCAAGAACTTTTCCAGCAGATTTTTGGACACGAAACTTCTTAGATCTTGGAGAACCGGAGTGTCGCCATTCCATCGATTGTTGCTTTGTTTCTGGATCGTAGAAATGTACCCAAGTCTCATCCATAGTAACAATTCGGTTTAAGAAGTCTACATCGTTTTCAAATCGAGCACAGATCGAACGTGATGCTATTACCCTTGCACGCTTTTGGTCAACATTCTAACATTTGGGGATCCATTTTGCAGCAATTTTCCTCATGTCCAAATTGACATGAACTATATGATGAACGCGTTCGTATGAAATATGCAGTGCTTCAGATATCCGTTTTAGCCCAATTCGACGGTCTGCTAAAATCATGTCATGAACTGTATCGATATTTTCGGGGACTGACACAGAAACTGGCCTTCCCGATCGGTCATCATCTTCAATGGAAAATTTACCTCTTTTGAAGCTTGCAGTCCAATTTTTCACGATCGCATACGAAGGACTTTGATCACCAAGGGTATTGAGCATATCTTCGTAAATCTGCTACCTCTTAACCCTTTTAAATACAGGTACTTGATGATGGCTCGATACTCCAATTATTTCCACAATTTCGGTGGACATATTTCTTCTTTTACTTTATTGCGTAACTCTGGTTTACTTTTTTGACGTCAAACTTCATACTGACACTTCTAATAAGTTATTGTTCGTTGCTATGATGACGCAATATTTTATTTATGCAGGGAACTGGTCTAGGCTAACTAGATATCAATACATCCTCGTAAATTATTCTTTAGAAACCAGTAAAGCACCCAATTAAATAAGAATTTAATTAAATCATTACAATCCCTAAAGTCCTTTAATCTTTAATTATCTAATTAACTAAGAGCTATTATCTGATTAACTATCATTAAAAAAATCTGTGGCAATAAAAACTCTGTTTTGATGCCAACACCCACACAAAAAAAAATCCCTAAAGTCGCAAATACGAATAAAG
Source organism: Chrysolina oricalcia (assembly GCA_944452925.2). Lineage (NCBI taxonomy): Eukaryota > Metazoa > Arthropoda > Insecta > Coleoptera > Chrysomelidae > Chrysolina > Chrysolina oricalcia. Next base: position 64,248,574 of record OX101815.2, read on the forward strand.
CATGTGAGTTGAGACCAATAAATATGATATCACTTAAAGGAAAAGTACTATAAAAAACAGTCTCCAATCGAATTGTGGATCACTTGGAATGCAAAAAGGCCATTGCTTGTGTTCAGTCAGGGTTCCGTAATAAACACAGTTGAAAAACTGTTTTGCAATGTGTGCTGGACGATTGAAAGAACACTTCAGAAAAAAATCTAATAACAGCTACCGTTTTTCACGATTTGTGAATATTGACAGAACAAGATTATTGAATGAATTGGAATATGTTGGATTTGTAAATGCAGCATTCATTACAAAGGATTGCAGACTATTTGGCTAATCAGAAGCAAAAGATACTACTTAATCATCTTACATCTTGCACACTCGATAATGATATAGGCGTACCTCAGGGAGTGTTCTGGGTCCTTTATTGTTTCTAGTGTATATCAATGATATGGTTCTGGTGGTGAATGGTGTTGTATACAGCTAGTCGCTGACGACGCTGTTATTTATTGCACTGGAAATAACCGTTCAACATGCTTCAATACAATCAACGAAGTCTAGAAGCTTTTCACAATTATTGCTGTGATTCAAAATTAAATTACGTTCAAAACGTCTGACGGATATGCAGAAGATGGGGGAGATAACTGCGATGCTAAGAGCGTCTTTTCGATGCTAAGAGCGACTTTTCTTTGTATATTCGTAGTCAAAAATAAGTGTAGGTTCTTCCAGCGATCCTTAACCTAATTTAGGGCTGTTCACTACACTATCGGCCAAGTACGATAAGTCAACTAGGAATATATATTAATTGTTTTCATAGAATAGCATCAAAATAATTTTGATTTCTATTTCGACTATAAAATTACTGTTTTTCGTAATCCTCATTTTCAATATCATCAACAAACTCAACGTCCTCGTCGCTGTAGTAAACGACAGTAGTGAATTTGCAGAACAAAATTTTGCAGCGATTCTAAAATCTTGTTGGAAGGTATGATGAAAATTTTACGCATTCCTTTCTTGCAACTCTTTGATTTCATTCGGTCTATTTTTGTGGACTATATTTTATATGACCCCATAGAGAGAGGTCAAATGGGGTCATATCCGGAGATCTAGCTGGCCATTCAATTGCCCTCTGCGTGCAAACCATTCATAAGAAAAAGTGTAATCTAGATATGCCCGATCTTGTCGAGCTCTGGTATAATATACTCTTTCGAAAGTAATAAATATCATTCGGAGGTAACATTTTCGTTTATAAAATAGGATCATATGACGTGTCCACCAATAAAGCCACACCATACATTTACTCTTTGTGGTAGTTGAGTGTGAACTTCCTCCATCCAATGTGAATTTTGATCTGACCAATACCCATTTAATCAAAATGTAGATTCGTCAGAAAACAATATGTGATTGGCATAGATGACATTTTCGTTTAATTTATCCATAATAACATCACAGATCTCGATTCAACGATCAAAATCGTCTTCACTTCTTGTAACGAATAAATTTAAATGGATGGGATTTTTGCAGTCACTGACACATTTTTTGAATGGAACATTGACTCAAAGTGCTCTGTTGTATCGAATTTATTGGAGTTTCCACAATATCTAACATGACATTCAAAAAAATTTTTTCGTATGTAATGCTTACTGGTCTTCAACTTTTTGGTCGACTTCTGACACCTCCAGTTTCATGAAAACGTTGCAATGTTTTTGAAACGGTTGAAAGAGGATCCGGATCAGGAAGCAACTTATTAAACAACTTAGTCTTCTATCACCATATTCTATGATCATCAAAATTGCAATGCTTCCGTGGAATGAAGCATACTTTTTCACACTTATTTTTTTCACGATTTTCCGTGAAAGTCATATTTTTATATTGAATAATTCAACAGTTTAGGCACACAAACTGCACAGAACATGCAAAATTTTTGACACTTGTGAACAATGATTTTCGTTCCTGTACAGTTTATATTTGGGTATGAACCAAGGACTTTGGGTGACCCCAGATGCAAAAATTCAATGGATTTAAGTCTGGCGATCTGCGAGGCCAAGGTTGAGGACTGAGGTACTACTCGGCCTATTCAACGATTTGAATACACGTCGTTCAAGTACCGACGAGCAGTAATGCTCAAATGGTCAGGCGCACCATCGTGCATGAAACATTCGTGGCCGAATAGCTAGTAAAATATTTTCAAGTAAAATGGGAAGCTGTTACTGGAGAAAATTTGTATAGGATGCACAATTCAACCTCAACGACGGAAAATACGGTCCAATAACTTGTTCGCAAATAATTCCGACCCACATGGAAATTAAAAATTCATCTTAGTATCGACCTTCTTGAATTGCATGTGAGTTATCTTCGGACCGAATATGGTTGTTATGAAAAGATGCACTTTTAAGTATTTATCAATATATTGAATGGGAATTTGTTTCCGTTTTCATCTGAAAAAATTCCGATTACCTTGTTTACTTGGAAAAAGGAGGTGGCACTCTTTATCTAGTAACGGAGAGTAATATCGCTTTTGCAACCCTTCCTTGATTTTTATGGTAAATTGTTTGATATTGTTATGTAATATGTATTTATGTTAATACATCCAGTGTTACGATGGTCAATGGTCATTACCGACCGTCAGTGTACTCTTTCTTTACAAGATTCTATTCAACCTTTTTTTGATCGAATATCTATACAGGGTATTTCCAATTAACTGTGAAATTTTTTAGGGGGTGATTCCTTGTCAAAAAGTAGAGGGACACTTTCATGTAAACAAAAGCTCCTAGGCCTGTCCTTGAACAGTCACACGCTACAAAAAGTGAGAAAAAAAATTGTTGCTGAAGAGTTGAAGAAATGCGTTTTCTGAGCGTGTTCTATCAATAACAAGGCTTCGTATGAATATTTTTTTAAAAACATTTTGTGCTATTTTAAAGGGATAAAACATGCTACCCCTATTCCATTTTTACCAGAACTCTTTGAAGAAACAAAATTTTCAGATTTAAAAATATGTGTCAAAAAGAAGAATCAATTGCAAAACTCTTTTAGCTATTGGATTGTTTTCGTTGAAGCAATAGTTTCTTATTAAAAAAATAAAATATAAACGGATCTTCGGTAAATGGAATCAAAAAAATCTAGTAGGTGGCTGTCAAGTCTCTTTGATTTTTATGTGGTAGTTGACCAAGGAGACTAAACACTATTTAACAGGAGAGTCTAATCCCCATAAGACAATGGGGACACTGATAAAAAGAGATGAAAGAACATTTGTGACGAAATGTGACATAGTTCCGTTCTCTATAGACAGTGACGGACTAGCTCTTGGTATATGAGAGTTACTGCTACAAGATTCTGATTGGCTAGAGCTTATTAAACCCTCCTTGTCAGTTTAGTCTCTTTGGTAGTTGACAGTTCAATTGTGCCTTTTAAATCTTCAGTGTGCCTAATTACACTAATGCTGAAATGGTCGATATGCATTTATGTATGGTATGGCAGACGACTCAAAGCAGAGATGTATCCTCAGTGCGTGATACATCATCACACAGTTTTTGCCTTCACCATCTTGGTTGCACTAGAAGAAGAGGTTCATAATGTAATTGTAGATCGCCCGGAATCAAGTATTGGATAAATTGCTAACAGACTGAATATATGCAATAAACTAATCAGAAAATATCAAAAGAAAACCAATTGTATCCGTACTATATTCATCGAATTTGAATAATTTTAATGTAAGTGATTTTTCGATCACAATTGGCTTCAAAAATTCATCAATTTCTAACAGTAAACAAACCATTTTTGACGAATCAACAATAGCTTTCACAAATCTGTAGAGTAATTTCAGTAGTTTTTCAATTCAATCGCTGTTGTTCGATTAAATATGAAGGAAAGAGTGGATATCGTTATGATACTTGGTGACAATTTTCATATTTGTAGAGACGCTGCTGACAGTTTTAATGAAAGACATCCAGAATATTCCAAGAATTTTGAACACATTCGGGGAATTTAGATCGGTTTCGAAAAAATACCTAGGAACACATAGACGACCAATAACTGAAAATGGGAAAACTACTAGGAATGTTACGCTGTCAACGATTGGAAATCTATAAGAATGTCAATATCGCAAAGAGGAAAAAATTTCCGATCGATAGGTGAGAAGAATTCTAGGAAAGTCTATGAATAACATTTGGCTAGACTCGTGACATTTTTTTTACCTTTTGAAGTTTATCTGACGTTTTTCAGTATTGTTTGTAGTGTCATGGCGACGGATGCAAATACGAAATCACTACAATTCAACAATTTGTAATGTACTACACAAAACTATTGGAAATAGAGGGACACATACCTTATACATGTTTTGTGGAATTGTAAAGACTTCCAGGAAAATTCATTATTACACGATCAATATTGAAACACTGAATTTTTTTTAAAATAAACGACCAACACCAAACACGATATAAAGAGGATCGAAACAAATGACCGTCGAAAATGAAAGAAAAAAAACTCAAAATACAACAAGAAATATCGATTGTTCACATCTACGACCATCTAGTGATAAGCTTACGGTAGTATTGATGCGAAACTGCCTGGAGCGAGATGTACACGTGCTCGGCCAACGTGATTGCGTAAAGACGTCAATTATTATGGAAAACAATGTTGTGCTTTCGCGTCTCGTGCCCCTTTCGACGCAGATTATTGGAGGAGAAGCTTTTCAAATTTCGCATTGATTCACTTTATTTTTTGCGTTACATAATGAATGGAAATGATGTAGCCATCCATCTGAATACTAATTCTGAATTGATTGGTTTTCAGGGATTTGGCATTATGAGCGCGAAGGTATGCAACATCCAAAACAAAATGTTGAAAGACGCTTCCAATTCTTGAAGAGAGTTGAATACTGTATATTGAAGAGTCAAAGATATTTCTTTGGAATTGAAACAATAGTTGTTATCGTCATGGCTTTATGAAAACCATTTTCTAAAATGTTGAAAATTGCAATTATTCAAATCACATTCCTGATAAAAATTGATCATTCTGTATGTTTTCGAAAATATAACCAGTGTTGACAATGGAGGATCTAGGGTACTGGTTGAGGAGGGGGATAATGAATATACAAATTTTCAGGTAAGAAAAGTAAAATGGACATTTGAAATAATGAAACTAAACAATGAAAGTTACCCTAATAGCACCATGAAGTCCGATGGTAATCCATAGGACATCCTCTCAGGACGTTCGGGACGTCCTTAGGACGTACAGATTTGGTACCGCGGACGTCCATTGGACATCCGTGGGAAGCACAAATGTCTCGACTTCTCACCAAAATTAGACGTTCTATAAGGATATCACGTGGACATCCACCTGGGATGTTAATTGGACGTCCCCGAATTACATCAATCGAAACTACATCTGGGACGTCCGTAGGACGTGCAGTATTGGTACCGCGGACGTCCATTGGATGTCCAAGGGAAGTACCAGTGTTTCGACATCTTACCAAAATTAGGCGTTCTATAAGGATATTCAATCGACATCCACCTGCGATGTTCATTGGACGTCCCTGAATTACATCAATCGAAATTACATCGGGGACGTCCTTAGGATGTGCAGAATTATCAGATGTGTTTGTTCGTTTGTTCGTATTGTTGTGAATACTGAAGATACCAATTTGGATAGAACCAGATGTACTCACTAGGTAAGCTCAGCACTCTCTCAGAGTCATTCAATTCGGTTTTGGAAAGATCAGATATATCTGAGTCAGTCGAGACTTCTCTATTTGAAGGTTCTAACAATCGTTTAGCGATTCTATATTGTGCTGGCGTTTTGATATATTTCGTTTTCGTTTGTACATTTTTAAAGGATATACACAAATCTACTAACGGAAACACCTTTTTCAAAACAGTGTTGAATAGGTTAGTAAAAACTATTGAATAGTAGAACAAAACTTTTATTTTCATTTATTGATATATCTATACTGAATGAACACAAAATACTTTACACAACAGTCACTAAACTAACTTATCACGAATGATGATAGAAAAGCCGCCATAGTTGGTAAATACTCAACAATTGTCTGTCGATTCGTCAACACTTCACTTGAACACATAAAACAAAACACAGAAAACAACTTTATGCACGGAACCCATACATATAGGAATTATTCGGTTTCAAATCGTATACGAACAAGAGAGACAAACATACATTTTTCATTTTCATTGTTGTATTAGCATACGCACAAACTCGAGAATATGGCCCCTGATCAAAGAGACTGAACTAACAAGGAGGGTTTAATAAGCTCTAGCCAATCAGAATATTGTAGCATCAACGCGATATGGTGACGTACTTGGATATGAGTACAGAGTCGAACTCAAACTAAGCAACAAAACTGTCAGCAGTAACTAGTATCTAAGAGCTAGTCCGTCACTGTCTATAGAGAACGGTGGCCATGACCCGTCCAACTACGTCACATTTCGTCACAAATGTCTTATGGGGATTAAACTCTCCTTGTTGAATTTTAGTCTCCTTGGCTCCTGATGACCTTATTGTTATATTGAAAAGGGTTTTATTTCGCTATAGTGTTTAGCCCTATTGTAAATATATGCGATGTAAACACGGGTACTGGGCACACATGGAGGCCTGATTATTGTAACTGTTTTCAAATTTTGTTTTATTTTTATGATCATCCATCCTTCATCTTTGGATGGATACCTAGAAAATATTACGAAATATTTTTAATTGAGGACATCTCAAGGAAGTCGTCGTACATCCATCAAAGACGTTCCAGAATGTCCCCATACCAGAACAACTATAGGAAGTCCTTTCGAAGACATGCCAAATACATGCCAACCAGGACATCCATTGGATATCCTAGAAAATTCTATAAAGTATATCCGAACCAGGACATCCCAAGGAAGTACTCGCAGGGAGATATTCTAAGATAAACCAATTGGGACGTCCAATATTCATTCATGCGGGATGTTCCTAAATGTCCCGTACCAGAACAACCATGGGACGTCCTTTTTAAGACATGCCAGAATACTTTCTGACAAGGACGTCCGACGGATATCCTAGAAAACATTACAAAATATATCCGATCCAGGACATCCCAAAGACGTCCTCGCAGAGACGTTTTATACGATGTACGATTGGGACATCACTGGGACATCCATAGGAATTCCTTTGGGGAAATTCATGAAAATGCACTGAATCGGACGTCCCAAGGACAATGATTTTAAGTCCCGGACATTCGGACATGATTTGTACCAAATTGGGACGTCCCTGGGACATGGTGTGCTATTAGGGTACGTCACAAAAATGAGATGATATACCATATTTCCACTCAACAGTATCTGTTCAGCATAAGAATAATCGAAAATAGTAAAATAATTTCAGTCATCATATCAATAATAAATGAAACAAACAACATTCTCCAAAAATAAAACGTGTTCTCAAAAGGATATTTTATGATAAAAATGACGTACTCTATATGACAAAAATAAGATATGTCAGTATACTCCACTTACAACAAAAATTAAACAAAAAAAAATCTACATATCGCAAACATAAAAATAAATCAGTCTACATTGCCCTGTAATCAAAATGGACAACAATCTGTTCATGAAAAATAGTATATTGTGCAACAAGTGGAGAAAGTTCAACTTTTCTAACGAATGTGGAAGTTTGTGGCACGAGCCTGAAGGGCAAAAATGCACTTTACTCCCATGTAATACATATGATTTTTTCTCCTACCCACTCAATAAAACCTTTTTGTGACTTTGCAAATAGACCTATTCTTACTTGATGGAAAGTATAGACAATACAGTCATGTGTATCTGAGAATCTGCAGTGGTGTAATGGCTAGCGTCTTGGGCTTGTACTCCGAAGGTCCCGGGTTTATCTCCTGGCAATTACAACTTTTTTTTTTTTTTCAAGAAAGTTATTTTACTTTTTTCTTGTTAGTGATTTGATTTATTGGACATTTAGATAGCTTATACATTTCGGATTGCTATTGAGTGATTTTCTCATAAGTAATGTCCATTTGAATGAAGTGTCGATCATTTTTTTTCTAAGAGCTGCGCTTGTAGAAAAAATAATGTGTGTATTTCGAGCACAAAGTGCCATTGTCGTTCTCCAAAGATTAATCTCTTTGTCGAGCAACAATCAATCACTTTGCGCCCTAAATACACAAATAGCTATTAAAGAACTAGAGTAGAAGTAACATTCATGTTAGATTTTTACCAGAATACAAGATATATAAGATGTTCTAGAAATTACGGAAACAATTTATAATAGATTCACAAGTTTCATCGTTTACAACTTACTTGAAATGAGGGAGAGGAAAAGTACTTTCCTCCCTAGGGAGAAAAAGTATGAGACAAGCTTTTATACAAATGCACTGAAAATGAAAAAATAATTTGTTTCATTTTTTGTAGGTTATTCTGTGAGTATCAAAATCTTTCTGTACAAGATTACCTAGATCAAACAATGAAATGAATTATTTTTTCCTTTTCAGTGTATTGTATAAAAACTTTAAAATGTTTTCTTTTTATAATTTTCATTTTAACCACTTAAGTTTATTTTTTATGTGAAACTGAAAATCTCCAACCCAAAAACCATCACATACCAATTTTGAACAGAATCGGATCATAATCACAAAACTCGTCCGCCATATTGGTGCCGCCATTTTGTTTTTTAACAAACATTTTTTTAATGCATTGTCACCGGAATTACGGAAACCTGCCAAATTTCAAATTAATCGGAGTATTAGAAGTGGGTCAAATTCAACTTTTATTAAATTGTTTGTTAGTTAGTTACAAGTGAAGCTAAATAAAAGCTTGTTATTGTAAAGATGTGATTTCTTTTTGTGATATCTAACAGAAAACTACTATCTCCCCGTCACTGCGGTACGCTGGTTATTAAACTAGATCTGACAGATATTGGAAAAACCTTAACTTTCAACCTGAAGATTCTGATAGTAAAAATGTGCATTTTCATTGAGATATTTGATTAAAAATGTTTTTACCCATCAGTCTTGATAGAGAACTCACACAAATTTTTTGTTATTTTAAAAAAAGATATTTTTTAGTTTTCAATTGAACGTTTCCTTTTCAACATAAAAAACTTCCGAAAGGTAATCCTGTAATGGAAGATAGTTAATAGGGTTTATCTAATAGTCGCAGATCATTACACATTTGATTTTCATTTATGAATCTCTGGTCATAACTCCGAAAAACTAAATCAAACAAATTTTTGTTTCCGTACGGAGTACATTATTTTATCAGAAATTTCGGTTTGTTTTTTCTTCTGTAGTAACGCAGAAATTTTGTAATCAATTTGAATTCATAAAAATAGCAAAGTGGGCTTTGATATTAATTCATTTATTTAAATATCAACCAACAACTTGACAGTTATCGAAAGTTGAGAAACTGTCTCATTGTTAATTCTTCATTAGTGCAAGCTATAAAGCAGATTCATTCAATATTCCTTTGGATAAAATGGTTGAATATACAAATTCAGAAATGGCAGACATGCACTTAATGTATGGAATGGCTGATGGTAACGCTCGTGCCGCCAGACGAATGTATCTAGAAAGATTTCCACAACGTCATATTCCCAGCACACAAATGTTCATCAATATTCACTCCCGTCTTCGTGAAACGGGTACTTTCAAGAGGTCTGCTGTTCTCATAGGAAGACCCAGGAGAGTTAGAACAGTTCAGATAGAAGAAGCTGTACTTAACGAAATTGAGCAGCATCCAGACACCAGTACAAGACAAATTGCGGCACAGTTTAACGTAACCCATGTATTGGTATGGCAAATTTTAAAAGAGCAACAACTTTATCCCTATCACATACAGCGTGTTCAAACTCTTCTGCCAAGGGATTTTCCAAAGAGATTAACTTTTTGCACTTTGATTCGAAATAAATTGTTGGAAACTCCATGGTTTTTATCTCAAGTGTTATTCACCGATGAGGCATGCTTTTCCCGTAAAGCCATTATTAATTTTCACAACAATCATATGTGGGCTGATGAAAACCCACACGCCGTGATTGAAAACCATTTTCAAGAGATGTTTTCTGTGAATGTTTGGGTTGGAATTGTAGGGAATTTCCTTATCGGGCCACATTTTCTGCCTCATAGACTCAATGGTGACCATTATCGACATTTTCTTGAATTCATCTTACCTGGACTCCTAGAAGAGATCCCACTGAGGGAAAGAATTGGAATTTGGTTTATGCATGATGGTGCTCCAGTACACTTCAGATTGGTTGCACGCCAATATTTAGAAGAGAATTATTCTGATCGCTGGATTGGGCGTGGTGGGCCACAACTTTGGCCACCAAGGTCACCCGATATGAATCCACTTGATTTTTTCCTCTGGGGGCACCTTAAATCATTAGTGTACCGAACTCCAGTTCAAAGTGAAGAAGACCTGAGGAATCGCATACAGGAGTCATGCGGAATTATAAGAAACACTCCTGGTATTTTTGAGCGTGTCCGCCAGTCTATGGTTAGGCGCATAAACGCATGCATTGAAGTTGGCGGTGGCCATTTCCAGCAGCTGCTCTGACATATCAATTTCAATAATGGTCCTTTTCTGAACTTAATTTTATTCCTAGGGAATTTATGTTACTTTGCTCTAGTATTTGATAATAAAGTTATTCACTATTGAAAATGTCCAAAATTATTTTGCCATAATTAACTTTGTGCAATACATATTCAACCTGAGTTATGGTAAAAAATGTATGGGAGCTCCATAACATTACATTTTCTCTACACGAGCAGAAAATAGCTATTTGTGTAATGAGAACAAAATGACGTATTGCGTCACGCGCTAATCTTTGGAGAGTGGCAATGACACTTCGAGAAATGAATTATTTTATATCATGTGCACTATTGAATGGATTGTACTTGTCCAATTTGAACTAATTTGGATCGATTATTGTCGAAAATTTCGAAGTAAACTCCAAAAACTCCTAAAAAATGTATTTTGATCACCCTGTACTTCGAAAACCAAGCCGCTTGGGACATGTTTATATGAACTTTTCATCTTGAAACCTTTCAAAGAATCACCCTTCAAGTTTGTTAGACTATTTGCTTCTCAAATTTCTTTATGTTATGCGTTACTGGAAAATGTTTGCGTTAATATTTTCATTGTAACTACTGAACCGTACAAGTAAATGAAAAACATCAAGAGAGCAAAAAGATGTTAAATGAAACAACATTCATTATTCCTTTCTCATAATATGTCAGTGGCGGCGGAAAAAAAAATTCTGAAGGGTTGAACAAAGCTTGACTCTGAAAAAAGGAGGACCCTGTGAATTATTTGAGAAATGCATTATTTTGTATCGTGCGTACTATTGAATGGATTGTACTTGCCTAATTTGAACTGATTATTGTAGAAAATGTCGAAGTTAACTCTAAAAAGTCTTGAAAAAAATGTATTTTTATCACCCTGTATCTCGAAAACCAAGCCGTTTGGGACATATGTTTATATGAACATTTCGTCCTGAAAACTTTCAAAGAATCACCTCCCGAAGTTTGTCAACGTACTTAATTAACACCCTGTATATATATATATATATATATATATATATATATATATATATATATATATATATATATATATATATATATATATATATATATATATATACAAAGCAGGAAATTTTTTGGGTATAGCAGCAAGCAAAACGTGTACTCTTTTAACACTATATTTCCGATATTTCAACAGTGAATACTGTCATCTTCAGGGAAGCTACAAGTAACAAGCAAAATTGTACGATTAATGGAAAGAAAACTTTGAAGAAGAACCACTTACTGTGTTGATGAGAATGATTGCTATGGATGTAATATTAAAAATTATAAACAACATGTCATGTAAGTCACATGTGACAAAGATGAACAAAACACATTAAAATACGTCAAACAATAAAAATATTAATATTAAGTCATTGTTATAAAATTTGTTTAAACATTTATTTGAATTATCTCCACACGTGGAGAGATTCAAATGTAACATAAGAAATTTGGTTAGGATTATTCGACAACAGACAGTTGACATTATTGACATTGGATGTCAGACACTTTTGAAGTGTGACACGAAACCACGAATTGGCCGCTGCTAGTGGGTGAAATTAACCAATTGTCTCAACTCAAAAGAGATGAAGTGTTCCCTAAGGGAGAATTATTTAAGTTATGTGTAATATTATTGTCGATGAGGAGTAAATATGAATAAATTTCACTTAAGTGATTAACGTCAGTTTTTTTATTTAAGCAAGAATCTGATTGAGAGATGAAAGCCATTTCCATGAAAAGTCTTTTAGTGGTATTGTTTTCTTTAGTCAAAATTTTTGTATTACTATAATTCATGTTATGACCAGTGCTATTAACATGTTCACTTAATGCACATCTTTCAGGATGGCATCTACAGTCACTTTTATGTGCAGTGATTCTATCTTTTAATGTCCTCGAAGTCTGACCTATGTAAGTTTTATCGCAATTCGAGCAAGGAATACAATACACTAACTGTGATTGTGAAGTTAAAGGTGTTTTATCTTTAACTTTGGTAAAAATGGAATTAATTGTTAATATTGTTTTATTTGCAATTTTTATGTTCTCAAAAACTTTGAAGATTCTAGCAAGCCTGGGTGAGACATCTGCGATATAAGGAAGAGAAGTGAAAAAATATTGGATTTGGATCCTATCTGCATCATTTGTAGTAGTGATATTATTTTGCGAAATGTTATTGATATTATTTAATGAATCATGTGTGTCTATGGTAGACGTACTGTATAAAATCTTTTTTAATAGTGAAGGAGGATATGAATTATCAATGAATAAATTATATAAGATTTTTAAATTTTGTTGATGAAAAGAGGAGTCAGAAATACAGAGTATTCGATGTTTCATTTGTTTAACCAAATTAACCTTCATGGATTGTTTATGGTATGAGTGATAGTTCATAAATCTTCCACTACTTATGGGTTTTCTATACCAGTCAATGACTAAGGTATTGTCCACTGTACGACGAAATTTTGTGTCCAAGAAGGGAACACTATGTTCTTCGTCTTCACGTTCTATGGTGAACTGTATATACGGGTCATAACTATTGAATACATCAACTACTTCTGTAGTTCCGTGATGTGGTAAGGCTATAGCCTTACCACATCACGGAACTACAGAAGTAGTTGATGTATTCAATAGTTATGACCCGTATATACAGTTCACCATAGAACGTGAAGACGAAGAACATAGTGTTCCCTTCTTGGACACAAAATTTCGTCGTACAGTGGACAATACCTTAGTCATTGACTGGTATAGAAAACCCATAAGTAGTGGAAGATTTATGAACTATCACTCATACCATAAACAATCCATGAAGGTTAATTTGGTTAAACAAATGAAACATCGAATACTCTGTATTTCTGACTCCTCTTTTCATCAACAAAATTTAAAAATCTTATATAATTTATTCATTGATAATTCATATCCTCCTTCACTATTAAAAAAGATTTTATACAGTACGTCTACCATAGACACACATGATTCATTAAATAATATCAATAACATTTCGCAAAATAATATCACTACTACAAATGATGCAGATAGGATCCAAATCCAATATTTTTTCACTTCTCTTCCTTATATCGCAGATGTCTCACCCAGGCTTGCTAGAATCTTCAAAGTTTTTGAGAACATAAAAATTGCAAATAAAACAATATTAACAATTAATTCCATTTTTACCAAAGTTAAAGATAAAACACCTTTAACTTCACAATCACAGTTAGTGTATTGTATTCCTTGCTCGAATTGCGATAAAACTTACATAGGTCAGACTTCGAGGACATTAAAAGATAGAATCACTGCACATAAAAGTGACTGTAGATGCCATCCTGAAAGATGTGCATTAAGTGAACATGTTAATAGCACTGGTCATAACATGAATTATAGTAATACAAAAATTTTGACTAAAGAAAACAATACCACTAAAAGACTTTTCATGGAAATGGCTTTCATCTCTCAATCAGATTCTTGCTTAAATAAAAAAACTGACGTTAATCACTTAAGTGAAATTTATTCATATTTACTCCTCATCGACAATAATATTACACATAACTTAAATAATTCTCCCTTAGGGAACACTTCATCTCTTTTGAGTTGAGACAATTGGTTAATTTCACCCACTAGCAGCGGCCAATTCGTGGTTTCGTGTCACACTTCAAAAGTGTCTGACATCCAATGTCAATAATGTCAACTGTCTGTTGTCGAATAATCCTAACCAAATTTCTTATGTTACATTTGAATCTCTCCACGTGTGGAGATAATTCAAATAAATGTTTAAACAAATTTTATAACAATGACTTAATATTAATATTTTTATTGTTTGACGTATTTTAATGTGTTTTGTTCATCTTTGTCACATGTGACTTACATGACATGTTGTTTATAATTTTTAATATTACATCCATAGCAATCATTCTCATCAACACAGTAAGTGGTTCTTCTTCAAAGTTTTCTTTCCATTAATCGTACAATTTTGCTTGTTACTTGTAGCTTCCCTGAAGATGACAGTATTCACTGTTGAAATATCGGAAATATAGTGTTAAAAGAGTACACGTTTTGCTTGCTGCTATACCCAAAAAATTTCCTGCTTTGTATCCTAACTAGTCAGCAAAGACTACCCTTCTACTATATATATATATATATATATATATATATATATATATATAAATAAGTAGAAAAATTATTGGGTATAACCCTCAAAATGTTCTGCAACCGTAGACACGTGTTTCGAGCTTAAGCTCTCATCAGTACGGTAAAATCAAGTGCAAAGATGTACAACACTTGGATGTAAAAATAGAAACAAAGGAAGTCATCAACAGGAAGCCAACCACACATTTGTGGCTTCGGTTAGAAGACCTTGTGTTTACAAGGCAACAACTAACGTCGCCACGGAGGCAGCTATAGCTACCAGCGTGACAATCCTACCCAGGAAAATACAAATAAGGATGGATTTAGCGAGGGGCAATATATGAAAATATAAGTAGAAAAATTATTGGGTATAACCCTCAAAATGTTCTGCAACCGTAGACACGTGTTTCGAGCTTAAGCTCTCATCAGTACGGTAAAATCAAGTGCAAAGATGTACAACACTTGGATGTAAAAATAGAAACAAAGGAAGTCAACAACAGGAAGCCAACCACACATTTGTGGCTTCGGTTAGAAGACCTTGTGTTTACAAGGCAACAACTAACGTCGCCACGGAGGCAGCTATAGCTACCAGCGTGACAATCCTACCCAGGAAAATACAAATAAGGATGGATTTAGCGATAATTTTTCTACTTATATTTTCATATATTGCCCCTCGCTAAATCCATCCTTATTTGTATTTTCCTGGGTAGGATTGTCACGCTGGTAGCTATAGCTGCCTCCGTGGCGACGTTAGTTGTTGCCTTGTAAACACAAGGTCTTCTAACCGAAGCCACAAATGTGTGGTTGGCTTCCTGTTGTTGACTTCCTTTGTTTCTATTTTTACATCCAAGTGTTGTACATCTTTGCACTTGATTTTACCGTACTGATGAGAGCTTAAGCTCGAAACACGTGTCTACGGTTGCAGAACATTTTGAGGGTTATACCCAATAATTTTTCTACTTATATTTTCATATATTGCCCCTCGCTAAATCCATTCGCAATTTATATAAATACTTTCACGAAACTAACTTACAATTTGATTGTTTTTGGAATGGTAGCCCTTTCTTTCCTCCATGATTAGCTTCAATTTAGGTTTTTTCCCGGTCATTTTCATGTTCTGACAAAGTAGTTACAATATCAATGGCATCGATGTAGATTGCTCAGCTATAGAAAGATCATGACTTCTACCAACTCTTTGATCCACTTGCACAAAAACTTACTTAATACTGTGTAAAAATATATTGAACCATATCCTTATTTACTCTAAAGAGTTCTTAAAACCTCGTATCTTCTATTGGAAATGGATGTGACTCTTCTCTTATGAGTTTCTCCGCAATATTTTCTCAATCAATCGTTTTGTTTTTCCTTCAGAGCTAATAAATGCAATCCCTTTAAAGGCAACATAATGCAAAAATATCACAATTTATTTAAAATTTATTAAAAAGCACATGAAACTACCAGCCGTTGAGAATGAAAATTCGCGACAGTGACAGTAATTTTGGACACTAGAATTTGAAATGTCACTAGAATATTACCAAATTTTGGCAAATGCTTTTAGATCGGATAGAACTTTGCCGAACAAACCCGATGTGCAGGCGACGAAAGCACAGAGTACCAAATAATGTGATCGTCGCTTGAGATAGTAGTAATCAACTGTAGAAAACGAGGGGTAGAATTTTATAAGACACAGAGTCCCACTCTAGGTCCCAAGGTCCATTTCTGGCTCTAGTGTAATCTTACCGTATTCCTAATTCTTATCAAATACTATTTTGTAAAATATATCATGACTTTCATCCTAATTTTCTTCAACCTTTTTGAATCAATTTAGTATATTTCTAGAAAATCCTAATATCTCAATATGATATCCAGTAATAGAAGAGTTCCTAATGGGATATGTTTGATTCATATAGTTGCTTCGCACTGATCGGAATCCAAATTGTCCACTTTCTGTACCTACATTGAAACATTAATTGTCACTTCTGTCATAACAAGACTGTTAGTTGAAACGTATACCTATCGATTTAAAATAAGTATTTCAAACATGTATTGCCATTCAATGCCACTCACTGAGTCTTTAATCAATTATTTACCAGCCATGTCATCATGCATGAAGCCCGAAGAAGAGAAGGGGAAAAGAATTCCTTACTCCTCTTCCGGAGTACTTCCAGAATCAACGGGTGAGTATAAGCTTGATACAAAACATTACGGGGCTCGAAACAAAAAGAAAATTTGTGTTACTTACGTAGTTCTATCTCCTGAACACGAATCCAAAAGAATTTCGTGGGGGTCTCTTATACTTTTCGAGTTATGACCTTTTGAATCTTGATTATCGACCATTTTCAAACACGATTTTTTCGGTAAAAAATCGAAGAAAATGCCCCTTTTTGAGACGTAATCAACTCACATTTCACAATTACTAGCACTAAAACCAAACGTTTTTTTCAAAAAATCAACCTTCTTATAAAGTCGATTTAAGGAAACTATGGTTCAAATGATTTTCACATAAAGAGGGTTTACGAAACCACGACAATTGTTTCACTTTACAAAAGCTTCTTCAAGTGGTGAAGATATACTAAATTACATATTTGCTATGTTACCTTAAATACTTATCCAAAATTAATTAGGGTTCGTTTGTATACCTAACTCCCAGTTAATTCCCGATAGGTACTTTTACATTTCTATTATTTAAATCTAACCTTTCCAGGAAAACAAATTGATTAGTGGTGACGAATTTAATTCGAGTTGGTCATTGAGCAAGTACTGAGAATTTTTCCATTTATTAATCTCCATACTTTCTGAAAGATTTAGCTTCTTACCTTTGTTTTCGACATGAAGGATTTCAAAATCATGGTCGGAAGTATGGTTTTCAATTAATAAATGGTTAGCATACGTGGAATTTGTTTTCCCATTTACAAAACTACTTCTGTGCTCGGCTAGGCGTTGTTTGAAGGTTCTACCTGTTTGACCAAGATAAAACTTGGGGCAACTACCACAGTTTAATTTATAGACTCCACATTTTTCTTGTTTATCCACCCCATCTTTGTTATTTTTAATATGTCTGCCCAAACTAGTGTTTGTCTTAAATGCAATATTTAAACATTGCTTTTTCAAGAAATTACTTATTTTATTGCTTGGTTCACGGTTAACGTAAACTTTCGACTGAAGATATCTTCACAAAATAAAATCTAGTGGGGTTAGATCAGGAGATCTAGCTGGTCACTCTACAAATCCTCGTCTGCGGGTAGAGGACGGCTATTATTATCATTTTCCGAGGCACTCCGGGGATACTTTCTGATTTTTGACTTTTCAGCTACAGGAAAATCCGGAAATACCTACAGCTCCTCCCGGTGGTCCGTTGCACACTCGAGCAAACACCAGATGTCATGATTGGCATATAGGCAACTCACATCGCAATTGTTCGCTTGTAGCTATCAAATGTTGAGAAAGCTTTCCACAGCAGTAATTACAACTCATAATTTCAATAAAACTGATAACAATTTATATTATATTTACTACTAATGAATGAAACTCCAACAATAATAATAAAAATAATGATAAAGAACAAACAATAAAACATATTTTTTCACAGGAGATGTTCGAAATATCTACCAGCTTTTCCTACAAACAGGCGACACTTTTTCTGAACGCTTTTTGCCGAATTAATTAGTTCAATAGCAGTGAGAGAAGCAAAACTTCCAATTCGTATCTAGTGTTGGTCGCCAATTTAAAAATAAGATCTTCCAACCTTCATCAGAGGTAAAAGTCCATAGGTGTTAGGCCAGCCTTAGTTGGCTATCCAATTATTTCCAAAACTTGCATCCAAAAATTTTTTGACTATTGCAGTGCTGTGAGGCGAAGCCCCATCTTGTTGAAAATATATTTTCCTGAGCTCCATCAGTAGCAATTCATCAACAAGGGTTTCAATATTTTGCCTTAAAATTTCTAAATGCCTCTGAGATGTGAGAATGCCATTATAAATGAGCGGGCCGATAATTCTACTCCTGAAAACACCTGTCCACTCACTAAATCTAAATCTCCTTTGTCTTCTCTGCTCCACAATTGAATGGGGATTTCGTTTTGCCCAAGTATAAGAATTGTAGCGGTTGAAAATGCCGGCACTGCTTACATGAGCTTCGTCTGTCCAACTACAATTTAACGAAAAACCACGCTCTTAGTTACAGTTTTCCAGGAACCACTGGCAAAATTCAATGCGGCGTTCAAAATCACCTGGTCTGAGTTTGTGAACTTTTCTGGTCCTGTACTGGCTTTACTTTGACTAAATGAAATGTTAATTGCTACCACTAACCATGAGTAGTAAGAGACCCTTTGTATCCCCGACTGAAATCGAAGAGATTTCCATGTACGTTAAATTATACTAGGATGAATAGTAAACAGAAAATTATTGTGAACAAAACTACCATGATCATGAACTTGGAAGGAGTAAATCTCTGTTAGATACTAATCGCTGAAATTCTTATTGGGTAGGGTATGGCGGAAGGTTGAAGTACAAAGTCATTTGTCCAGTTTTCATAATTGTACAAAATCAATTGGCAGCACTTCACTTTACCGATTTCTTCTTAAACACAGTCAATAAATTTGTCTTTTTGTGTAAGACAATCAGGTCGATTCTGTTCACATCTTGTTATAACATTGCTAAATCTACAACATTGTTATAATTATAAAATATAACAATATGACTAAGCGATTCAATATTCTGTTCCAACATTCACTGCAAGATTGGCTATAAGTTTTGGTCATAGCAATATTGTTGGAAAATGATGAACTTTTGACACTGCCTCGAGCTGTCATTTCAAGGAAAAGAAGAAGAAGTTAGTCTTTTAATCTAACAATCCTAACTTAAGTGTTGGACGGTTTATGAAGGGAAGTATTTAATCGTTTGGTTGAGCTGTGCAGAAATCATGTCGCGAAATGAAAAAATAACAAAAAGCCAGATGGAATTGATGCAAAAATCCAATTATTATAACTGGGATAACCCACCAATTAAACCCAGAAGAACTAGATTTAAAATGGAATGAACTAACTGACCTCAATAATTCTCCGAATGGAGCTAGAAAACTAAAAAAACAGTGGAAAACTGTAAGTACTTGTATGCATGATGCATATGAATGAATGTATACTATAAGTCCTTTGTTATTTAATTTTGATGATTCTTTTTCAGTTTTTTTACGAATGGAAGTCTAAGACAAAAAAGAAGGCACGCCTGAATATCAAAGCTATTTTTCAGACAGGTGGAGGAGGATATATATGCAAAGACTTAAATGACATAGAAAATAGACTCATATCAGTTTTTGGTTGGGTCCATATTATCGGATGCCCAGGAGCCCCTGAAGAAGTAGACCCAGATCTTGGGAAAATAGATCTAGATCATGATGAAATTCCGGGAGAAATACCAGAATCTGCAACTCTAGGAACTGAAGTACAAAATATATACGATACTGATAACAATATAGAAATCATTATGAATGAAGAGGTTGTAGAAACAAATGTTCCAAATCTTCCTGTATTGGAATCTCCATCACTGTCAAAAGTAAAATTCAGGGAAATCAAGAACAAAGAAAAAAGTAATCAGCTTATCATCCAAGTTGGAGAAATCTGCTGAATTATACAGCCAGAGTACAGAGCAAATGGCTATGGCAGTAAATAAAATGGCTATTGCAATCTCCAACCTTGCTGAGGCTATCTCAAAAATAGCTGATTCTTTGAACGGTTTTGAAAAAGTCTAACCTTATCAATTTTTTTTCATATGATGCCTTTCTATAGTAATAATTGCCAAAGAGTGAGAACTAATTTATTTTATTATTTTTGTGATATAAATTTATTGTTATGTTTTGTTAATCTATAATAAACCACTTCATCAAGTATTAGTGTTTTATACAAACATCTCCTGAATCACTTGACTTCTCACAAATCTCCCTTGTGTAAGGTCATCATTATCTGGAAAAAAGTACCAATATTAAATTTTGGAATGAAAATTCAAATATTCATGGTCAATATGGTAGTTAGATTTGATAAAAAGTATAGAACCACCTAGGAACTGGGTTTCTTTGTAATGGTTCATTATTTTGGAAAAAACTTGAAAACATTTCTATCAATTCAATCTTGAGCTTTCATGGACTGAAAGTTTACATAACTTTCTGGACTATGAAATAAATCTGAAGATGAAACAGCATTCATATCTGCATATAATTGTGAATTATTTCAACTGTCTTACCCATGTCATTCATCAAATAATTTTCTATAACATTCTCTATATTGTGATTTTGATCCTCATCATCATCATTTTCAACTTCTGGCAAATTACGTTGTCTACAAATATTATGCAAGACTGCACAAGAACAAATGATGCGGGCTGCTATGATGTGGGAATAGTGAGGAACTCTGTCTTTTCGGAGACATCGAAAACGGCCTTTCAAAACTCCAAAACCTCTCTCAACAACATTTCTTGCACGACGATGCGCAATGTTGTAGCGTTCTTCTGGACTATTTGGTTGAGGGTTGAGAATTGGGGTCAACATCCATGGTTGAATTGGGTAACCAGAATCACCTAGAAGATAGCAGTTTCTTCTGCCTTCATTATATTTCCTCCTCATATGATGTTGTATTCTTGATACATTCCAAATAGCTGCATCATGGGCAGCTCCACGGTATTGAGCATTAACATTCATAATCATCAGGTTGGAATCAAATATCTGGAATATTATTCATCAATGGTTTGATTTTTTGAAAATCTTATTTACACTCACAGCTTGAACATTTATACTATGAAATCCCTTTCGGTTGATGTATGCAACTGCTGGATGAATCGGGTCGTCAGTTTTTGGAGAAACTATTGCAACATGGGTACAATCAATTGTACCTATTACATCAGGAAAAATTAAATTCGCATTCTGGAATCTGGAATTATGATGATTATGAAATTCAATGGTTACTAAGGTGAGAACTAGCAGGGTCAGGTAGCCGAGTGGTTAAAGCGTCAATGTTTAAATCACTCACGCTGCCGGTCGCTGGTTCAAACCACAGCGACTGCAGAATTTTTCTGATGGCCCGAGAAAGTGGTATGGTACGATCCAATGGGCATCTGCCTACGTGTCATTGGGTCAGCCTTGGGTGGCTGGACGAGCCTACCACGCACGAGGTGGAGTGTGGACTCAGGGGACTCCCACACTACCTTATGGGATGTGTGTGTCAGGCCGGATAAGGTGCCCATAAAGGGTTTCAACCACCTTGTGAGAAAAAAAAAGAACTATAAAACTTACCCTTCCTTAGCATTTCTTATTTCCATTTCACTTGTGGGAAATTTTATACATCTTGCCAACAGATATGTGGATATAAGATTGCTGACTTCATTTATTGCCCTACTCATAACAGGTTGACTCAAGCCAATATTTAGGTCTTCCCCAATAATAGTTTGGTAGCTACCACTGCTGTAGAAGATAAGACTTGCAAAAACCTAAAAAAATATGTGGTTAGATGCAATTCCGTACTTTCATACTTTTTTCTATCAATTTTGAGTCACTCGTAGGTGAAAAGAAACTGTATCTTTTCTGGCTGGTTCATCAACCAATTCACTCAACTCTTCTATCAAACCTAATGTTGCTGGCTTACTTAAGCGAAATAGCTTCAGAAATTTTTCGTCTGGAAATTCAAATGGATTACTGGTGTCCCTGATGTATCTAAATTGTAGTCTCATATTTTCTCTATGAATGAAACACTTGAAGGTTTTCAAGAAGTTACAGTTTATTTATATAATTACCTATTTTCTAAATTTTGCAACACTTGCAAGAAGTCATATTCAAAAAACAATGGATTCACTGCCATTTTCAACTTTGTTGCAGGTATTAAAAGGACTAATAGTGAAAAAACAAGGATTCACTTGCCATTTTCCACCTTGTTATGTCCTAGCAAGTACTGAAATGATGTTGCTTGGAGAACAAGATGAAATAACAAGATCTCTTTAAAAGTGACAGATCATATTGCCAAAAATCAGTGATCAGAATGTCAATTTTTCTCATCTTGCTTTCATAGCAATATCTTCTCTGTAACCACATTGCTATATGCAAACAGAATCGACCTGATTTATATAAAAATGTAGAAATGAAATTTACTTGATCTCTTTTTCAATATTTTCAGGTGAAATTACTTCTCAGGAAGATAAGAGTTGTTGGTCAGACGGAAAACGACCCTTCACCAAGTTGAGAAAATTTGAGGATCTGGTGCTTGACGAAGACGAGAGAAATGGAATTCTGTCGGACAGAATGATTGGAGCTTGTTTGTCATATCTAGAAAAATCGCCACAAAACTTTCGTTATGTATTATGTAAATGTGTGATGACTAATAAGGTAACGTATTTTATTCGTTTATTGAAACAAAGATAAAATTTCATAGTGGGGAATCAAGATCATCTGTTGAATATTTTTGTACACACTCGAAAGATTGAAAACAAAATTTTCATTATAAACTATTGAATGCAACTGAAGGTTTTCTGCCAGAGTAACTCTATAATAATGATGTTACTTTCTTCTAAACACTCGTAGAGTGTACACAAAGTCAAGTTATGGAAAATTCACTTGTTATCTATAAGAAAACTTGGAAAACCAACAGCACTACTCCGGGTGCATACTCCAAGCAAGCAAGTTGTCTTTCATCCATTTGATTACATGTGTGATAGTTCGATGAAATTGTTTTATCGGTAGGATAATTTTGAATCTGATGTGACGTGACCGAAAACAAAAAGCCCATTGGGTAACATAATATCAAAAATTGGTGCAGCTTTTTTCAGAACCCCAAAATTACAATTCTATACCACTTTCGAGATATTTCCTGTCCTAATCTTAGTGGGACACCCTGTATCTATGTGTCTATATATTTATGAAATGAAAACTGAACCATATTTTATTCATTCACGTCATTACAAATAATAAATGTACGATTTTGAAAAGTTCCCTGAAAATATTTGGCAATATCTATATCATTATAGATACTAACAGTCGTATGCATAGTCAATTTCAGCGACTCGCCAGAGTTTCGCTGCTCGCTACACAATAACTATAATGCACAGTCGAGCTCCAAAAAAGTGGTACATCGCCAGCGTTTCGCCAAAGTGTGACTTATCGCGTAGTTGTCACTTTTTTGGAGCTCGACACTGCATTATAATCCTTGTGTAGCGAATGGCGAAACTCTGGCGAGTCGCTGGCGATTCACTATGCATACGGCTGTAAGAGTCGTTCTCAGCATTGAAAAGTGTGACCACAAAGTGGAACTTTTAAATTTTTTGGCTCAGTCGCCAAAATCAGCCATTAAAAGGTTCTCGGAAAACGTTTTGTCATTTGAATATTATGAATTTGTACGACAATTTCCCTCATATTATATAAACCAATAGACTTTGTCTATTCATTCTTGAAGTTGTCTGATCGAATATCCCTTCGAAATGCAGAATTTTCAAAATATACTTTCACCTTGCTGTCACGAAAACTGTATGGCTTAGAAATTAGGTAATGAAAAATTTTAGCACAGAAATGTCACTTTGTGGCACAGAAATGTCACTTTGCGGCACACTAATGTCAAATTTCTATCATTGTGAGAAATAATCATGTTTGCGAACGTAAAACTATGCAAAAAAGCATGTTTTGGAGTGTGGTTGTAGAAAAACTATTTAAAATCACTTAATCTATAAATATTTAAAAACATTGCCAATATCATTTAAATGGGAATTATATAAATAGATAATAAATGCGCAGGACTTCAGGATGTGATAGCTCGTCTAAAAATATGAAAAAAGTTTCTATTAACTTACCCTCTAAAATGCACCATTTTCGAGAAACAGGGTGCTGAAATTTTAAAAAAATAATCGTTTTTTGCGAATATCTCTGGAACCGTTTATCGCACAGAAAACAGATTTCGTATGCATTTTTTACTCATAATTAGCTATGTTTTTTTTCAAATTCATAATTGGTGAAAATTTTGAAGGGGTAGTAGGTGTTTTTTTCTCCAAATTCTACGCCACTGGAAAAAGTACAGTTTTGAGCCTCCTATATGAACCGCCAATGTTTTCTACACAAAAAAGGTATTCTTGGTCATAAGCTCTAAAGTTCACCGTTTTCAAGAAAAATCAACTTTCATGTTGTTTAAATAATGTTTTTTCCTCGAAAAATTGCTGCGTGCATTGAAGCTAACGGCGGACATTTCCAACAATTCAACTGAGTATGATTGTTATTGTTTTTTTTTATTTTGCAATCAAGAAGTCAACGTTTGGTTTTGTTATTTGTTTTAACATTTGAATAAATTTTGTATAATTAGGAAAAAAATTATTTAAAAAAATTTACCATGTTTTTCAACATGAAAGTTGATTTTTCTAGAAAACGGACAACTTTACAGCTTATGACCAAGAGGAACTTTTTTGTGTAGAAAACATTGGCGGTTCAAGTAGGTGGCTCAAAATCATACTTTTTCCAGTGGCGTAGAAGTTGGAGAAAAAAACACCCACTTCCCCTTCAAAATCTTCACAATTATGAATTTTAAAAAATAAAAAATCTTCACAAAATATAGCTTATTATGAGTAAAAAATGCATTAAAAATCTGTCTTTTGTGCGATAAACGGTTCCAGAGATATTCGCAAAAAACTATATTTTTTTTTTAATTTCAACACCCTGTAACTCGAAATTTTTGAATTTTAGAGTTAATAGAAACTTTTTTTCATATTTTTGAACGAGTTATCACATCCGGAAGTCCTGCGCATTTATTATGAAACACCCTGTATAGGTAATCACAGGAGTAAAAATGTTCAAAATCAAATGTTATAATCTAATCTATAAAATAAAACATGTAAATTTTCAATCTATAGAATAGAATAATATTACCAAGAAATTAAATCGTCAAAATTAACACTAAAACCATTTACGTACATTATTTTTGTCAATTGACATATGTTTGTTGCTGTCTAATTTCTCCGGTCAAAAATTTCACGAATTCGTTTACGGGGAATACTTGAAATAAATGTATTTATGGCCTTTTTTAGTCGTGGGTATGATTCAGAGGTCTGCATTTTTTCTGGCAGAACATTAAAGGCTGTTGGGCCTAAAAAACTATATGATCTCTGTCCTATGGTTTTCATTGTAAGTGGAACTATATATTTGGTTCTGTTACGAGTAATGTAGTTATGTCTCGGCTTGTTGAGTTTATTCTTTTCCTTATATTGATTCAAGACAATTATTTTGTAGAATAATTGACTCAAGTCAAATATACCCGATTCTTCATATAATTCGTCAGAAACTATGGCGGAAACGTTTGTTCAGCATTATTTTCAAAATTTTCCTTTGAATCACCTCTAGTGGACGCAGGTACGTTTTTGATACCCCACCCCATCCAATTATGCAATAGGTGGCTTTGTTGTTAATGATTTTCCGATTTTTTTTTTCAGGATATCACGAACTTAGCAGCCTTGGAGAAGTATCATTTCATTCAATATTTGGACTTATCAAGCAACAACTTGACGAGTTTGGTGAATCTTGGTCAAATGCCATTCTTACAACACTTGGATGTGTCCGACAATTTTATCAAAAAACTTCTTGATTTCAAGGCACCCTTTGGATTGAGTTATGTGAATTATTCCAAAAATGAATTAACGGAAATACCCGACTTGAGCGATTTTTGGTCGATTTCACATTTGAATTTATCTCGCAATGAGATTACAAAAATAACTGGTTTGGAGAATCTGAGGTATTTATTAGTAACATGAGCTGATAATCGATAATATACAGGGTGTATACTGAATGATGTCATTAATTCCAGGTGGTGATTCCTTGTCATATTTTATGAAAAAAAGTTTTCATAAACGTATGACCTAATTTGCTTTGTTTTTAAGTGAAGGAGTGTCAAAGTTTTAATAAAAATTCGGTTACTTTTTAATTACACAAAAGTCTTTTAGCCGATTTTGATTAAACCTGGTTTGTATGTTGGCAGTTACGAGGGACTTGGTTTCATGAGGAAAGATCTCAATTTATAAGCAGCGAAGGGTCTCCTGAATGATAAATATGGTTAAAATCAGTGTACGCCACTGTTTTTTTCTAAGTTTAAAATTTTTACTAAATTAAACATTCAAAAATACAACTCTCTCATAATGCCGTGAATTTGAAATAGCAACACTTTATCAATAGATATATTTACTTAATTAATTTATTTCTACCTGTACTCTTTTATTGGTTTCGTTGTTGATGGACTGGTTGTTTGTTGTGTTCCTGGACCCATTATTGTCAACTGTTTCTATCAAAACTGAACAATGCATTTGTGCATAAAATCAAATAAAATTTCTTGGAAATAGATAGATAGATAGATAGAAATCTTTATTTGTTCCTTTTGAAAAAAGACCTTTTAAGGTGTAGAACATGTCATTTAACTAAAACTAAAACCAATTACTACTTGTTTAGACAAAAATAAATAACATATAGATAGACACTACAAAGCCAAATAAAATTACAGACACAGAAATGTCCTATTTATAGTCTATACAGAGATGAAGAATAGATAGAAACATTCATTTGTTTGTTCAAGACACCTTCAGGTGTAGAACATGTCATTTACCAATTATGTAAAGGAAGTAGTCCATCCTCGAAGTGGAGTTTCAGTATATAGAGGCTAAGTAAAACTCGAAGTCGTCTCCACAATGTATATTTGACCCCTAAGGTAGGGAAAGGGTGGGCTGTTGTCAACACAGCTTCAGCAATAGATATGCTTTTTTTCGAGCATAGATATGCTCATCATCAGTTGAAATTGCAGGTTACAGGTCAAACTGAAATAGCAAATATAAAAATTTCAATTTTGAAAATGAATTTATGAAAAATTTGAATGGACTTGTAAACCAAAATGGATACTCACATGGCATGGAGGCGTAGTAAAATTTAAATTATTAATAAAACATATTTAAGAAAACTTGAACTAGGCGCAGTAAGGCCTACCACCTAAATTAAGGTGGAAAGGTGGGTGACCATTCAATTATATGGATAACCCACATTGAAAAGTTTAAAAAATTTGATACAAAATTTGCAACGACAATGTGCTCTAACAATGGCTGTCGAAGAAAAAGAAAGCTGAACGAGTCTGATTGTTGAAAATCAAAATAATCGGTAATAAAGAATTGTTGACATTAGATGCCATCTATCAGTGAAAAACGAAAACAAAAATCAAAATGTAAAGCAATGTTATAGGAATCCAGCTATCAGGAGGTTGAACACTCGGATAACGAAGAAAACACACCAGCCGGGAAGAAAACTGTAATTCCTGGCAAATTTGATGAATTTGTTTATTTTTGAATTTTAGAAATGTAAAGCGTTGAAAAATGGGATACAATCAAATTTGATCTGTTCATTCAAAGATATTATGTTTTCATCTTTATTGCTAGAGCACATTGTCGTTGCAAATTTTGTATCAAATTTTTTAAGCTTTTCAATGTGGGTTATCCATATAATTGAATGGTCACCCACCATTCCACCTTAATATAGGTGGTAGGCCTTACTGCGCCTAGTTCAAGTTTTCTTAAATATGTTTTGTTAATAATTTAAATTTTACTACGCCTCCATGCCATGTGAGTATCCATTTTGGTTTACAAGTCCATTAAAATTTTTCATAAATTCATTTTCAAAATTGTAATTTTTATATTTGCTATTTCAGTTTGACCTGTAACCTGTAATTTCAACTAATGATGAGCATTTCTATGCTCGAAAACATGTTTTTGATGGTATCATGTTGATACAACCACACTTTTGGCAATTTTTTGCTGAAGCTGTGTTGACAACAGCCCACCCTTTCCCTACCTTAGGGGTCAAATATACATTGTGGAGACGACTTCGAGTTTTACTAGCCTCTATTTACTAATTACTCATTGTATAGCTAGACAAGTACCAAATAGATAAACAATACAATATAGGAAGTAAAAACGTATAGACAACAGATGTGCTATACATAGTCTATACCTACAAAATAAATGAAAATACGTAGTCATTAGAAAAGGAAATTCTCAGTCAGGTATTAAAATTAAAAATTAAAAATGGTCATTGAAATACTCTTCGATTGTGTAGTATGCTTTAGATATCAGAATGGCTTTCAAACTTCCCTTGAATTTCTTGCTGGATAACAATTTCAATGTTTTCGGAAGCTTATTGTATATGCTCACGATAGAAAAAGGAATATTCCTCTGAACATATGAGAGGCTAGTTTTTGTATTTAACAGATTACTTCTGTTCCTTGTGTTGAATGTATGGCTTCTTATTTGCTCATTGAAGAGTGACAGATTTTCATATATAAACATTGCACCTTCAAGAATGACATGTTAAGGTGAGTATTTTCTTTTCTATAAAGAGTGATTTACAACTCTCAGTTCGAGATATATTGAAGGCAGCGTTTATTACATACGGGGGAGAGATTGAGAGAGAATTGCTATTTGGAATAACAATTTTCATAAAGTTGTTAATAATCAGGGTTGGGTCTTACCCTGAGACGAAATAATAAGAAATAGATTTATCGTGCTCCAGTGTTCCCCCTTTGTAAAACTTTATTTTCACTGAAACACGGCTGACTAGCTCGCGTGGGTTCTCTGTATAGGTGGTTTTGATAGGCTGCAGGTTGTTTTTCCCTATCCAATGAAAACACATTCGTCCATCAGCTCAAATATATTAAAAAATGTAATCACAAAGACAATGTTCGATAAATTAGCTCAGTGTTTCTTACTATACTGTTCTCTAGAGAAATATCAATGATTAAATATATTCGCGGATACCCAAGTGAGATCTCATTTGATTATGAACAAAACCCGGTAAATAATTATGAGAATCATTCTTGGTAAATAATATTTACACCTATATGTCACAACTTTGTCACAAGCATGAACGTAAAAGAACAAAAAGGAATGTGTGAAATACTGAAAATATTTAGGCACTGAGGGTGAAAAGACTTAGCTGTTTTCCGTTGCTTCTTGAGTGAGTTTCAACTCTAAGGGATGATGGTTTCCTCTAGTCGTAGGCACAGGGATGTACAGGGGTAGAATACGGCACATCAACCATCCCGTCACCATGTATTTCGGGGTAAACTGTAGCTTAACCAGGGCGACGTGGAATTCACCGTCATCTACTTTTACAGGGGGCGACTAAAGGAGGGTTGGTAGCAACCTCTAGACGTCGATGGTGAAAGGAAAAGGAAAAGCCCTGAGTTGTGATCCCCAAAAATTTCGGGAAGAAACGTGCTTTAAGCTGGATTTATAAACTTGCCGTTCGCCATTGGAGTTGGCGTTCGCGCTGGCGTTCCCAATTGAAAGTACAGAAACGCGTAGGACCTTTTATATCTACCGTCGGCGTTGCCGTTCGCCGTTGGGCTGACGTTCGAGTTAAATTAATTTTAAGTCGGACGCCAGCGCGAACGCCAACTCCAACGGCGAACGGCAAGTTTATAAATCCAGCTTTACTCAGTAATACACCGGAAAGAAAGAACCAAGATAAAATATTTCGAGTCTGTCTAATGGGCAGCCACCAGGGTCGTATTTTTCTAAGGGGTATGAATTGTCAAACATTGACAAGGAAATTCAAATAAAACACAAAAACGAGTTTGGGTTAATGACCAAATGGCCTTGAAAATTAAACATAAAATTTTTGGAGTTGACAAAACCCAGAAAAAACATACAAAACATACAATTCCTCGCGAAAATTAGCAATCCCCTCAGGCACGGTCTTGACAACACATATCGTGCGATGATCGATTGATTTAGTGTGGATTCATGCAGCACCTATTAACAATTATCAAGTAACAATTATCAATTAACAATTAGCAAGTATAAGTTGAACTTCTTGTTTTACAATGAATGCGTTCATGCAGACAATTAACAATTATCAATTAACAAGTAACAAGTGGAAGTTGGCCAACTTTCAACTTTTTACTCTAATTGAACAATATTTTCTTCTGGTGCGCAACTAGTACGCAGGTGACCGCGGATTGGTCAGTATAATGACGAAAATGAATCTCTTTCAAATATTTGTGGGGCAGTTTGTAATGTTTGTATTATTGTGTTGTGTTTTCGGTTTTCGTTCATATCGAAATGGAAATTGATGCTATTTTGGCTTATTTTGTACGGCAATTTCCCAAATTGTATATGATAAGGGCATAATTACGATCTTCAAAGATAAAAATATCAGAGATAATGCTTAATGCTTGAAACGATAGCAGGGACCCTCTCAGTGTTGATAGTTTGTATTCACATTGCAATTTTTGGTCTTGCAGGCCATACATTTGATGTCATTCGGGGTATAAAAGAAACGCCACATGCATATGGTCATGCAAGATGCAATCACACTGATATTATGAGATTGTCAAACATTCTTTTCTCCAAAATGGTTAAGGCTTTCGCCTATTTAGTGACAATCATGAGTACACAAAACTGGTCATTTATTTTCGAAGAACAAATAGAATCTGAATTTTTAAACAGTATCCACGAAAAAGTAAGGTTAACTTGGTAATTGTTAATTTGGGTGCATGAATGCCATATTTTCAATCAAGATGCATATAACTCCTGGTGCGTTTACTGATTCGCTTTTGTTTCAACTAAAGTTCTTGATCCTGTAATTGCGTCAATAGAGTTTGTTCCATTCGTCAATGGATGACGCTTAAGTCGAATATAGTGGAGTTTCCAACAATCCAAAGTGCCTACTAGATAAATTTTTTGAGTTTTTGAACGTTAACATTATTTTGAGGTTATATGCATAGATATATATTATATATAATTATGATTTCTATGGTTATATGTCAATTACATTGCATATTAGTATTTATCGTGTGATTTTTCTGTTCTTTTAATACTTTTCGCTCAGTTCGGTAGTTTTGCGACGTTTTTAGTTGTTGGGTTATTGTTATTTATTTGTTCTTGTGTTTTTCTGTCATTCGTAAAAGTTAGGGTAGTGTCAGGGTTCTTATGATAGGAAGGGGTTATGAAATAAGTGAGAATTTATACAAGGGGAAGACTGAGGAAAGGGAGAGAATACGTCATTGGAGGGAAATTAAGGTGGCTATCCTGAAATTGCTAATTTTGGTTATATTTACGTCAATTTGCGAATAAATAAAGTTACTAAAGCCCGTGATTCGAATTAATCACAATAAAATTATATGCCTTTCTTGTATTTTGTAGTTGTTAATTACTTGTTTGATATTGTCACAATACTCCTACATCATACGATGATGATACATTGTCGTTCCAGATATTCCCCAAGAATAAAACAGTAAAGCAGTAATGGAATTAATTTCGGTAGTATGGGTAACTACCACAGATTGATTTTTCTAGGATTTGTTCAGACCATTTTAATAAAAGAGATTTTGAAACCAATCTTCAAGAATCTCTCCTACATGAGAAGTCAAGACAAAGGCTTAGGTGAGATTAAACTGTTCTAATGAGGAATAGAACTCAATTTGGTTTTGGATAGAAACTGTTGAAAGTCAATATTTTTGCTATGCCATCACGATATAATGTTGGTGTTCCTTTTTAGTTATTCCTACCAAGACGTGTTGGTAAAAATCTGGTCTGTCCACTGTGATATCCTATCAATCTCATCGATAATTCACCTATGACATTTCAAGAAGCACTTGGATTCCATTGGAGATAGAGAGATGCTTGCTAGAATCTTTACCCATGGCTGATCGTTAACCATCAAATAATGGTTTGTTCATTATATTCAATTCCTGGTGCTATGAAATGATTGATATTGATGGGTCTTTATGCCATTTTGGATGAGGATTCACAGTCTCCTTCCACCCGTTGTTTACAACAACATTACAAAGAATGAGAAAAACTCATTGAATAGTTCTGTGCAATAACACTATTGTACAACAATTATCAGAAGGAAGAAATAAAATTAAAAGAAAAGTTCCCATTATCAAGTGTAAGAACTATCCAAACTCGAAATTAACTATCAAAATCATTATGGAACATGGAACGTTGCAAAAACAAATGATATGTTCAGCTCAAGATGGTTCAGCTTTATTTAAGATATTAGATATGCACAATTTTACTACTCGCCATTTAATTAGAATTTTAGGTAGATATATAGAAATGTTAAATTTTTCCTACATAAAGAAGTTGAAAATTACTATTTATGAAACAATGTATAAATGATACCGAAATTTATAAAATAAAACTGACTCATATCATAAAATAACAGTATTTGACTACCTACTTATAAATTATTTCTGAAAGTATTATAAATGTTGTCGATGAAATGTGAGTTTTAGTTTTGTGAACAAGGCAGAGTGATTGAAAGTGACTAGTCTGATAAGTTTTTATATATATTTAAGTAAACTTCAAGGATGAATAAATATTTTTCTATCTATCATTTTAATTATTTACCGCATTTCACTTTCACACATTTCAGAATAAAATCAAGCATATTACAAATCAAACTTTCTTCTTGCACCTGAGGTTCTGGAATAATAGGTCGTAACATCAGAGAGTTGTTTTGATTTATTTCATTATTGAGATTAGTCTTTGAATCTTTGAAATATATTTCAAATCTCAGATTATGTGATTGTTCCATGTTTTCTTTTTTTTAAGGCTCAATACTTTGTATAGAATTTACTTTCTCATCAGTTCATTCAATTTGATAATTATTATCAAAACTACGCCCAACATTCAGAATCTATACAAACTGTTAAAAATTTGTTATTCTCGTCAACTTTAAAACTCTCAGAAGACTTCGAGATACTTGTGCGAACTAGGGAATATATTAATAACAAATATGTTTTAATCACTCGCACGTTTTTCAATTTACTCCCACCGATTGGTTTCGAATTCAATCCAACAAAATGGGATATTTTAGTATAATTCAAATTTGGCGCACCCAATTTCAGGATAGCCACCTTAATTTTCCTCCAATGACGAAAACAATATGCCCGACAAAATCGATGACATTTCATAACCCCCCTATCAAGGAACCCTGGGTAGTGTATAGCATTTTTTGTGAGTCTCGACTTCGACATGACAGTCATGACATGGTTCAATTTGAGGTTATGTCGATGACGCAGCATACGTTTGTCAAAACGACATGTCAAGTCATCATGATCGGTAATGATTTGCCTGCCATCTATGTTAAAATTGAGTAAACTCTCTTGACGCAATAAAAATGTCATGAATCAAGCAGGCCGTACATCAACAGTTTTGGATGACAATTTCACAGCTATAAGTAATTCCACCAGGAGTTATATGCATCTTGTTTTCAATACTTGTTAATTGATAATTGCTACTTGATAATTGTTACTTGGTGCTGCATGAATCCACACTTTTAGTCAGGGAAATCATAGCTATACAACTAACAATACATCTTCAACGATTGAGGGTCATAGATTATTCGCCAATATGTGAATTTGCGAATATTATAAAGTTAATCGAATTGAAGCGCTCTTGTTTCGGCATCTGACAAATTTGTACTTTTACTCGATGCTTACTAGATTCGTAAGATGGCGTATTGATATCCTCGAACCTAGTTTGAACTCGTAACACGTTTTTGTAATACAAAAATTTTTTTTACAGTGGTAGACATACCCCAAAATATTATACCATATCTTATGCGGCTTTGAATATAAGAATTATATGCCAGCATCGCTGCATCTATCGTTACATTTCTGGATATCATTTTTAATGCATAAGAATATCTCGATATATTCATGGCAATGTGATTTTTCCAGTTCAGTCTAGAATCTATTGTAACCCCAAGAAACGATATTTTTGAGACTGTGTCTATGCTAAGCACGCCCCATCAGTGTAATTAAGTTTTCTATTACAATTATTTCGAGAAAAGGTTATTATTTGAGTTTTATCGTTATTCAAATTGAGATTATTGTCGGTAAAATATTGTTCTAAGGTATTCAGTGTTGAGAATAGGTTGTTCTGTAGTGATTGCTGAGTGCCTGAGCTGAATATTAATGATCAATTACTCTATTAAACTCCGTCATATATTTTTCTTGTCCTTGTTTTGCCGTAATGTTCCACATCGTTTTAACCACATTTTCTTCACTGAAAAAAATTTTTGGTTAGGGTAACAAAAAATAATGTTACGGTAACCATATACTTCTGTCAGTATAGGCACAACCAGATATATAATTACACTAACCATCTCAAAATTGTTAAGTGAATATGGTTGAAGTAAGATGATCAAAACGCCGTTAAATAAAAAAAGATTTCAGAGTTGTGGGGGTTTGAACCGTCGATGTATTCAATTTATTGTTTGGCAGCGTACAACACTAACCATGGGGCCACGGGGGCTTCGTAGAAGGTAATGTAAAAATATGTTATATATACAATTGAATTATAAGAGCGCGTAAATCATAATATGGAAAAACAATAATTATTGTGGATGAAATATTCGCATTGCCTTCACTTGATGGAAATCCATTGTATATAACACTAAGGTATATCACGATTAAATATTCACGAAATTTATTATACTCGCTACACTGTAGCTTTATCAAGCGATTTTGGCATCATAACTAAACGAGGATTGCCTTCTACTTTTTCAATTAATTTTTTATCCTCGCTAACAATAATAGGTATCGTATCTATAACTGAATTTCTCAGTTTTGGATAGTGATAACAAGTCAATTATTGCTGAAATAAATTTTAGTATTCGGTTGAATTCTTGTTTGTATTAGGAAAAAGCGGTCGGACGTGATATGTCTAGGGCGTTTTTCCATCACTTTGTGGAATATGCGAACAGGGCAAATATCGGGGTCCTCAGTATTTTTTATTAACCATTTGCTTGAAGTACATGATTTTGACCCACCTTGATTGGTTTTGTTAAATATGGGATTATATTCAATACGTCCAGTCGGCCGTCCAACATTATCCTTTTACACTATAAAAAAACTAACCTTCGAGTAACATCCTTCATTGCCCCTCCAAGCAAGTTCTTTGACTGCAATGAAAAAAAATTTCTTGATGAGTCCCTCCGGATTGTTTTCTTTCCAATATCTCAGTAATCTCATATTTTCCTCAATTGTAAAAGCAGTTGAACTCGTTTTCCTCTTTTCGACATCCCCTTGAAGTAATTTTCTCTTCGCATCTCTTGCATCACGGGCTGATCTAAATTCTATGTCAGCAAATGGATTCATTTTCACATTATAATCATTATAAAACTTGTCTTGGAGCAGTTTTGCGACAACATTCCAATTGAATTTTATAACAGTTTCTTTATATTCACTGCCATCCTGCTTCTTCATATTGAAGGCATAATCTTTCAATATATTCGCAATTTCTACTGGGGTAGTTTCCTTTTCGACAACAATTCCTATTTCGGCAAAAGTCCATAAATTGTTTCCAAGCATAATCTTTAGATTTCCTTGTATTTTTTGGCGTATTCTGTGCAATTGCCAAATTAATTTTGATATTTGTAGCAGTTCCCCATCTATTGGATTCCATTTCTTTTTCGAATTACCGAATAATATTCCGAAAGCGAAACTATATTCAAACGTCAGTTATGCGTCAGAATTTCCGTTACCATGGAAATCCAGATAGTGGTATAATCGTATATTAATTCGCTGCAGGAGAAAATAATCAACAAAGCTTCAACCTCATTGGATGTGTTTTGTCATTAGGAACAATTTCATTGGTTTTTTGACAGTTGCGTGAAATTCTCAGCATTATACCGTTTTTTGGCTTCGTTTATGACATTTTTCATAATCTTACAATATGTTTCATAAATATTACTTGGTATGATCTCGCTTCGCATTTGTTTATACATAATTCGGCATAATCTTTCAATATATTCGCAATTTCTACTGGGGTAGTTTCCTTTTCGACAACATAATTCCTATTTCGGCAAAAGTCCATAAATTGATTCCAAGCATAATCTTTAGATTTCCTTGTATTTTTTGGCGTATTCTGTGCAATTGCCAAATTAATTTTGATATTTGTAGCAGTTCCCCATCTATTGGATTCCATTTCTTTTTCGAATTACCTAATAATATTCCGAAAGCGAAACGATATTCAAACGTCAGTTATGCGTCAGAATTTCCGTTACCATGGAAATCCAGATAGTGGTATAATCGTATATTAATTCGCTGCAGGAGAAAATAATCAACAAAGCTTCAACCTCATTAGATGTGTTTTGTCATTAGGAACAATTTCATTGGTTTTCTGACAGTTGCGTGAAATTCTCAGCATTATACCGTTTTTTGGCTTCGTTTATGACATTTTTCATAATCTTACAATGTTTCATAAATATTACTTGGTATGATCCCGCTTCGCATTTGTTTATACATAATTCGTTTTCGCTTACTTGAGATTCGTATTCCTTTAGTAATCCAGTATCTACTGATTCCATGTCTTGTCTTGAAGTTTTTAATAGGAGTTATAACATTTAATATTTGTTTAAGTGCACCAATAAAGTAATCATAGGCTTTGTTAGATTCATTAGTAGAATAAGTTCATACCAATTTATCATTTGCAATTCCGTTTTGTATTGTCTTAGTTTTGCATCTGAAAATACTCGCTTTTTACATGTTTTTTGCTTGGTCGTGTCTTCATAACTATGCAATTGAAAGACCTGAGCTTCATGATCAGATAATGCTGATGTAACGACTTCTCCAAAAGAACTGTTTTCAAAATTGATAAATAAGTTGTCGATTAATGTTGAGGAGAGTTTTGTTATTTTAGTAGGAGCATGTATTTGTTGTCTTAGGTTGTGTGA
Source organism: Chrysolina oricalcia (assembly GCA_944452925.2). Classification (NCBI taxonomy): domain Eukaryota; kingdom Metazoa; phylum Arthropoda; class Insecta; order Coleoptera; family Chrysomelidae; genus Chrysolina; species Chrysolina oricalcia. Next base: position 64,285,951 of record OX101815.2, read on the forward strand.
ATGCAAGAGATTCAAGAAAGGCTGTGCCTGCTCACTGTCATTATTCATTAGATTAATATTGAAGTCACCGCAAAGTACAAATCTATGTTTTCTATACCTATTATACACGAGATCAATAATGTCGTCAAGTGTTTCTAAAAATGTGTCAATGCTGCCTGTCGGCGGCCTATATATGCAGATCACAATTAGATTGTTAGATTTACAATGAAAAGAAGAGCACTCTACGATACCTTCAGCACTTTTTTGTCTTACATCATATATCTCCATACATTTCAGATTAGTTTTTACAAATATACAGGACCCACCATGTCTTGTATCGCTCCGAGAATAGGACGAGATCAGATTATAACCTTCTAAATTCATGAGACTTCATTTTGTGTATACCAATGTTCGGTTAGACATACAAAAGATGGTTCCCTATCTAATGTTTTTAAAAATATTTCTAATTCTAATATTAAATATGGATTAAGTAACTGAAAAAAATATTCACACAACTTTCTGAATTTTGATGGTGCGTAACCACCATTTCTACGCCAATGACTTTGATTTGAAATTCACAGCATTAAAAGGAAGCCATCTCAGGTAACCATCTGCCACTTATAATTTGAAATATAATTCCATGAATAGAAGCCCCTTGCTACAGCTAATAACCACACCAGGTTTCATCAAAATCGTCAAAAAGAGTTTTGAGTAATTAATGAAATGTTTAAATGAAACTTTGACAACCCGTATCTCGGAAACGAAGCAAGTAAGGACACATGTTTATATGAAATTTTCTTCATAAAATATGTCAAGGTATCACCACCTGAAATTAATGACATCATTTAAATTACACCCTATATACCTTATAGGAGCAACTTACTCCACTTGCTGAAAGATTCCTATAAAAGTATAACTACACATTGTAAACAAACAAAACCAATCCTAACCTCACTTTTATAATTTCTTTCAACCGAAAAGTGACTTTCATACCTTTTCTGTTGTTAGCCCTCCTTTTCGTTGTAGTTTTGCATCTCTCAAACTCAAACCTTTCCTGCAGAAAGTCTGAAAGGACCCCGCACCAAATACATGGAAAAATGGCTCTCAGCCAATTTTGATAATTTTTTGGGATATTGTAGTTCAAGTCACTGGAAGTTACACATGCAAGTTTAAATTAGTTTCTATGCTCAGGTTCGGAGAAATGAATTTTTGACAATCATAAAAATTACTCTTTTACCGAAACATAGTAAGGTTCACTTATTCAAAAGCAAAAGTATTACTTTTTAGATGATTATTAACAAAATAATAGCATTGCTGGTTTGAAAAAAGTCGAATGACATGTCTGTCAGTCGGTCGTTAAGATAGAAGGAGCCACCTGTTATACTGAGTTGGTCAAAAATAGCGACAATTTAGCATATTTGGCCATTATTTATCATCGGTCTCCTTTAGTGAGACTGGGCATATTCCATTAGGAAAATCCCTATTGGGATTATTTCTTTATGACGAAAAGATTTTCTCTAAAATTGTTGACTTTTTTACTACACAGCAATTTTTTACAAATGTTTGTTTTTTACACTACATGTTTCTAACAATAGTCACACAAAACAGTCTTTTTGAGTCAATAAATCCACTTTGGAGCCAAAACTACTCGGGGAAAACTTATAGTAATTGCCTAATAAGATTAGCGTGAGAAAGTTGCGATCACATTTTATACAATTATTAGTTGAAATCGGTTTTGAACGTAATTTATATGTTTATCAATTACTTTTGAATGGGTTTGCCAATTTGAATCAAATTTTTCTGTTATACTTCAAAGTGAATTACCCCACAGTCGGGTGAGTTTCAATGATTTCCTTTGTCTGGTTTTCGAAATATAAATTAAAATTGCTATTCTATGGAACATATCATCCAATCTTATTTCTTGATGAAAATTCGGTGTCTAGATCCATATAAATCATACTCTAGATATTCACGGAATCGTTAGGAGGTGTAGAATACGATTTATATGTATCTGAACACTGAATTTTGATGAAGAAATAGTAGACTCGAGTTTCGAGCTTAAGCTCTCATCAGTACGGTAAAATCAAGTGCGAAGTTGTACAACACTTGGATGTGGAAATAGAAACAAAGGAAGTCAACAAAAGGAAGCCAACCACACATTTGTGGCTTCGGTTAGAAGACCTTGTGCTTACAAAGCAACAACTAACGTCGCCACGGAGGCAGCTATAGCTACCAGCGTGACAATACTACCCAGGAAAATACAAATCAGAAAGGATTTGTCGAGGGGCTATATATGAAAATATAAAGAGAGAAGTTATTGGGTATAACCCTCAAATTGTTGTGCAACCATAGACATGTGTTTCGAGCTTAAGTTCTCATCAGTACGGTAAAATCAAGTGCGAAGATGTATAACACTTGGATGTAAAAATGGAAACGAAGGAATTCAACAACAGGAAGCCAACCACACATTTGTAGCTTCGGTTAGAAGACCTTGAGATTTCAAGGCAACAACTAACGTCGCCACGGAGGCAGCTATAGCGACCAGCGTGACAATCCTACCCAGGAAAGTATAAATCAGGATGGATTTATCGAGGGACAATATATAAAAATATAAATTGAAAAGTTATTGGGTATAACCCTAAAATTGTTGTGCAACCGAAGACACGTGTTTCGAGCTTAAGCTCTCATCAGTACGGTAAAATCAAGTGCGAAGATGTACAACACTTGGATGTAAAATTGGAAACGAAGGAAGTCAACAACAGGAAGCCAACCACACATTTGTGGCTTCGGTTAGAAGACCTTGAGATTTCAAGGCAACAACTAACGTCACCACGGAGGCAGCTATAGCTACCAGCGTGACAATCCTACCCAGGAAAATATAAATCAGGATGATCTGTTACCCAAATTCAAGTTTCTAAAACACTTTCTCTCATTGAAGCACCTTGAAATGTTGTACTTTTCCTTAGTACAATCTCAGTTGAGTTATGGCATTATAGGGCATGGTGGTGTTAAAAAAAGTAATCTTCATAACTTGGAAGAGAATAAAAAAAATCTTAAAAATAATACGAGGATGTATTGACATCTAGTTAGCCTAGACCAGTTCCCTGCATAAACAAAATATTGAGTATCGAGCCATCATCAAGTAACTGTATTTAAAAGGTTTAAGAGATAAGCAGATTTACGAAGATATGCTCAATACCCTTGGTGATCAATGTCCTTCGTATGCGACCGTGAAAAATTGGACTGCAAGCTTCAAAAGAGGTAAATTTTCCATTGAAGATGATGACCGATCTGGAAGGCCAGTTTCTCTGTCAGTCCCCGAAAATATCGATGCAGTTCATGACATGATTATAACATACCGTCGAATTAGGCTAAAACGGATATCTGAAGCACTTAATATTTCATACGAACGCGTTCATCATATAGTTCACGTCAATTTGAACATGAGGAAAATTGCTGCAAAATGGATATTTGTTTGAATGTTGACCAAAAGCGTGCAAGGGTAGTAGCATCGCGTTCGATCTGTTCTCGATTTGAAAACGATGTAGACTTCTTAAACCGAATTGTTACTGTGGATGAGACTTGGGTACATTTCTACGATCCAGATACAAAGCAACAATCGATGGAATGGCGACACTCCGGTCTCCGGTTCTCCAAGACCTAAGAAGTTTCGTTTCCAAAAATCTGCTGGAAAAGTTCTTGCTTCAGTTTTTTAGGATTGCCATGGAGTTTTCATGATTGATTTTTTTGGATAAGGGTAGAACAATAACTGGAGATATTTTTCATAATTTGATATAAAATATTAATTAATGGGTAAATTTAATTTGTTTCGACATACAAAATTTTGAAATATTCAGATTAGAAAAGAAAATTATACAAAAATTAGATTGGAAATGAAAAAAAAATGTTAGTTTTGAAATAGTACTTTAGTAGAACAGTTTTTTACCTCACAACAAGGTTACTTCGTAAGGTTTATTTTCAGTTTATTCATACAATGTATTCTACACTTCATAGTTATGCATGTAATTATTTATAAATAAACTTATATTATTATTATATGCCATATTCCATATTCCTCATACCATATTTTATTATACCATATTCTATATACCATATTACAGATCGACAAGGGTAAGGATGCCTCTGAGATGCGCAAACGATAAAAAGCGTGAGTAGATGTGCGGCAAAGATCGACTACTGTACAGAGCGATTGAGCTCCTGCCCCACTCCAGGGTTTTGTCTACTGCGCAACCAATTCTTGGAGGCATCCTTACGCTTGTCGATCAGTACATATTATAACATTACCATATAAAATTTACTTAATTTGTTTTTGATATTTCTGTGAAGCAAGTTTTCAACCGATTTCAGATTCTTAACCTATTTGGATATTTCCGATAATCTGATAAAGAAAATGGAGAATTTGAATGGGATGAGAATTCAAAATATCGAACTACACCATAACCTTATCAACAGCTGTGAAAGAGGTGAAAACGTAGGATTACATACGTTGTTGCACCTTTGTCATTTGAATCTGTCATATAATTCATTGAAGTCCTTAAAATTCCTCCAGATGATTAGCAATCTCGAGAGTCTCAACATGTCGAATAATAACGTACAAAACTTGTTGGAAATAAACTATCTGAATGGTTTACCTTATTTAACAAAGTGAGTAAATTAACATAATTCGCTGATTTCCTAAATTTCAAAATGTGTGTCATTGAGATCTTCATATCTCAAATGTATCGAAATATATATTTGTTTAATTTGAACATATCGTTTTTCGCCTGTATTTAGTTATGAAAATTCGGATTTCAGAAGTGTTCTCCAACAGACATTCTACGTCACTGACACAATCCGACAACGTTGGAATCGTGGAGGCATTTGTCGATTGACTATTAATTGTCAAGTCACTAATGTCATTTAATGTACGATCTGTCAGAGCTTTTACTGTTGATGAAAAAGGCTGCTGATATTATATTTACTATAGATTCTTGTATAACCGTTCACCGATATGGGACTATTTTTATCGGTTCGATGGAGCAACCAGTATGAAAAAGTTGCAGCAAAAATTACCAAAATCTAAGTATGTTGTATGCTCGAAAACGGAAATAATCCGAATCTTACCTTGGGATGCTACACAACATTCAAGTCACAATGTTTTATTTCATCATTACTGTCGTCAATAGTAGCTACAGCAAAGTATGGTTTGCTTGATAATAATAATAATGAGGCTCTTTATTGAATATGAAAAATACAACGAAAACTACAGAGGGACACCATAGTTTTGTGCTTCGTACTTTGTGCTCAGGAACTATTCGGCACTTGATACAAATAGAACCCTACCTTTTCAGCTGCATATAAACCACAACATCATCATCATAGCCTGATCAAGCAGCCCTATAAAGGATATTCATGCCATCAGAATGAATTCCAAATAAACAGAACTTTCTTCATCGTTTTCATACCTTTCATCTCCACTCTCGAATAGTTTGGATTGCGAGATAAAAATGCGTGAATCATTATATAATTTCCACTGCTAGTTTTAAAAAAGTTTTTCTCCATTTTCACAAGTTGTAAAAGTGATCTTCCAATAACAATTTCACGACAAGAACAACATAAACAATGTCAGCAGTTCCATTGTTGTCAGATTCATATCAGTACCATCAACGTAGGTCAACAAAAAATACTAGAATCTAGTGAAGACATTGTACGTCACAAGAGTATACATATTCTAATTTTTCCTATGTTTCAAAGGCTCTAATTTTTTTATAACTGAATGTTGAGTTGAATCTTTCACAAGGTGGGGAGCTAATGCAAAATGGTTTCAAAAAATAACATTCATTTCGATTTTGGAGTTTTAGGAAAATAACGAATTGAGTATCATTATTCGTATTTTCAGCTTTTTTCCCTAAACATAAAGGAACAATTTATGAAAAAATTTGAAAGGTATTTGAAAATCTTTTTGTTTTTATCATAACTAGCCATGAGTTGTTCGTTATACAGCGTCTTTCAAAGGTCTGGGAACGGTCTCATATTTCAGCTGTGCATATTGATTATTTCCTTCATCGCCTTGCAAAACTGCGTGCGACGATCTGGATCATCTTCTATACAATTGTTCTTACGTATACATAATTTTGTATGGCTCTCGTTTCCATTGTTTTGAAATTCTCTAGACAGATGCTTCACTTATATCTTCATTTAAGTTACTGATACAATGAATGATATTTATTTATCTATTCATTGAGTAAATACCTTTATGCACAACTATTAAATAATAAATCTATTAAATATGCGATTTTTATCAAGTAATGCCATGCATTACCATATAGAATTGAATAATAATGACAGTTCGATGGAATAATATTACTCAATCGTTGCGTCAAATTTGACAATTTGTAAATTTACTTGTCACTGTATTTGTAGATAACAACACTCCAAATCTTAGTATATATCTTGATCTAGCCAAGGCGTTCGATTCCGTTAGTCATGAACGACTACTAAAAAAACTAGAACACATTGGTTTCCGAGGAGTGGCTCACAAATTAATGAAAAGTTATATAACTGGTAGAACACAACAAGTACAAATTAACAAAGTGTTTAGTGATCCAATTATTTTTGGTTATGGAGTACCTCAAGTTAGTGTCTTTGGACCACTATTATTTAATATATATATATATATATATATATATATATATATATATATATATATATATAATGATTTATTCAATTTAGACTGTATTGGAAAAATTCATGATTTTGCTGATGATACTGTGATTTCTTACAGTGCTTCAACTTGGGATAAACTGAAAGAAATAATCAATGAAGATTTAGGAAATATAAAAAATTGGTTTGATCGGAATTTATTGTCTATAAATTTTGATAAAACAAATTATCTTCCTTTCACCTGTTATCAGAATTCTTTGCCAAATTTAGGTCCACTCAAAATTGGTAGTAAGTTTAAAATTAATGAAACCAAATGTGTCAAATACTTAGGAATAATGATTGACAATCATTTGAGGTATGACCATCATATTTTTTTTGTCATTAAAAAACTGAGATATCTGTTACCCAAATTCAAGTTTCTAAGACAATTTCTCTCATTGAAGCACCTTGAAATGTTGTACTTTTCCTTAGTACAATCTCAGTTGAGTTATGGCATTTTGGGATGGGGTGGTGTTAAAAAAAGTCATCTTTATAACTTGGAAGTGATTCAAAAAAAATTCTTAAAAATAATATATGATCAAAATCATTTGTTTCCTTCCGATTTTCTATATAAAAAAGTAGAAAATTTGATATTGTGCAATTGTTTATGTATAGAATTCTAATCCACATTTTCAAAAATAAAAAGGATATCAATTTTGGTGATCATCTTTATGAGACGAGGTATTAAAGAGCAGTCATACTCAAAACTAGATTGAATAAAATAATAGGCACAAGAAATTTCATTCACATTATCCCAAAATTGTTTGACATACTACCAGATATTATTGAAATGACTAAGTCCATGTATTCTTACAAAAATGAAGTGAAAGACTGGTTGAATACTACAGAAAGACATATTTTTCATAATTTAATAATTAGTATTAATTAATGGGCGAGTTTCGAAAAACATTTTTTTTTTAAATATTCAGATTAGAAAAGAAATTATACAGAAATAAGATTGAAAATGAAAAAAAAATTATTGTCATTTTTGAAATAGTTCTTTAGTAGAATAGTTGTTTACCTTACAACAAGGTTACTCAGTAAGGTTTATTTTCAGTGTATTCATACAATGTATTCTACACTTTATAGTTATGTATGTATTTATTTATGAAAAAACTTATATTATTATTATTACTGTCAGACGATTTGTGAGTTATTTGTTCTGAACATTCTTATCTCTGGTAAGAGAAATGTAATAGTGAATCTGATTTAGAAGATATGTCTTGTACACCGACAAACATTTTAAAATTAGCGGCTGGCGCTACAGAAAATCTACCTAACAAGTCACAAGGTAAATATGATGCGTTGTACAAAAGTTTTATGGATTGGCAACTGGCACAAAAAACATCATTTTTCCTAAAATGTTATCCTAGTGTATTTTGTTGAACTTCCTAAAAAATACAAGTCATCATCATTGTGGGCATATTATTCTATGCTGAAGAGTACATTGAATATTTACCATAGTATCCACCTAGAGACATACATGAAGTTGCAGGCATTTTTAAAACGTCAGTCAGAGGGCCATCAACCGAAAAAATCTAAAACCTTCACTCCCGAAGAAGTCAGTAAATTTATAAAAGAAGCGCCAGATCATACCTATCTAATGACAAAGGTATTCTTACAATAACGTAATTTTCAGCTTAGAACTTTCCAATTTAATCAAATTATTTATATAGTTGTGGATAAAGTATAGTATTCAACACGCTTATAATGGCAATTACCCACTCAGATGTTACAACACTCGCCTTCGGCTCGTGTTGCAATTTCATCTTCGTGGGTAGTAGCCATCATTATACGCTTGTTGAATAATATACTATTCAGTCAGAACAAGTTCTGTATGAGGAAGTTGTACATATAACAATAATAAAAATTATAAACAATTGCATCTTGTAATTGAAACAAATATATCACAAATCACTTATAAACAGAATTAACTTGATGTACAATATTGATTTAACCCTAATAAAATCATAAATTAGTGAACAAAGATTGATCATTAATAGCAAGATATCAATTTCGTAGGGAAATAATGTGTTTCTTTACAGATTTGACTTTGGAAAAACTTCTGCAATTTGTTATATCATAAGATAATTTGTTAAATTCATCTAGAGCAGCGTTAGTGAATCTTTTTAGGCCATCTGTAGAGGTAGAAGAATCGAGGTGAAACAAATTATATTAGTTTTTTGTCAAATTTAAATTTGATTTTAATTTTACATTATTTATAATATTGAATGCAATTTCTAGGTTATTTATTTTATTTAACAACATACAAGCCGTATACAAGCATCTGAAGCTTCTATGGTCGTTACCAAGATCAATTTAATTGATACCTATCACAAACAAGCATTTTTTGCTTCTGTGATGATTCGCTTATTCACTGAATCAATGTACCTATACTTACCTATTTTTATTGTAAATTTCTTCAAGTGAATAAAGTTATTATTATAATATTATTATTATTATTATTATACAATTCATCCAAAGAAATTGTGTCTGTAATCGCAAGTAGTTTATTAGTTGGTATGTCAAATACAGTACTTTCAAAGATTTCCTATACAATGCTGATATTTTATTAAAATTATTTTTGGAACAAGATCCCCAAATGTTTATCCAATAGGTAATACGACTTAGTATGTGAAAATATACAATCATTTTTACAATTTTTTTATCAGGGTTTTATCAAAGCACCAATTATTGGGGATATTTTTTTAGACCTCTATATGTTTGTCCAATTTCAATTTTTCATCGATCCAAATACCAAGATACTTTATTTGTTCAGTTCTTTTCAATAATTAATTTTTGATATTGAGGTTAAGGGAAATATTGTTTTTTTGGTGGAAAATTATATACTCAGTTTTATCAGTATTCATTGATAAAAGGTTGCAATAAAGCCATTTTTCAAATTAATTCAAGTCTTTATTAATTATGTTTTCTAGAATGAAAGAGTTTCTGTTTTCATATAAAAGTACTGTATTATCTGCGTATATGGTATAACTGCCTTCTAACCTAATTTTAGAGATATTTTGAATATATAATAGATACAAGATGGGTCCCAAAACAGATCCTTGTGGAACGCTCGTATTTATTGTCAGAGTTTTTACATTTGGTACTGATTGTCCTATTTTCAAAATAGGATTCCACGGTATCCCTGAATCCCATTCTTTCCAAGTTTTCCAAAAGTATTGATTGGTTGATTTTGATTGTCTTTTTGTCTTAAAATATACGCATTGCTCTGATATATCAACCTCTAGGCACCTGTATGACCATTTTCTTCATCCACTTATTTTTATGTTCAACTTTTCAGTTCAATAATTTATAAATAAAGGTTAGTTTAAAAATATATTTCTTGTAATTTTTTTTTTGTTTTTTTAGACTGGAATTATCCAACAATCCAATAGCAAGTGATCCATTTTACTTCAATGTATGTATAAGAAACGTACAACGACTGCAATATCTTGATGATATAGAAATAACTGTAGAGCGAAAAATCAGTGCCAAAACTAAACAGGAAATCGACCATACACTCCCGTCGCGAGAAAATCAGACTGAACTCCTACTCTTGCAACAGATAAATGAACCATGCATCGGATCACATGTTGTTCCCTACAACCAGCCTCCTCCGAATGTTATAATATTAGTTGGGCCACCGTGTTCCAGGAAAAAGAAGATAGCTATGAAGTTTGTTAGTATGAACACTAGGTAAGAATCAAACAAAATCTTTTGGGCAACAAATCGATTTCCGAAGCAGACAACCATAGCGACCTGGGAGTTACCTTCAACAAAAAATTAACTGTTGCTCACAAAGTGACAGCCGTTGTTGAAAAAGCTAACACTCGTACTTATCTACTCAACAAATGTTTCGTCCATCTTGATGAAAAACTCCCCAGTAAACTTTATAGAACAATTATTTGGCTCCACCTGGATAATGCTCTCCAAATCTGGTCCCCTTATTTGGTAAAAGATATCCAACTCCTTGAGAGGGTCTAACACAACGCCACCAGGATGGTAAGAGGATTCAGTCAACTCACCTACGACCAACGACTATCCCAGCTCAATATACCCTATCTGAGAGAGGTTTCAACCCACTGAATATTCCACGACGACTTCTCGGTAGATCTCGCTAGCTTATTTCTACGACAAGATGATAGTAGGTTGCGTGGACATTCTTCGAAATTGAGACAGCAATCCTTTCCAACAAATAACTACAGTCTCAATTCGGGAAAACTGAAGGGATTAGTTCCAGCTTTGAAAACATTCAAAAACAAAGCGCGAAATCTGAATCAGGGACAAAATACCGAACCTAACTTCAGTGATGAAGACCGGTTTCAACGCCAAACTGTCAACCAATTTCCAAATTTCTGACTAAGCTTCATTCAGAGAAACTAGAGGGATAAGTTCCAAATTCAAAACATGATTGTAAATTACACTCAGATTCTGTAAATCTGTACTCTTGTTCATACCATTGGTACCACTATTTATGTAATACATTTCTTTGAATAGCCTTTTATATGAATTATTTTCTGTACGTGAAACAGAAACTTGGCTGTAATCCATTACATGCATGTTTTTTCTATAATAGATTCATTTAACTTACAATAACTTTTATGCGACGTTAAGCGTCCTGATGAATTTCTAGAGGTCTGTCCAATATGCTGCGAGTCACAGGACGTGCGAGGAATTTTGTATACTGCACTTGACTTAGCTAAAGTTTTTAAAGGACTTTTAATTTTGGAAAACAAAGTGTTCGTCGAGTTGGCGATACGTTGTGCAAATTTCAGGTTTTCATTATTGAAAACATTTAAAAGTTTAGGACTTGAAGCTTGAATAAATGGTAAAGATCAGAAAAAGTTCATTACCTTGGAAGATGGATAGAAAGAATTTTTTCAGTGTATAAAGACAAGTTGAGTGAATCTTTAATTTTTAGGTTGGTTTTTGGAAGAAGCCATACTACTCGCCCTAAAAATTTCAGTGATACGAATGATAAAGAGTACTATTTCATAACGAGGGACCAATTCGTGGATATGGTGCGGGGAGGAGAGTTCGCTGCGGTTTCGGAGTTCAATGGCCACTTATTTGGTATCGGTATGTATGCGGGTGATTTTTAATTTATTTCATCTGATTTATTGCTATTTGGGAATATGTGGGAATGGGAATATTTATACTCTCCAAGTTTCTTATTAACTCCAGACTATCCATAACAGTTTATCCATAATCCACAATTAACAATGTTTTCGATCTGTTTCAAACATATTATTGTTTCTTGAGAATGATAAATGTTATTAAATATCATTATTTGTTGAATCATAATTATATTGTGACCTCTCATTTTCTTTCTTAAGTCGACTCGTACCTTTATTTTTTATTAGGTCCCTGAAATGGTGATTTTCCTCTTTCAGGATTTTTATTGATTCATTTTATTTTCATCCGTATACGAGTAGGACTCTTCTTCATAATCAATTCGCATAAACTGAAAGCCTTCAGAGTTCTCTTGATTTTTTTGTACAGTTTGACTAATCTAGTTCTTAACGTAAAATCACCAAGCTCATCGATGCGCGGTAGTAGAAGAGCTCAGTACAGTACGAAGCAAGTATGAGTTACTGAACTAATCGTTCTATTGTATTTGAAAATCACATATTTCAGTTTAATTCATTCAAAATTACAATCCCTCATTTCCTTTTGGGGCTCAGCCAAAATTTAAATTATGAAACCTCTACAAACTTTGCGAAATAAAGCTATAAAATGCATATACAAGCTTCCCTTTTTAGAACCCTCAAAAAAATTATATAAACCTAATAACTTACCAAATCTTAAAATTTCAATTTTCATCCACTTTGTTGATATAGGAAAAAAACATGCGGATCTTACTTTTGATCATATTTCGACTATCCATTATCATAAAACAAGAAATGTAAATAAAATAAACGAACTACGTTTCAAATCAAACTTTGAAAAAATGTCTATTTTTCACAAGGGAATTGAGATATATAATAAAATACCACAGGCAATAAAAGAAATTAGGACTGAAACCAAATTCATAAATGACCTTAAAAAATGCATTCTTAACAGATGACTTATAATACAACAATATTTCACCTTTGACTGTTTTTGCTTTTTCCTTTGATATGACTTATTTACTCATATTTCACAGATTATCTGTATCATTCCTTTTCTAATAATTGTTTGATTTCTTCATCAATCACATATGTACCTATTGCTGTTATACAATATATATATGAACATGTATTCCCTCTATAAACAGAAATGTTTCTTGGGATCAATAAATAATAATAATAATATACTACCATCTTCATCATCTGAATACTTTCTCACTCTAAACTCGTGCATTTCATACATTTCTCGAAAGTCATAGCCATATTTGTCAAGCTGCATATGTGCTAATTCTTTTTTTACATCTTGTCATTTTTTTGTTCCAAACGTTTGTCTATTTGAATCCTACTAAGTAATTTCCATTCACTTTTGAAAATGACATTTTTATGAAATGTCAGACTTGCATATTTGATATATTTCCCTGAAATATTGAGAATCTCAATAAAACCCAATCTGTATACTTGTATTGTATTTGTAACAAATGCTGTCTTTATAATTAAATAGAGCATTATCACAACTGATTCGACCGAGCGGAGTCGTTAAAAACATAATAATAATTTGGAACGTTGGGCTCTAATTTTCTAGCAACTAGGAATCATACCTCACAGCATTTAAAATTTCTAACTCACCTTACTTTTTCATCAGATGATCCCGACTTTCTTTACTAGATGCTGGATTGAGAACTCGTTGCGGAACTCACTTTAGCACTCAAATTACTTACTCTGTTCAACTCTATTAATTAAAATATTTTTCTCACAAATCAAAAGGATTTTCGTAAACTGGAATGTGAACTTTTGAGAATAAAAAGCCAGAATGCATAACACTTATATCTATTAACAAAACAATAAAGAATAACAAACAAAGGTGTTAGGGACATTTCTCAAATTATTTGATTAGGCAACTTCTGATTTTAACTAATAATCTAACGTGAATGAGGCCAAACAATTTACTAATAATTTAACAAGATAAAATGCAAAAGACTCGAAATAATTCAAATACAACAAATACTAAGAGTTGATTAGAAGAATCAACTTTTTAGAGACAAGTGGAAAAGATCGACTTTATATTATATATTCAAAGAATGAAAATTAACGATAGTAACCAGATTGAATATTGTGTTGAACAGAGTTGAAATATGACAATTACAATAACTTGAGTAAAGTAATAAAAATGCGCAACCACATGTTGACCTGAACGAATGAAACGAAAGACTAACCTATTTTTCGACCCTAATTTCAAAGTTGGCCTGGTCCGCCCTCCTTGAGAACTATGGGTGGTCCTCGAAAATATAACAACTGGCCTCTCACAAGAACTTAAACATATGCGAACTATTTGACTCTTTGTTTCTCTATTATTCTGAAATGACCCATTTTGAGATAAATACACACACGGAAACACTTAAAAATAATCAATAACATCGTCTATTTTAAGAGGACCCTTGGTAACCATGTATTTCTGAGAATATTTACTAGAATAACATGAGTTTTCGAGGGTTTGAGAAAACATTTCAGATATTTGAATTCGGGTTTGGGTCTGATTTAAATTATTATTTCTGGTCATAAAATCCGTTTGGTTACATATTATTGTTCTTCTTGCAGATTCGGCTTCAAAAATATTTTGTTGTGTATTTGAAGAACAAATCAAATGTTTTTCACGGAAAGATGGGAATGGGGTACCGTTAATTACCTTTATACCTGGTACCGTAAAGGGTCATATACGAGTTGGGTGCGACGGATTTTTTGAATAATGTTAAATGTAAAATTACCCCTTAACTACGAACAAGAACGAAGATTTTCTATTGAGGAATGAGAAAATGACCAACATCATAATGTTCTCGTGCAAAACAAATTTAGAATTTTTAGCAGACCACGTAAAGAACATTTATTCGGATGGGACCTTTGATCACTGCTACAAGTTTTTTACGCAACTATTTACCATCCACGGATTACACAATGGGCATTATATTCCATTAGTGTATTTTATATTACCCAACAAATGTACCGCTTCCTATACAAAAGCTTTATGTTATTAAGGAAGAATGCGAGAAAATTGGAAAAAGTTTTGTTCCAGAAATTGCTACTGTGGACTTTGAATTGGCAATTCACAATTCTATAACTGAAATTTATCCTGACTGTGTAATAAAAGGCTGTCGCTTCCATCTTGGGCAATCCTGGTAAATACAGAAATAAATTATGAAAATGTAACTGTTAACGCTCCTCATTGTGTTCAGGTATCGTAAGATTCAGGAACTTGGCCACTCTTCGGTGTACAATAGTGGAATTGACTCCAATGTTAAGAAATATTTGACATATATTTTTGGACTTCCATTTCTGAACCCTAGCGACGTGGGAGATTGCTTTGCCATAGATCTTTCGGCTATTCAACCCATCTGCGAAAATGTAACACAATTTGCAGACTATTTGGTACAGACATATATATCCGAAGATGCAACCTTTCCACCTTGTATCTGGGCCGAGCATTCGTCTTCTGTAGAAAGGACCACAAATGGCTGCGAGTCTTTTCACCAAAAATTCAACTAGTCGTTTTACCAAAGCCACCCAAACATTTTTTTTATTTGTTAAAGAACTGATAAACGTGCACTTACATTAAAATAAGAAGTTCGTCGAAAATACCAAAAATGTATTCAAGTAAAACGGTGCAAAAACAAGGATTTTTACAAAAGCATATAGATAAGGTATCGAAAAATGAAATAACAAAATTTGAATTTGTAAAAATAGTTTCATATCATTTTAGAGCAATAAAATAAATATGTACAATTTTTAACACTGTATACATGTTCAGATTATATCATTAAAGAAATCTTTATTAATGACTGTGGCTTACCGGTACCCAACTCCCAAGTATCTGGCACCCAACTCGCATGATAGGTTTTACTACCTGGCTTAGCCGGCACCCAATTCGCAAGCTTCGTTTTTCACAGCTCAAAATAATGATCAATTAGCCAGTACCTTCAATCTATTTCCACTTTATCTTCGTGTTATCAAAACAACTATATTTGTATAATAATTTGATACTTTCTGCGAGAAATAAAAGATTTAGAAATGCCATTTCTATCCTTTGAATCCTTTATACCTGGCTTTGCTAATTTACACCGTACCCTGAATCATACCAAACTGAGATATAAAAGATGAGCACGCCACTGCTTCCAGGACTACATCATAAAAATAATAGCTGGCCTCTCCTCACTACCCCTCGTCTGTGAAAGCTTTAACAAATGATTGCATTATGCAGTTTTCACAACAATGCGAGTTGTGCATATGGTAAAAAGAAAAATCCTGTATGGTTTTTATTGTTGTTATTGAATTCCAACCCAACCAGGCTGTATCCAACCAGGCTGTAGGAAAGGATTACCTTTCCGAAGCAGTGAATCTAAACTTTTGCCATTTATTGAAGCCCTGGGAAAAAGATATTCGGCACATTTTCAAGTGCGACATGTTTCCTAAAAAGCAATACATTTCAATTTTGACGAATCACGAAAAGCTATCAGACTTCAAACGTCATTTCTATCGACAAGAAGGATAAATTTACACCAAATTAATTCGAAATCACAAATGCTGACTGTGTGTCACTCCCAGACGCTATAATTACAGCCTGTACCGCTATTGGCCGACTGGTGACAATGCATGTACCTCATTCAACTAATTAACATGAAAATTACGAAAACTACCACTGAGTTCTAACACCCTCTGGGATATTGTCTCTACCTCTACTGTAGCTCTACTTCGACCCCAACTCCACAACGTCACCCTCTGAAACGGTGAATTCAATGAAACAACAGATTTACTCCCTCCATTTAAAAAGGGAATGACACAGCCCTGCTACTATGAGGATGTATTGATATCTAGTTAGCCTAGACCAGTTCCCTGCATAAACAATATATTGTGTTACCATAGCAACGAGCAATAACTTATTAGAATTGTCAGTGTTAAGTTTGACGTCAAAAAAGTAAACCAGAGTTACAAAAATAAATTAAAAGAAAAAATATGTCCACCGAAATTGTGAAAAACGAAAAATTGGAGTATCGAGCCATCATCAAGTACCTGTATTTAAAATGGTTAAGAGGTAAGCAGATTTACGAAGATATGCTTAATACCCTTGGTGATCAATGTCCTTCGTATGCGACCGTGAAAAATTGGACTGCAAGCTTCAAAAGAGGTAAATTTTCCATTGAAGATGATGACCGATCGGGAAGGCCAGTTTCTGTGTCAGCCCCCGAAAATATCGATACAGTTCATGACATGATTTCAACAGACCGTCGAATTGGACTAAAATGGATATATGAAGCACTGAATATTTCATACGAACGCGTTCATCATATAGTTCACGTCAATTTGGACATGAGAAAAATAGCTGCAAAATGTATCCAATTAAGAGGAGAATACGAGTAACAAAATATTGTGTCATTGAAATTTTGTTTGGTCCTATAGTAGGCTGAGAAATATTCAATACATCCTCGTAATTTTTGGCGGAGGACTCGGTTCGAAAAATACTGTATTCAGAAATATACAATCATTTAAAAATTTGGTGAAGGTATTAGTTTCAAAACTTGCTGTTAAAGGAAAACCTTATTCAACTTCTAGCCTAGTATCAAATAAGACTAGAATCTTGTGGATTTTGAATCTAATAGTTATATAGTCATACTACTGTCGAACAAAGTACGAAAACAAACACTTTTACATCAGTTAAATCGTTAAATCGTTGTTAGATGAAATGGCAAAAAGGTGAACAGAAATCATCTTATGGTACGAGTTATCCATAGATGCAGTGATCCAAGTGAAATCGGGAACATTTCAAAAGAATGTATGCCTGTTATGCAATTTTGCTTCAAAGCTAAACGGCAATTTACTAAATTCGAGTATTTGTGTCGGCTTTATGAGAAACACTAAAATATCCCAGCTAAAAATAGAGAGAAAATCTCGATTAAGTCAGGATGAGATTGTGATAAGCAGGCAGCAGATGAACTGTTTTTATCTAACATATATGCAAAGGAATTTCCTTACAAAATTATGTCTTTGATAGTGACGACAGTGACTTCGATATGACGTCTTAATTTGGTCGAATAATTAACCAACGGACGTAAACAAGTGACGACTCAGAGACTCTGAAGGGACGTCCAAATGTCACAGCCATTGGACGACATCAGCAGGACGTAACTCTGACATCTGAAAAGAGGACTGTAGAAGACGACATTTTGATGACCTACAGGACCAGTAGAAGACGTCATTCGGACCAATAAATGACGTCATGAAGGACTTTCACAGTCCCTATAGTTTCTAATTTTCATGTGAAAATTGATAAAGAGAACTGACATGGTTTCCTGTAGATGTCATCTCGAAGATACACCGTTAGACAATAACATTGTTGGAAATACATTGAGTTTGCTGCGGTTATCGATTTCACGATGTTCTAATTTTACAATTACGTGCTCTACGATATTTATGCAAAGCAAAGTATCGGGATTCATGTCGACCTCTGTTTTTTAAACACAAAATATTAACAGTTGTTGCAATTTTCATACTTGAAACTGTGTGTTTGATATACAAGCATAAAACAAAATTTACTATTGGTAGCTCTTCTTGTCATATTACAAGACAAAATAATGATTTGAAATTGCTAATCCCTAAAAGTACTCTGATCATAAATTCAATGATTTATAATGGATGTAAGATCACCTTCCATCAAGCATTTAAAGTATCAAATAAGTTTCTTGGTTTAGAAAGGACGTAAAGTGTTTTTTGTCTGAAAGTGTGTATTACAGTTTGCAAGAGTTCTATAATGATTGGTTCTGAAACGAATAATTCAAGCATGAATCGAACATAGTTGAATTCAAATATCTTTCTTTGTTTCCATCTGACCACTTTTTGAGTTATTTTTTGTCTATGATTTCATGTACATTCTCGTAATTGATGGACTGGAACGTTTTCACCAAGTGTTGCGGCTGGACTGGCAGAAGATGACATTCTCATTTAGTTACATGTACTCACTCTCTCCTCAGTGAGTCCTCGGGTGGTACTGCAGAATGCAGAATGCAGAATAGCAAATACGCCACCTATTCTTGTTAAGTAGCCCCGGAGTGCATATGGTGGTGGTACTCTCTTTCGTTTGCACTTATGTTCAGATCGAGGAGATTGTCACCATTATAGTCTATACAATACATACCTATTTCAGTTTACATTTTTATTTATACTTCAAAGCTTTGTCGATAAGTTGAAAAACTTCTGACATTAACGTATATTTTGACTTTGACTTTGAAATACATTCTTGAATTTATTGAATTTTAAACAAGAAAAAATTACGTGATATTGAAAAAGGTCATTGATGTATCTTAGAAAATTGTTTATTATTGTGAAAGAACAGCTACGAATTTGTAATCTCTTGTAGGATTTGGGTTTCATGATATCACTTCAGAAATCCTGGGTGCTCCTACTAGTCGAGTTCCCAGAGACCAAAAAAGTGTTTTACCTTACAAAAGGTGGGGTAGCAGATTTTATTTTTTTTATTTCGTTTAAATGAGTATAAAGAGTAAAATATAAAAAATGTGATTAAATCTGGGCTCGGCACAACTTTTGGTAGTCGAAAAACCTCGAAGTTTTCGGACATTTTTCGGTTTTTTCGCAATATGTCAAAAAGGAGTGGTTCTAGCAAAAAACAGTTTCCAATTGAAGTTTTAAAACATCAAATTGCCTACAAATTTTATATACAACTTTTTCTTCCACGATCAATAGGAAGCGAGCTACAGCATCTCAAAGATGGACCATTTTTCAATGCAATGTGAGAAAAAGCACTTTAATCTATTCGCCGAGCTTTCGCATTGTTTTAAAGCTTCATCAGGGCCTAAAGTCAATGCAGTGAAACAAAACTATGGTGCTCAGCAGAAAATTTGAAATGGGCGTTATTGTTATGAAAATGAAGTAGAATGATCTATAACTTTTCTGTGAGCCCCCATCACAAAATTAATCACCAACTAAAGGAATAAAGGAGACAAGAGAGTGAGAAGATATGTGTATGGAAAAAACTTGTTTTAAACAAGTGAAGTATTTCATTACAATGAAAACATTGAAAATTTGAGCAATGAAAAGAGAAGTTAACCTTTCACTTCACTTCCTTCTTAGGCGTTTCGACGGTCCTGGTTCCTCACGAACAGGTGCCATGATGGGTGGGTCCTCGTAGACCTCATCCATGGTTGATGAGGTGAATGTATTTTCCTCTTCTTCACCATCTGTGTCCAGTTCGGAGGAGTACAGTGGGATATTGTCGCAGGCGGTGCCTCTGCATCTCTTGCAGATGCTGGAGCATTTCAACCCGGCTTTGACGCACGGGCAAGCTCGCTGACATCCAGATCTGCAAGTGCACGAGACACTTTCAAGTAGGCTTTTGGGTCCTCCGTTGCATGCTGTGGAATCAGGCCCTGTAAACTTCTGTTCCACCCATAATGTTTGGGGTTCAAGTGTGTGGCACCCAGCCAAACTTGAATTTCTTAGTGAGTGTAGAGCAGCAGCATCAGAAGTGGGTGGCAACCGAGCAAGATTAACTTTACCTGCAGACATGTACGTTTAAAAAAGATCGTATCGCATGTCGTCCAAGGTTGCGAGTCCACTGAACGTCCCCTGTTGGTACAATGCTTTGAACACAAGCTCTCCAGCTTCAATAATCGCTCCATTTGTGCTCTGCTCATCCAAGTACACATCCAACGCATGCTTCATTTTTCGAAAGATTTTTCCAGAACACTGCACAGCTCCGCTTTTCCATGGCCAAATATGTCAGATGTAGCGTCACACCAGCTGAAAGCATGGCTGATGAGGATGTATTGTGGATTGAATTTGTATGATGCTGTTGAGTAGCATACATCATTTGCACCACCTATCGCAGGCTTCAGGAAGAATAAATTCTAGTACTGCTGCCCAAGCCCTGTCATGAGCACAAGGAGATCAACATCCTCCCCAAACAGCACCACAGCATCACATTTCTGGGCCTTGGCTAGGGCGGTTTCCACTATGAGTCTGTCAGCATCCTCATGTGCCTGACTGACTTGAGTTCCACAATCCTCGAACTCTGTTTTGAGTAGCTCAATTAACCAGATCTTGTTATTGGCGTTCGACAGAAACTTGTTTTGAACAACTGCGTTGATTGTGGTTTTGTCAAAGATCACATCAGGAGAAGTGTGGATCTGTGTCCGGCGTAATCTTTCAGCGCTCTTTGGGCCAGACTCTGCGGGGTACCCATCAAAAATAACTGCTATCTCAGATCCGTAATGCCTCGTCAGAAATGAGCAATAACTTTGTGATATGGCACTGAAGGAGGCGTTTTTCTGCCAAACCACTTTATGGAGTGGGTAGCGGGATCCCTGCCAGTCGGTGGGAGAGGCTTGCGTCCCTTCCCACTCTACACTCGTCACATCGCCCTACAAACTGTCTGGAGAACCTTATTGGACCACAATATACTTCGAAAATACAACCAGAGAATGCATGGGCCGCAATAACTCACACAAAAGAAGGCGTTACTTGGCTTTTTTACCATTTTGAGAAAAGTGGTCCATCTTTGAGATGCTGTAGCTCGCTCTCTATTGCTCGTAGAAGGAAAAATTGAATATGAAATTTGTAGGGAATTTAATGCTCTACAACTTTGTATGGAGACTGTTTTTCGTTAAAATCACTTCTTTTCGACATATTGGAAAAAACCGAAAAATGTCCGAAAACTCAGAGGTTCTTCGGCTACCAAAAGTTGTGCCGAGCCCAGATTTAGTCACATTTTTTATATTGTACTCTTTATACTCATTAAAACGAAATTAAAAAATAAAATCTTCCACCCCACCTTTTGTAAGATGAAATCCTCTGGGAACTAGACTATACTTTATACCTAAATCGATGTTCTTTTATTCATAAATACTATCCTGTTTTCTGGACTCTTTTTGTCTTCAATTATTTGATAACAAATTGTTGACTTCGCAGGGACGTTATTATGACCTCCAGGAAATACGTCAATTTGACGTCATTTTAAGGTCAAATTGTGGTAGAGGACGTAACGGGCTGACTCAAATGAGACGTCATCAGGACGTTATTTCACTAATCTGTGCTACATGGGTTGTGTCTCCTTCTACTGATTCGCTAATGTAATTCTTCATCATTTCGGGTGACATTTCAAGAAACATTTTTTCAGCTCTCACTGAACTTGAAACAGACCCTGATTCAGTTTTGGTTTTCCACGCAGACATTAATGCTGCCTTAACTATGAAACAATCACTAATATCTCCTATACTGGTATTAGCAATTCCCAGCGATGAAGAAACTTACATAAAATGGCTCCAGTTGAATTACATTTATGAACTCTCAAAGTAAGTATGTTCAACTTTATTATACAGGGCCTAAAAATGAATAATGAGGTGAATTTCTGAATTTCTGGTTAATAAAAAATTATCCCTCATCATTTTATTGATAATAGGGTGAGATACTTTGAGATTGTCTATTGCATAATGCCCCTCCAAGGAAAATGTGTTAGTCATTGAATAAATTTCATTTGTTGGAGTGTCAAATGGTAGACGATACAGTATAGTTCTTTCAACAGTTTCCTGTATACAGCAGACAATATATTGAAATTATTTTCAGAAGAATTTCGTCAAATATTGATTACATATTTGATTATACTGAGAATTTGTGAATATAAAAATAGAGTAGCTATTGTGAGATTCAATTTTGGACATTTTCTCTCTAATGACTGAAATATTCAAAAAATTAGATTATCAATACGTTTCTCCCAACTTAATTTTTCATCAATCCAAATGCAAAGATACTTCATCCGATAAGTGTCTTTATTTAATTTATTATTTCATTCACTTATTTATTTATTTATTGAGTGAATACCTTCCAGACAGAACAAGTTCTGGTTTGAGGAAGTTGTACATATAATAATAATAAAAATGATTAACAATTGCAATTCAAACAAATATATCATAAATGACTGATAAACAGAGTAAACATATACAATAATGATGAAACCATAATAAAATCATAAACTAGTGAACAAAGATTGATAGCAGGATAGCAATTCCGTAATGAAATTATGTGTTTTTTTACAGACATTTTGAATTTGGAAAATCTTCTGCAATTTGTTATAATATAAGGTGATTTATTAAATTCATCTAAAGCAGCGTGAGTGAATCTTTTTTTGGCCAACTGTAGAGGTAGCAGAATCGAGGTGAAACAGGTTATATTGTCTAGTGAGATTACTATGAATTTCAAAGTTTTTTTTCAAAATCAAATTTGATTTTAATATTTATTTATGATATTGAATGCAATTTTTAGGGTATTTATTTTATACAATTCATCTAAAGAAAATTTCTCTGTAATTGCAAATAATTTATCATTTGGTATGTCAAATGGGAGACGATACAGTACTTTTAAAGATTTCCTATACAATTCTGATATTTTATTGAAATAATTTTTGGAACAAGATACCCAAATGTTTATCAAATAGGTAATACGACTTAGTATGTGAGAATATAGAATCATATTTATAATTTTTTCATCAAGTTTAGGACATCTTCTCAAAGCACCAATGATTGGAGACACTTTTTTAGTTAAGTCCTCAATGTGTTTGTCCCATTTCAAGATACTCTATTTGTTCAGTTCTTTTCAATAATTCATTTTTGATATTGAGGTTAAGGGAAATATTTTGTTTGTTTTTTTGCTAGAAAATTATATACTCAGTTTTATCAGCATTTATTGATAAAATGTTGCATTAAGCCAATTTTTCAAATTTTTTCAAGTCGTCATTAATGGTATTTTCTAGAATAAGAGAGCTTTTGTTTTCATATAAAAGTACTATATCGTCTTCGTATATGGTATAAGTTCCTGCTAATCCAATTTTAGAAATATTTTGAATATATAATAGATACAAGATGGGTCACAAAACAGATCCTTGTGGAACGCCCGTATCTATTGGTAGTCTTGGTTGAGATATCGTATTTTTAGTATATGTAGAATTAACAGAGAGAATATTGGAATTAAGCCATTTTTTATATTTGTAAGTAATCGTTTCTTGTTTTTTTAAAATCTTTTCATTTGTATATAAAAGCACTGTATCGTCTGCGTATATAGTGTAATGACATGATTAGTTGATTTGGAATAAATTTTGTATGTACAGGGTGTCCCAAATTCGAGCCTCATCATTGGGATCTCGGAAACCAGAAGAGATACGTGGTAAGTTAAATGGAGACAAAGTTACGCAACTTGGTGCTCATTGTAACGCCGCTTTCATATTTGAAAAATTCCGAATACTTCCGAACATTATTGGAAAAAACCGATTATTCGCGATTTAATTTTTATTTTTTTGTGACTCTATTTGAATAGATATAACAAAACAAATTTCATATTCTCATTGCTACTTTTTTGTTCTACAAGATGGTGTTATCAGATTTTCAAACAGACGTTTCGTATTTGAGCTGCCATCATCAACTTTGTTTTTTTAAATACGGCCCTGGATTTTTTATTATAGATTTTAAAAGTTTCTAATGTCCCAAAACAAATGATGTATCGCACTTATTCTGAAAGTTTATATTAATAGCATTTTTCATAAGAACTCATGAGTTAGAGAGAGATAAAAATTAGATTTTTAATGGAGTTAAAACAAACTTTTTTTGCAATAACGCACTGCATAATACTCAAAAACTAACATAAAAGTGGGTGGTTAATAAATAATATAATTGAAGTGTCATCCCTCAAACTCTAGGCCCTAGGCTATATTTACAAAAATAATTGCATTTTATCAAAGTGGCTGTGCATCGTGCATTCTGGCTATCTTAGTTCATTTGTTAATGTTTAAATTATCCAATATTTTGACAGTTCACTGTTCGTTCACTAATATTTAACGCTTATTAAACGAAAATGACTTTTTCTAACGAAGGAAAACGAGACATGATAAGGATTTATTATATTTCGAATCGAAATTCAAAAACGGCTTGTGAGCGCTATTTGTTGGAATATCCAGAAAGACGACAGCCGCATTATAGTTATTTTGCAAATATTGATAATAATTTAGCTCAGTACGGAAGTTTTGTTAAGCCAAGGGTTGAATATGGAACAAGAATCGATCCAGAAGAGGAACAAATTATCTTGAACACTGTTTGAAAATTGTTACAAAGTAGAAAGTAAAATGAATAATTTTAAATTATTTTTTAAGGCCAATAATAATCCTCGAGCTTCAGTTAGAGTTTTCTCAAAAGAAGTAGAATTACCTCGAATGAGAGTTTGGAGAACTTCAAATAAGCGTGGATGTAAACCTTACAAAATCCATATTAGTCAAACACTAATACCTGGCGATGCTGAGAGACGATTAGAATTTTGTAACTGGTTGCAAAATAAGATTAATGAAAATGATGACTTCCTAAATAAAACTATATGGACACATGAATGCAGTTTTTCAACAGATGGACTTTTTAACAGACATAACGACCACTATTGGTCAATAGAAAACCCAAGGCAGAATCAAGAAGTAAGATCTCAGGGACGACAATCATTTAAGGTATGGGTCGGTATGTGGCACAATAAAATTATCAGCCCGTTTTTTATTCAAGGAAAATTAAATTCCGATAGATATGCAGAATTAATAAGGACCAATATATTGGATTCCTTAATGGAAGAATTTTTGGGCGTATTACGTCAACTATGGTGGCAACAAGACGGTGCACCACCTCATAATGGGAGATGTGTTAAAAATTTATTAACTGTATTATTCCCTAATAAATGGATTGGAAACCAAGGTCCCGTACGTTGGCCAGCTTGAAGCCCCGACCTAAACCCTCTAAACCACGTCCTTTGGGGATTTCTCAAAAACCGTCTTTATCGAAACACGCCACAAAATCTTGAAGTATTACGACAAGTCCTAATAAGGGAGATCAGGGCTATCCCTGCAAGGACCATTCAGCGTGCCATTCATAAACTTCACAGACTGACACGAAAATGCATTCAAGCAAGTGGACTACAATTTGAATATTTGCTTTAACTTTTTGTTTGACTTTTTTTGGAATAATTAAAACATCATACCTATTGTTGAACGTCACACATTGTTTTATATCAATTTTTAGGAGCTTCTGATGTCCTTAAAACAATGATGTATCAGTCTTTTTTGAAAAAATTATTTTAACGATATCCTGCTAAGATCTTACCAAAAATCTATTCTCTGTCTCTCTCTAACACATGATTTCTTATGGAAAATGCTATTAATATAAACTTTTCGAATAAGTGCGATACATCATTTGTTTTGGGACATTAGAAGATTTTAAAATCCATAATAAAAAGGGTCGTATTTAAAAAACAAAGTTGATGATGGCAGCTCAAATACGAAACGTCTGTTTGAAAATCTGATATCACCATCTTGTAGAACAGAAAAAGTAGCAATGAGAATGTGAAATTTGTTTTGTTATATCTATTCAAATAGAGACACAAAAAAATAAAAATGAAATCGAGAATAATCGTTTTTTTCCAAAAATCTTCAGAAGTATTCGGAATTTTTCAAATATGAAAGCGGCGTTTCAATTAGAACCAAATTGCGCAGCTTTGCCCCCATTTAACCGACCTCGTATCTCTTCTGGTTTCCGAGATCCCAATGATGAGGCTCGAATTTGGGACACCCTGTACAATAAGTATAAAATTGGACCTAAACCTGACCCTTGGGAAACACCTTTGTTAATATTCAATGTTTCAGTCTCCACGTTATTAGTGTAGGTCCTTGTAGTCATTCTTTTGAAATAGGATTTAAAAAGCTCATTTACAGTGCCTCTGATATCAATCGACTCTAAATTAATTAGAAGTATTGAGTGGTCAGCTGTATCGAAGGCTTCTTTAAGGTCTATGAAAGCAGCTACCATATAATTACCTTCAAGTTTTTCTTGAATGGAATCAAAAACTTCTAAAACAACAGATTGCGATTCACTCTTTTCTTGAAAACCAAACTGATTCAAATCAAATTAATGATATTAACAATAACAATAACAATAAAGTTTATTCATAATAGATTACAATTTTTTTTTTAACAATACAATATATAAGGTATGAATAAACTAGTAAATTTCCCCACGTAGTGGAACTTGTAGTGAGGTTAGAAATATACATATATATGAATATAAAAACATTAAATTGAACAATTTCTTCACGAGTGAGAAATATAAAATTATTGAAATGAAATTATTGAGTTGAAAGATTCATACATTTATCATGTTGTGAAAAAAATTACGATCTTTTTTGAATATCCAATCCTTCACTTTGATTTTGTATGAATAAAAAGATTTTGTTTTTATAATCTCTTTTGGAACTATATGGAAAACTTTTCCTATAATATTTGTATAATTTCTAGTGGATTTATTTTTATTGAGTTTATTTTTTAAAGTTATATCATTTTTATGTCTAGTGTTATATGAGTGATTAATAAAATTGATGCAATTTTTGTTTTTGAAGATATAAATCAACATTCTATATACAAATAACTGAACAATATCAAATTTTTTACTTATTTTATAAAGAACATCAGAAGAAAACATAAAATTTCGATTATAAATTATTTTTAAAATGTGTCTTTGTATCACTTCCAAATTATACATTAAATTTTGTTTTACTCCACCCCATCCAAGAATGCCATAGGTCAATTGAGACTGTATCAATGAAAAATATAACATCTCAAGATGTTTCATTGCAAGAAATTTTTTCAAAAACTTGAATTTGGGAAGAAGACATCTCAATTTTTTCACAAGGAAGGAAATTTGATGGTCCCATCTCAAATGTCTGTCAAATTTGATTCCTAGATATTTTATACATTCAGTCTCATGAATTTTAAAGTTACTGTCAATTTCAAGTGGGCCTAAATTTGGTAAAGAATTTTCAAAGCAGGTGAATGGGAGATAATAAGTTTTATCAAAATTTATTGTAAGTAAATTTTTGTCAAACCAGCATTTAATTATTTTTAAATCTTCTTGTACAGTTTGTTTCAATGCAGTCCAGGTAGAAGCATTATAAAAAATAACAGTATCATCCGCAAATGCATGAATTTTTCCATTACACATTAATTTAAAAAGATCATTGAGAAAGATATTAAATAGTAATGGACCTAAAACACTGCCTTGCGGTACTCCATAACAAAAAGCCATAGGATCACTAACAGTTTTATTAATTTTTACATGTTGTATTCTATTGCAAATATAACTCTTCATTAATTTGTAAGCTATTCCACGGAAACCAGTAAGTTCCAGTTTTTTTAGCAGTATTTCATGATTTACAGAGTCGAATGATTTCTTTAGGTCAAGAAATATACTGAGATTTGGTGTGTTATTATCCAATGAGTTGTAGATATGAGAAGTGAGGTGACAAATTGCATGTTCAGTGGAAACATTTTGCCGAAATCCAAACTGATTTAGAGACAAAAAATGTATATGATTCAGATATTTTTCAATTCTCACCTTTAATATTTTTTCAAAAATTTTTGCTATGCTTGAAATCAAAGTAATTGGCCTATAATTTTCCATTTTATTTTTATTACCACTTTTATATATTGGTTTTATAATACCAATTTTAAAAGAACTTGGACATACTCCAGATTTAAAAATAACATTTAAAAGATGTACTAAGGGATCGGAAATTAAATCAATTAATCTTTGCAAGACTTCAGTTGTAATACCGTCCGCACCTGGAGATTTCTTTTTTTTTTCAAAGTTTTTATTGCATTTTCAACTTCAGTTCGGTTTGTTTCCTCAATGTATATGGTTTTTAGGCAACTTGTTGATGTTTATGATTCATTATTATTAATATGATGTTTTGTTGATGAAATCAAACTTTCAATTTTCCAAAATTTGTTTGAAAATTTTTGAAAAAATTCTCTGCTAATGGTCTTTTCTTAATTTTTTTTACATTTAAATAATCAGCAATAAGTTTCCTGAATTTAATATAATCAACTCTTATTATTTCACGCATTAAATTTTTTTTTGGCGTTACATTGGCATTTTGAATTGAGGTATACATTAAGCGATATTCCATTATTGAAGTGTCTTCTGATTTCATTCTATAATCCAACTGGTGACAGTTAGGATATGATCGAGAATGATTGACGAATTATTTTGTTTCCTATAGTAAAACAGTTTGAATTCATTTTGTTTATAATTTAAAACCCATTCCTTTTTACTATATTTCTGTAATTGGTTACCTGATTGCTATCTGTTGAAAAATCTATTCATATCAACATAATTTTTTTGTTCAATTCCATTCAATTATCATAATATTGTCAAGAGGGCGCTAATTCATTTAAAATATTATCAGATCATATCTATTTTCCCAAGATTCACATCTTATGAATTAGTATACAAATTAGTTATTGAAGTTTATAATTTGATAAACAAAACATAACAGCGGGGTCACCCACGAAAGTATAAATTAGCAGTTCATTGATGATATTATTCGGCATGTCAGTGGCTCGACATTGAATATTTTTTGCACGTAATGAAAACGAAAACATTTACAAAAGTTGAATAAATACACGAGAACCGAAAAAGATGGGACTCCTTGGTTGCGAGTATCGCGGGGTCCCGAGAGATCCAGTGTCGTAGAGAATGATATTGAGTCATTGGTACTTATTGGGAAGATAGATCGATTTCCAAAAGCCCTTCGTGTAAAACTCTCCTCTAATAGACGAAGAGCTAGCCACGGAAATAGGGCAGCAATTTATAGAGCGATTAAAACCACCTAATCAGTTTGCCTCAACAACATTATTAATTGATTCGAGCGCCTGGCAGCTTTTCATCAAATCAATTGAAGTTGTTCAATTTATAGAGCGCTGGTTTTTGGTGTGATTGTAGCTATATATGATCAAAATTCGAAAATAATATTGCCTGGAGATTTGCTTGGGGGAAAAGTAGTGCCAGGTGACGTTAAAGGTGCGTAAAAAAGTGCCAAAGTAGTCTCATTTATAGAGGGCTGGGATTACATTTTTTCGTTAAAGTCAACCCTCAAGATAGTGTGTGCAAAATGACTGGCAAAAATATTGAGCCGAACACCTTGCCAGGCGGCGACAAAGAGCGAGAAGTTCGCGCACGATAGTTAATCAGAGGCTACAGTTATTTTTCATTATAAACGTTGTACGTCATTCTATTGTTATGGATTGAAGGGAAAACATTTTTTATTCATTATTGTTTATCATTTTTAAGCAGTCTTAACATTTACAATGTTAATTGTTTATCTTTTATCAATTAATATCAAGCATTTTTTTTTATTTCATGCATGTAATTGTACATGAAAACACGGTAACAGCGTGCACTGATGTCGTTATACTGGATGGTTTTTTAATGCTTCATTTAATTAAGGAAGTTTCAAAAACATTCGGCAGCATTTCTAAAAAAATTCTTCAAATGGTGACAAGATTCAACGCATCAACGATTTATCTTGTTTTTGATCAATACTTTTCACCGTCCATTAAAAACAATGAACGTGAAAGAAGAGATGGATTTCAAAATCACGCCTACGTTATTTTGGGACCAGATCAAAGAAGCGCTTGTACGCTTTTTAATCGAACACTGTGCGACCAATAAAGTGTCATCATTTATTGGACAAAAAACCGTTTATGTGAATTTTAATAATTGTTATTGCTACAAGTCCGTAAACGAAACTGTTCAACAATCGATAGATGAACAATTGTCGTGTGGGAATCACGAAGAGGCGGGCACGAAAATAATCTATCACGTTTGCAACATTGATTTCGACGCTAATATTGTTATTAAATGCTCCGACACTGACATTCTTATCATAATGCTGGGGACCATGCATCGCGTAAAAAAATCTGTGCGAATTTGGATGGATGCCGGTGTAGGCAATAATCAAAGGTACATCGACATTAGTTCACTATACAACAACTTAGGCCAATCACTGGCCAGCGCATTGCCAGGATTTCATGCTCTAACTGGCTGTGATTACAATCCGGCGTTCTTCAAAAAAGGCAAAAACAGGCCGTTTGCTCTGCTCGAAAAGAGAGAATTTCAAGAAGCTTTTTCGAGCCTGTGTAATCTTCATTCATCGGATGCAAAGGATACTGTATATCCAGTATTAGAGAAATTTGTCTGCCGCATCTATGGCGTCCAACAAACCGATGACGTCAACGAGGCAAGATTCAAAATTTTCACAAAAACTTACGAATTCAAGGACGTCAATGAGCCATTCAGCCGAAAATTAACAATATATATATATATATATATATATATATTATATCGATTAATCGCAGATGAGGTAAATGCAATATTTGAATAACTTTAATTTAATTTTTAATTACAGATGAAGAAGACGATGACGATACACAAGGAGACGACTATGAATGAATAAGCGTGGCAGCATTAACGTTTGAGATATTTTTTTTTCATAACGAGTTATTTTCATACATCAACATTTAGAATAAATATCAAGATATCTAGTCGTTTCTGTTACTGTGTTTTTGATTGACTGGTAAAAAATAAACAATTAACATAGTGAATGTTAATACTGTTTAAAAATAAAATGAATAATAATGAATAAAAAATGTTCTTCCTTTAATCCATAACAATAGCATGACATACACAATGTTCATAATAAAAAATAACTGTCGCCTCTGATTGACTATCGTGCGCGCACTTCTCGCTCTTTGTCGGCGCCTGGCAAGGTGTTCGGCTCAATATTTTTGCCAGTCATTTTGCACACACTATCTTGAGGGTTGACTTTAACGAAAAAATGTAATCCCAGCCCTCTATAAATGAGACGACTTTGGCACTTTTTTACGCACCTTTAACGTCACCTGGCACTACTTTTCCCCCAAGCAAATCTCCAGGCAATATTATTTTCGAATTTTGAACATAATTAGCTACAATCACACCAAAAACCAGCGCTCTATAAATTGGACAACTTCAATTGATTTCTCAACCCCTTTACGGCCATACCACGCCCACCCCACCAGTGAAAAGCTGCCAGGAGCTCGAATCAATTAATA
Source organism: Chrysolina oricalcia (assembly GCA_944452925.2). Lineage (NCBI taxonomy): Eukaryota > Metazoa > Arthropoda > Insecta > Coleoptera > Chrysomelidae > Chrysolina > Chrysolina oricalcia. Next base: position 64,317,742 of record OX101815.2, read on the forward strand.
ATGTTGTTAAGGCAAACTGATTAGTTGGTTTTAATCGTTCTATAAATTGCTGCCCTATTTCCGTGGCTAGCTCTTAGTCTATAAGAGATGTCCCCAAGTACGCTGAGTGTCTGCGTTTGGTAAGAGCCTTTTATATTTGGAACACATTGTTTATTGTCATTGTTGTCATTGCCCATCTGTCCCTCTATTATGTATCTAGTTGAGAAGGTCTTGTGTGCACCAGGTTCATTATTTAATATAGATACCTTTGAAGTTAGGAAGTGCTTATGTGACTTGTTTTACTTATTAGAGGGTATCCTGAGTAAATATCAGGTTGCCCCTGGGTCTAGCTGACCTACGTTCCAAGCGAAGGGCTTATAGCTTCCCTATAGAGCCCTAGTCGCGACAATATTCGAAGAAATTATTGATTTTTGAACGAGGACGTTTATAAAGGGCTATCATGTTCAATTTTGATCGAAACTGAGGAATTTTTATTTTTACTGTATTGTATTCTTTATTTATATTTTTGTGCATATTGATAAATTTTAATAATTTTTCAAATAAATTGCAACTCATCCTCCTTGTTTATCATCACGGCAATGGTGAAAGCTTATGAAGTAATATAAATTGAAATAATCAGTTTCAATTGATTTGATTCAAGTTTCCGTCAAAATTAGTATGTGAGTTTGTTGATATTTGTACAGTAAAAGTTTTAATTCATTGCCTATACTTGAATAAAACATTTTGAGATTATCGTGTTGAAAAATTATCAATAATCAGACTATTCATACCTTCTTCTCTCCCGAAATAATGTTATTTTTGCTTGTAGAATTGCAGAATCATTATCACCTCTACAATTATTGAACTTTCCACCAACTACTTTACAATTAACAATCTGTTGACAAGATCTTGTTCACTCGTAAGCATTTGGTCTTTGAGAAACAATAACTTTTGGGGATGTTTGTATCATGTAGTTACATATTTTTGCTGTATTCACATGTTTGAGCACACTATTGCATAATACTAATTTCTGAGATAGACAAGTCTCCGGTCAATGTCAGCACACGTTAAATAAAATATCTGAAACAGTCCAATCTATCATTTTCAGATTCTAAATAATAGAAGTGACTGAGACTAATACGAAAAAAATTGTTACTGAAACTGTCGACTATGTATAATATTAGGATTTCAAATTTTTTTTAGTGATAACTGTGAAACTAGAATAAAAAATAGCCAACTTTGTCTAAGAAGTTTCCCTCAAGACATGGATGATATCGAAAATAAAAGTCAAGATTACGAAAACATATTCGACGTATTAGAAACCCTTGAGGAATCCACTCACACAGAGGTTTCCACCGAGGCTTCATCTCAGGCAGCGCAGTATTTGGATGAAGGAAATATTTACCACCGCGTTGGCAGATCTCCGTCTATGGAATCCGCTGAGTTCGATTTTGATGAAAAGTGAGTTGAATTCAGTTTATTTTTCCATTGAAACCTTCATCGTCACTTCTGGAGAAAATATAAAAGTAATTTCATTTTGTGACATTCACATTGCATGAGAATATGCAACCAAAAAAATTAAAAAAATTCTTACCTTACTATTTCTTGTCAAAAAAATGAAAAACGTTTTCACTGTATCAAGAATAGTTCTAAAGTCGATGTAATAAAGTATATCAGACTCCATAATGATTGGAAGTGATAGGACTTCCTTATAAATTGAAAATAAACATGTTTCTTTAGCGAAACTATGTTTGTATTTCACTAATTTTTAAAATAATCGTAAAAATTTTCGAAAAAACGACCCACTACCTACAGTTTTCATTACTTTTAATTATTCTTCATCGTAGTAACACCTGACGATAAAAATTGCATGTTTATAACCCAATCGTAACATTTTATATCAACTGTTTTAAAAAAGGGCACTCTTAAGGGATGTTTTATTTTGGGAGATCAAATTTTCAGCATTCGGTAGCTAATACGATGAAGATAACTAAAAGTAAAAAAAATGGAGGTAATGGGTGTGTTTTATTGAAAATTTTTACGATTATTGTAAAAATTGATGAAACACTAACAGATTTTGGCTAAATAAACATTTTTATTTTCAATTTGGGGTAGTTTTTTCCGCAATTTTCATTTTATGATGACGCCCAATTACTTTCACTCATTATGGAGTTTGTTTCATTGCGGTAGATGATTTAGTTCAAAAGTTACACCGTTTTGTTCACACAGGGATCACGGTATAGAACAGAAATTTAAAAAAATACATAAAATATATATTTTTTTTTTACGTTTTTTCAATACGTTTTCCGTAAATAAAATTAAGAATAGTTTCTCTCATTTCAATATGTGCACTTTATGAAGACTCACACTGTACAGGGTGTCCCAAATTCGAGCCTCATCATTGGGATCTCGGAAACCAGAAGGGATACGGGGTCGCTTAAATGGAGGCAAAGTTGCGCAATTTGGTGCTTATTGAAACGCCGCTTTCATATTTATCATAATTCCGAATACTTTTTTGGAAAAAACCGATTATTCGCGATTTCATTTTTATATTTTTGTGACTCTATTTGAATAGATATAACAAAACAAAGTTCACATTCTCATTGCTACTTTCTCTGTTCTACAAGATGGTGTTATCAGATTTTCAAACAGACGTTTCGTATTTGAGCTGCCATCATCAACTTTGTTTTTTCTTAAACTCACTGCATAAAACTCAAAAACTAACATAAAAGTGGGTGGTTAATAAATAATATAATTGAAGTGTCATCCCTCAAACTCTAGGCCCTATTTACAAAAATAATTGCATTTTATCAAAGTGGCTGTGCATCGTGCATTCTGGCTATCTTAGTTCATTTGTTAATGTTTAAATTATCCAATATTTTGACAGTTCACTGTTCGTTCACTGATCGTTAACGCTTATTAAACAAAATTGACTTTTTCTAACGAAGAAAAACGAGACATGATAATGATTTATTATATTTCGAATCGAAATTCAAAAACGGCTTCTTGACGTTCTACTAATACTATTGTAAATCGGGTGTTTCACAGTGGACGGAACATTAGAAGTATCTGGAGAATAGAAAGACAGATCATTTCGAAAATTTGTGGGTGTGGAAAATCAAACTTGCTCTATCCGTCTAAAATATTTTCATCAATACAGTGTTGCCGCTTGTATCAAAAAGTAGTAGCTACTTTGTTATTTCAAATGGAACACCTCGTATATTGCATCATTTTTGGAATCCTCACAACTTTTTCACATAATTCCCTATACCTATCTATGACGATTTCCGAGATAAAAATTATTTTGTCCAATTTTTCTGCAAAACCTGACAATGCAAATTTACAAAATATTGCAATTTGGGTTATAGCTGCATGAGACCATTAAGTATTCTGTCGATGAACTTGATCTAAGTTTCAGCATACAGGGAGGCTCAGAAGTGAGTTCCTTCCGGGGACTCATGAAAATGACTGAAACTCCGTTTTTTTAAATGAACACCTTGTATATTATTATATTATTATTTTTCAATTTAATTGAGTATACTTTCTCTATACCTATCTCGTACAGTTTGTTAGTTATGATCACTTATGTTATGAATTCGTCTTCAATAAAATTAATATTGGATAGTGATTTAGATAGTAGGTTATGAACTTCATTCTGACAGAGAACTTACATGATATTCCTTCACTGTCATCCTGTATTCAAGTTGCATGGGTGTGAAGGTACTATGGCAGAAAATAATTACTCGAATGTGGTTTTGATGGATTTATTCATCATTAATGGTCAATGTAACAAGAATGTCAGCAGAACATACAGAGAGTTTAATGAAAAGTATGCTAATTTACCTCGAATGAATTCGAGAAAATTTATTAGATTGAGTAGAAATTTTTAAATGTTTGCATCATCATGAAAAGCTAAAAGTTTCAAAGTCTAACATATGTATTAATAAATCTAGAAAGATTTAGCGGATCTGAATCACTTCAATAAATGTTCAAAATGTTTACCATTCGTTTCCAAACACTTTCTTATGCAAACATCAACGGCATCTATTGTGGCTCTTTGAATTTCATTTGGATCTAATTCCTGAAACGCTAGGGTCACTCGATGTTCTAATTCTTTCCTTGTGTTGACCGGTGCTCTGTAGACTCTTTGCTTGATAGTGCCCCACAAATAAAAGTGTAGGGGTGTAAGATCAGGGGATCTAGGGGGCCAGTTCCATGGACCCAAACGTCTCATCCATCGATCGTCAAATATACGGTCCAATTCCAACCCGACTTCTGCATTGCAAAGAGCAGGAGCTCCATCAAATTGATACCAACATGATCTATATTGTTCTAGTGTCAGTTCTTCAATGAAATCCCCAACCGTTGTCCTCAAGATAAGTATTCAAATATTTTCTAGAATCAAGGTTTTCATCATATATCAAAAAGCGCAGTTGATTGTCCATAATTAAACAGAAAACGTTGACACTAAATTTTTCTTGAAATCCCATTTCTCTTGTGACATGCGGATTTTCGGTTGCCCAGTAATGAAGATTACTCCTGTTGAAAATACCTTCCCTCGAAAATTTTGATTCATCAGTCCATATTATCTTCTTGAGAAAATCTTCGTCTACTTGTGTATGCACCATCAACATTTCACATAGTTAGATCCTTTTCTGAGCGTCTTGGGGCTTGAGAGCTTGAAATTTATGAAATTTGTAGTCATGCATTCCGTGTCCCTTCAGAATCCTATGAACTGATGAAAGTGTCACACATAAATCGTGAACCGCACTACGAATGGAAGCTTGAGGATTCCCGTGGAAGTATGCCAAAACATTTATTGCGTTGTCCTCATTACCTGTCACAAGTCTAGGCAAGTTTTTTGTTACTTTCAAAGAAGATCCAAACATTTCAGAATTTCTCTTCAATCTACTGAATTTTCTCAAATTCATTCGAGGTAAATCAGCATACTTTTCATTAAACTCTCTGCATGTTCTACTGATATTCTTGTTACATTGACCATAAATGATGAATAAATCCATCAAAACCTCATTCGAGTAATTATTTTCTGCCATAGTACTTTCACACCCATGCAACTTGAATACAGGATGACAATGAAGGAATAACATGTTAGTTCTCTGTCAGAATGAAGTTCATAGACTATCTAAATCACTATCCAATATTTATTTTATTGAAGACGAATTCATAACTTAAGTGATCATAACAAACTGTACGAGATAGGTATAGGGAAAGTATACTCAATTAAATTGAAAAATGTTACAGCTTTTCAAATAAGTAATAATATATGAAGTGGTCGAGGTGTTAGAGCGTTTGGCTTCCACCCAGACGGTCCGGGTTCGATCCCCGGTCGTGTGTCACTGAGCTGAAGTGGTTCGGATTCCACTTTTATTTAAACTGTAGGTCCAGGATCTCCCTTGCTCGCACAAACTCTGCTTTTGAGGGGTTTTCTCCGAAAACCTGGGAGTTTCGTAAAAACAAACAAAAAATACAAGGAGTTTCATTTGAAAAAACGGAGTTTCAGTCATTTCCATGAGTCCCCGGAAGGAACTCACTTCTGAGTCTCCCTGTATGCTGAAACTGAGATCCAGTTCATCGACAGAATACTTAAAAATATTCTCTCATGGTTACAGAATCATAAATTAACCTTAAACTTTTCCAAATCCTCATATATGTTTATTGCAAAACGAAAAATTAATGACCAACTCACACCATTAATCTTTGATAAAAATAAAATTGAATACAAAAACTGTATAAAATTTTTAGGACTCTATATGGTTGGAAAAAACATATTGAAAAAATTAGAAAAAAAATCTCTCCAATTATCGGCATACTTTACAAGATTAGAAACTATATATGTCGTAAATATTTGATGAATATATATTATTCCTTCATATATTCGCAATTACAATATTTGATATCTATATGGGGATATGAGAATAAATCTGTATTGAAACCTTTGAAAAAACTCCAAAATAAATCAATAAAATGTATTCACAAACTTCCCCATCTTGAACCAACAAAAAATTTGTACAAGCCAAAAAAAATATTGAACTTGGAATCTCTTTACAAATTATCAGTATGTTTGTTTATTCATTTAAGCCGATTTAAAAAAATATATACTGGTTTGCATTTTACAGAAAATAAAGTCATTCATAAACACCTAACAAGAAATTTCAATGAACCCAGTAAGGCAACATCTGAAATTGGAAAGAGGTGCATTTTGCATGATGGTATTATAATTTATAATCAATTACCTAACCGTTTGAAAAATATAAAACATCTATTGAAGTTCAAATTACAACTGAAAGAGTATTTCTTAGTTTCCTAATTTTTTAGAATTTTATCAGATTTGACAATTTAATTTAATTTGTATTCATTTATCCTATATACGTATTATATATAGCCAATTAATCGTTGACTTCCCTGTAAAAACATTTAATGTTTCTTGGGTGAATAAATGAATAATAATAATGGTCTTATGCAGCTATAATCCAAATTGCAATATTTTGTAAATTTGCATTGGGAAAAAATGATATTTTTCAATTGTCAGGTTTTGCACAAAAATTGGACAAAATAATTTTTTCTCGGAAATCGTCATAGATACGTATAGAAAATTATGTGGAAAAGTTGTGAGGAGTCTTATAAGGATTCCAAAAATGATATAATATACGAGATGTTCCATTTGAAATATCAAAGTAGCTACTACTTTCTGATACAAGCGGCAACACTGCATTGATGAAAATATTTTAGACGGATAGAGCAAGTTTGATTATCCACGCCTACAAATTTTCGAAATGATCTGTCTTTCTGATACTTCTAATGTTCCATCCACTGTGAAACACCCGATATTGTACTTTACTTCTAAATAGGCCTGTTTTTCACCAGGTTTAGTAGTCTATTTACTAGATGTTTCGGATTTATGCCTGTTTCTAGGTTGATCTGTCCGAATATTCTGTTGCGCTTGTTGAACAGCGCGTCGCATTCGTAGAGGATGTGAGAGGCTGTTTCCTCCTCGTCACCACAGAATCTACAGTCCACGGTTTTTCTATTTATTCCCATGGTGTGTTGGTGTTTCCTAAGGCCGCAGTCTCCGGTTAGTGAGACGGTGATCGTGCGTATCTGTTGAGGTTGAGTGTGTCAGTCGTCAGTGTTTGGCTCAAGTGCCTCATCATGGATGAGTTGTGTCGATGCCCTTCGATTTGGTCCCAATATGTTTGGTTTTTTAATTTCTTCCACTCATTGATTAGGTTTCCGCATCGGGTTTTGCTAATTCCAAACGCTGGTTCTGGACCTGTGAATGGTGATTCAGATGCTTTCTTTGCAAGTTGGTCTGCTTTTTCATTGCCTTCAATTCCCCTATGCCCGGGCACCCACACAAGTGTAACCTTGTTGCGTTTCGACAGTTCATTGAGGCTCTGAAGACATTCCCAGACTTGCTTAGACTTTATCTGTATTGAGTTCAGAGCTTTTATAGCGCTCTGGCTGTCAGATATAATCTATATGTGTTTTCTTTCATACCCACGGTCTAGATTCATCTGTATGTATGTCTGCTTGGAATACTGTCGTGTTGTTGCCAAGAACTATAACGTTCTTTTCTGGCCTCACCATGTATTTTCCTGCTCCTGTTCCTTCATCTGTGTACCAGTTAATGTTTCCAGATGATAGTGATTCTACTCCCGTGTCCCATTCGTTCCACTTGAGCTGCGTTTTGAATGGTTTTTCTTTCGAGTATTGTGGTAGCATGTAGTCTGATATTTCCGGTTTGGTAGTGTTGACTTTGTGGATAATTTTGGTGTGCCCAAATCGTGGTTGAGTTATCCAATTACCTGTTTGTTGAAGTGTGTATGCACCCATCCTCGCCTACCCATGCATGTGATGTTTAAAGGTGGGAGGTTTAGGATAATTTCCATAGCAGCGGTTGGAGTGCTATTCATACCACTCGTGATACACATACAGGCGAGCCTCTGTATTTTACCAAGGTTGGTTTTCGATTGTCTCTGTTCCATGTTGGGCCACCACAAAAGTGAGCCATTTGTGATTCTGGGTCTTGGCGGTGTAAAGCCAGTGCATAACTTTCGGTTTCAGTCCCCATGTTTTTCCAAAAACTCTTCTGCACATCATGAACAATTCTTTGCTTTATTGACTACATGTTGTAAATGCCTGTTGCAGGTTAGTTTCTTGTCCAATAACAGCCCTAAAAACCTGACATGATCAGCAACTTGTAGTGTTACGCCAGAGAATTTGGGTGACTTCAAGTCCCCTTGAATCCTTTTGCGTGTATAGCCTACACTAACCAATAACATAATTATAATCGAATCATTATTAATTCTTTCAGTTGCAAAAGCTCATCGCTGAAATCGTACACTGGCATTTTAAAAACCAAACAGTCTCCTAGTGTTGCGAAGGACATCCGATCTGCTGCTGTATCTTTCACCGACACTGCGATCTCTGGGGTAATTATGTCCCATGAAATTGTTCATTTGCGTTTATGTTCTGCCGTAGGGTGAAAAATTTGGACCGAAGAGAGTGTCTTTCAATTGGCTTCCGACTTTGACCGACGATACCTTTCTACACCAACCAGAAAAAAGCATCAGCGATAGTTGCATTCTGATGAATGTGCCTTTCAAGAATGAGGATCATAACATTCTGAGTGTTCTAAGTACTTGTAAGATGGCCAAAAAAACGAGAAATAGCCAGGAAACGGCGTATATGACCTGTAAGTCCAAATTGTCCTATCAATCTAAGGGCCAGTTGTATACGTTCAGTTTTAGCTCCGGGTCGGCTTACTAATAAACCGTCTGATAGTGACAGATTTAGGTGCCCCATTTTCTCATACAAGCCTCGAATAGGGTTGAAAGGTACATCGATGTTGACTAAAATGGAGGGAAATTTATGGCTCCTGGGGAAGACATATGAAAAATTCGATTTTCCAGAACAGGAATAAAAAGAGGATGTTGCCCATATCACGAGCCGTGTTCACTCAATTATCAATTAATAGAACCTGGCTTCGGAATACCAAAGGCTTTAGTGTTGCAGGTGGCTAAAGGGTTAAAATGAAGATGTAATCTTGTATGGAGAAATCGAGATTTTGACAGATTTTCCCACACAAGCCCATCGAAACTTACATCGTCACTAAACCGTAAAACATAATGGCTCGCGTGAAAATATGGGCAACATCCTTTTTTCATTCCTGCTCTGGAAAATCGAATTTTCCATATGTTCTCCCCAGGAGCCACTCTTGAATTTTCCTCCATTTTACTCAACATCGATGCACTATTCAACCCTATTCGACACTTGTATGCGAACATGGGGCACCTGAATCTGTCACTATCTGACGGTCCTATACAAATAGCCCTGAGGTCATAAGAATTAGAAACGTACATGAGTTTTTGGACGGCCTTTGAACTTTTGAAATTATGAAACGATTCAAGGTAGTTTTGGTATATTCAACACCAAAAATGTAAAGTGCAAATCTCCAGCTTGAATTTGCATTGTGCAAACATGGCAGGATTACGAGGGAGTTGGAAAATGAGGCAGGAATTAAACCCATTTTTTTAGCATGTATAAATGAGAACTGTCTTACTACTCCTGAATATAGTCCAAAGGGGGTAATTATTCCATATTAACTGATTTTTGCATCCTGCGTAAACAGCACAGCAGGGTGATGTGAAGTGGGGAAATAACCATTTTAGGTACTCAGATACCAAAATGTTATATATGCATGAGAAGGTAAGAAGTCTTCAGGAACGAAATGCCCTTTTAGTTTTCCTTCTTTGGCAATTTTTAGCACCAGACAAATTCAATGTTTGACCCCACCAGAACTGGCAGCGGCGGGTAAATGAAAACATGAAATTTGATGTCGGCGTTCAATCACGTTATCTGAGAAAACGGGTCTATTTTGTAAGAAATTACTCAGAATCATTCTTGTAGTGAATTGAATTATCTTCCACCCTTTCGAAACCCTTTTTTTGTGAAACCTTATTCATTTCGAGGTGAAAGCAAAGAAATCTTTTTTCTTCAAAACAAAAAAAAATGTTCTTTGCAACTGCTGATTGAACAAAAAATAAGGTAGCTTTCTGATGAATTCAATTGTTCATATTTACCTTCCATTTGGATGCAGGGTGCATTACATTTTTATTTTATTTTTTGAAATCGTTAAAAATGCATATCTTAAAAACGCAACATACAAAGTTGAAAAAACTTTTACATATAATAATAATAATATTAAAATAATAATAATAATAATAATAATAAAGGCTTTTATTGACAAGACATATTTTTGTTTTTACATGATTTCTAGATATAGAAATGGCAGAGTTCAAACTACTTGTTGACACAGGTGTTTCCTCTTCCACTCAACCGTGAAAGACCCGGACGCTTGACTTGCAAAAAACGAGTCCGGGTGAAGAATATGAAATAACTAATAATAGAATAAATATTCACAAAAAACATATTCATGTTTACATACAAATATTGAAACATTTTGGTTTACAGAGAATTCAGAAATTGTGTGATGGTTTTACGCAATCCATGTCAAGAGCTGTTTCAGAAGATCATGTTTGATCCTTTTTTTCATTTTTGACATTGTCATTTTTTTATATATATATCGGGTAACCAGTTGTAGAGCTTTGTTAGGTGATATGAAAAGGAGCACTCGTATAGTGAAGTTTTGTGCTGGGGAGGAGTGAGTCGATTCTTAAAACGAACGTTCAAGTTATGTACATCAGTTCTGAATCGGATTTTGTTGTATAGATATGAAGGCTTTCCGGTAACTATAATTTTGTGGTAAAGTGTGCACGCATGTATGAGTCTTATACTCTCCATATTCAGCCATCTAATGTTCTTGATGAATTGGGACGTAGGAGTACCTCTCTTCAGTCCAAAAATCAACCGCGTGCAACAGTTTTGTACTCGTTGTATTCTCAACCAATCTTTCTTCAGTAGACTTGGCCCGTAAACTGTATCTGCGAAGTTTAGATGAGATAGGACCAGTGTTTCGCAAAGAACTATTTTGAATTTTCTATTAAGTAGTGATCTATTGCTGTAAATCAGTTTTAAATTACAAAAAGCTCTACGCAGTATCTTAATTCACTATCCAAAAGGACACCAAGGTTTTTTGCGCTATCTTTCAGTTCAATTGTGTCTTGATTAACTGCAATATGAACTAAGTCGTTGCATCTTTTTCTTGCTGCCGATCTGCCAAAGAGAAGTGCCTTTGATTTTGCAGCATTAATGGAAAGACAAAAGTTTTCAGAAATGGATAGTAAGGGTGCGAGGTCATCATTGATAAGTGAGCAAGCATTAACTGTCAAAACTGTAATAGACTGGAGTATCATCTGCATAGAAATGTGAAGAGCAGTGTCGTAGAATATTGTGAAATTCATGTGTATAAAGAATGAAGAGTAGCGGTCCCAGGATAGTAATTATTTGTCATACGCCACTGCCTGCACACGTCTGAGCAGATAATTCTTCATCAAGTCAACTGCGTTATCAGCAAAACCTATATAATGCAAGATAGAAGAGAGCAGCTGGTGATTGATACGATCAAGGCTTTGCTGTAATCTAACAAGACTAAGATGCACAATTTATTTTCATCGAGGGCGGTGTGGATGTCATCTGTGACTTTGAACAGTGCTGTGGTACAACTATGTGAAGGTCTGAATCCTGACTGGCACTCCGGTAATATGTTGTAAATATCTAAGTGTTTTTTAATTTGACAGTTCAAAATTTTCTCAAAAGCTTTCAATATCGTACACAGTATGCTTACAGGTCTTTAAATTCTACTGGAGCAGTAACTTTAGGTAGTGGAATTACATGACTGAGCTTCCATAAAGTTGGATATTCATTATGTTCTATGCAGAAACTAAAAATTTGTGTGATGCATGGTAATATAAATGGACAGCTATGTAACAACAAGTCAATTCCTATCTCATCAGCACCAATTGCTTTTGATTTGATGGATAGCAAGGTAGAAATTACTTCATCATCATTGGTAAGTGTGGAACTGAAGCTTTCTACTCCGTGAATGGTGTTCTCAGCGTAATATAATATTTTGTCATTGTCAACTTCGAACTCACTTTTGAACGAATCAATGAAATAACGATTTATGTCATTAACATATTTCAAGGGTTCGGGAATTATTGTATTCTTTCGTTTCGCATGTATATCTAAATTTTTCAAATCTTTCCACATTGTTTTGCTATTTCTATTTCTCTCACGGTATTCTAAGTTGTATAATTTCGCAAGTCCTTATAGTAATTCCTATGACCAGCTTCTTTTGATTTCTTGAATTTAGTTAAAGCTTTATTCCTGAGGTTGATCATTTGGCGGATATTGTCGGTCAGCCATGGTGCCTTTTTTCTGCCTATTTTCACAGTCCTTACTGGCGCATGTAGATTGAATATATGCAGTAGAGTTTCGCAGAATATTCTCACTTTTTCATCAATATCATCAACAAGGAAGATGCTCTCGATGTTAATTTCATGTAAATGCGCTGTGAAGTTATTCAAGTCGAAATGCCGAAAGTCCCTGAAGGTATATAAGAAAGGTTGAAATTTGTACTCATTATTTCCTATAGTACAACTTACCATACAGTGCTATGTGACAGGCTGTAGTACTGTGGGTTGTTTAAAGTTTAAGACTTCAGAGCAAATTATTAAATCTAGTAGTTTTGCAGAGGTTGGTCCATATCTAGTTGGCTGATCTATTACTTGTTTGAGACAAAAGGTATTGAAAATAGTGTGCAGCATTGCCCATTCCTTGCTATCTGGTTCAAGCTCATCGATATTCAGATCACCGGCACAGTATGTAATCAAATTTGTGGCCTATGGACGAAAGGATGTTTTCAAACTCATTCAGAAAAGTTTATGGAGAGTAGAGTGTGCCAAGTGCATATTTTTCCTTATTTATTTCAACTGAAAGCCATAACTGTTCGGTACCGCAGTCGGTAAGAGGTATACCTTTGGCATTCATTGAATTTCGAATATAAAAAACAACACCCCTCCTTTACTTACTCTATCTCGTCTAAAAAGTCTATAACCCGGTAAATCGATAACCTCATTTAATATGTTGGCATTGAGCCATATCTCAGAGACAGTGAATATATCGTATTCGTTATATGCAAATGAATTTAGCAAAATTTTTGATTATGGATCTCGTATTAATGTGGCAAATCTTGAAAGCTTTTGACATGATCATGCAGTCGCTACGTTTATGATAAAATAGTTAAAATATTACGAATGTGAGTTTAAGAGATGAATTTTAATCTTACAATTTTGTAAATATATTGAAATGATGAGCGAAGTGACAATTTATAATGTATAAGTAATATTTATTTTTGTGAATTTGTACGAGATCTGTAACTTTCTCTCGAATAGGAATAATCTGTTTAGGTTCCTTCTTAGTAGCTCCACTTCTGTTAGACCTCGGTGTGTCGTGGCCTTGATTATTTGCATTGGTGGATGGTTGGATCGTTTGAGCGATTTTTTCCTGTTGATGAAGTTTTAGGTTATTACTTGGATATTCGAACTTGAGAGTGAGTGGATGCGTTGGTGATGCCTGAGTGCTGTTGGGCTTGTAGGTTAACTGAGTTTCCAGTTCTTCCAGATCTTGAAGGGATAGTTCCTTATTCTCTACAACAAGTTTGTTGCCTTTGATGTAACAAATTTTGTTTTTCAGGCGCTGCTGGAGTAGATATCCTCTTAGTCTTTGATATTCGTTGCGTTGGTGTTCCGTTAGGTCGTGGGCTATCGATATGTTACTTCCTCTGAGTTTCTTGCAGTTCCGGAATATTTCAGTTTTCTTTGAGGCGATAAAAATTCTATTTCAACAGGTCGATTTTCAGTTTTTCCAAGGCAGTAGTAGTTGTTTATGTCTGAAGTGTTGACTGTTACGCCTAAGAGATTATTGAGCTCAGTACAAATGTATCTCAAATTTATATGTTCGTTCGGCAATGTCCATCCAAAAACAATGATGTAATTCAGTTTCCCGTTTCTTTCCAGCTGCTCAATTTTCCCCTTCAATGCCTGATTCTTTTTTTCAAGGTGATTCACTCTGAGTTTCAAGTCTTCTATTTTGAGTAAAATGTTAGCCTCACTGGCTTGAATACTATTTTTAAGTTCCACCTTGCTATTTCTAATTTCATCCAAGATTTGTTTCATTATAGTATCATCCATCTTTTTCTCAGAAGTTGATCACGAATGATAATGCAGGATATAATTACTTCAGTTAAGTTTTATGTTTTGTTTCTGCAGTGGTGGAATAAAACAGCGGCCGAATTTCTTATCAGTGTGACTGTCACTGATTTGTAAACAATGCAAGTAAATGTGATGAAAATAACTTGCCTTCACTTGATTACGAATTTTATTTTTTGATTGAAACACTGAATTTGAGCAATTAATGCAGAGCGTTTTACTAATGCTACGCTATTCCACCACGATATCAAGGAGACTGATATCGTATATAATAGTCAAAATTTGCAGAGTAGTGAGAGTGAAATAAGGTATAAATTAAAGGAAATTTTTTTTAAATATTCAATAAAAACATTGTAAATGGCCCAAAAAAATGGAAGGTGAAATTGAAAAACGTACCTCATCAAAATGCTATCTCATATTATGTGCAATCAACAATACCAATAATTAATTCAGCATGTAAATTATTTTAGGTATAATTCATATTCGAAACAGAGAGTCATCAAGGAACAAAACATATTTCAATTGCTTACAAAAGACTGAAACTATGATGTCCTTACCAAAATATAAGTTGTAGTTGATTCTGGAATAGTACTAGAGAAAAATTCCGTAAAATAAATTTTTTGACTATGCTCCTTATACAACCTAACAAACTATCATCAGTAAAATTATAATCAGAAATGTTAACGAGTTCCGATAGAAACATTAAGATCCTGAATCTGTCTTATTTCTACTAACTAAACAGGTTTTTTCTTTGTCAGTCCTGCCCAAGTACGACCATTTTACGAACTTTTACCGCATATATCTCAGCAACGACTTACGAGGATATTTTGAAAATTTCTCCTCTCAATTGGATACATTTATTACAGTGAACCTGCAACGTCTCTAGACCTTTCAAAAAAATGTTTCTTCTTGCTCTGCAAACCAGACCTCTGCAGCTTTTATTACCTCCTCGTTGGAAGAAAATTTACGACCTTTTAAACTTTTTTTCAGTTGAGGAAAGAGATGATAGTCGGACGGAGCCAAATCTGGTGTATGAGGGGGTCTAGTAATTCAAACCCTAAATCACGTATGTTTTGCATGGCAACATGAGACTTGTGTGCAGGGTCGTTGTCCTGCAAAAACAAAACACCTTTGGATAGCTTTCCGCGTCTTTTTTCTTTAATTTTTTCCCGTAGAGTGGTCAGTAATGTCGAATAGTAATCCCAAAAAACTGAAGCAAGAACTTTTCCTGCAGATTTTTGGACGCGAAACTTCATAGGTCTTGGAGAACTGGAGTGTCGCCATTCCATCGATTTTTGCTTTGTTTCTGGATCGTAGAAATGTACTCAAGTCTCATCCATAGTAACAATTCGGTTTAAGAGTTCTACATCGTTTTCAAATCGAGCACAGATCGAACGCGATGCTACTACCCTTGAACGCTTTTGGTCAACATTCAAACATTTAGGGATCCATTTTGCAGCATTTTTTCTCATGTCCAAATTGACGTGAACTATATGTTGAACGCGTTCGTATGAATTATTCTGTGCTTCATATATCCGTTTTAGCCCAATTCGACGGTCTGTTAAAATCGTGTCATGAAATGCATCGATATTTTCGGGGACTGATACAGAAACTGGCCCTCCCGATCGGTCATCATCTTCAATAGAAAATTTACCTCTTTTGAAGCTTGCAGTCCAATTTTTCACGGTCGCATACGAAGGACATTGATCACCAAGGGTATTAAGCATATCTTCGTAAATCTGCTTACTTCTTAACCCTTTTAAATACAAGTACTTGATGGCTCGATACTCCAATTTTTCGATTTTCACAATTTCGGTGGACATATTTTTTCTTTTAATTTATTGCGTAACTCTGGTTTACTTTGTTGACGTCAAACTTTACACTGATACTTCTAATAAGTTATTGTTCGTTGCTATGGTAACGCAATATTTTGTTTATGCAGGGAACTGGTCTAGGCTAACTAGATATCAATACATCCTCTTATTATATAAAATAATTCAAATCCTCACATTTTTTTAACGACCAATCCCACTCTAACACAATACAATTTCAGCCAATCTGATCGAGAGCTAATTTCCCATATATTTTCCCTTAGTTGGTTAAAAATATATAGTGAGAGTGTTGGCTAAAAAATTCCTGGCAAGTCTATGATTAATTAAAAGTTCAAATATGATTATTGTTGAAAATTACACCCTTTTTTCAACGAACAAATTTCAAACCAATCGAAAGTATGAAGCCTAGAACTGTGTGTACTATGTAAAATGAACATAAATGTAAGTTAGGTTAGGTTAGGTTTGAACGTGAGTGTGCCCGTATCAGGCCCTCCACTGCGGCCAATGCCTATTGTGGCTCACCCTATGGTTATATTTCTCCCAGTATATCCAATCTCTTCACGAAATTGAGGAATGCATTGGGAGAACAATTTACAAGGTTTCACTGTCGTATCGCCAAATATTGAGAATCTGGTTCTGGCCGCTGCAGGGCATGTACACATAATGTGTTTAGCCGTTTCATCATCCTCCATGCAAAGCCGGCACTCTGCATCTTGTGCAAGTCCGATTTTATGCATGTGATGTTTAAGTTTGCAGTGGACAGTAAGCAAACCTACTATAACTCTGAGATGCGCTCTACTGAGTTCTAGCAGTTTGTCAGAGTCCTGTTTGTTTCCTTGTACAAGCAATAGATGCTTTGGAATGGGCTAGGCCCGGTAGACTACGCCAGTACTCGAGTCTTTTATTGTCTGCCCAAGCTGTTATGACATTCTTGGCAGTGCTATATGCTAAACCGATTACCGGTTCTGGTCCAGTGAACGTTGTTCGGCCCCCCTTTTGCTAGGGCGTCCGCTATTTCGTTTCCTTCTAGGCCTGTGTGACCTGGTATCCAGACTAGGGTATCGTTGTTGCGTTTCGCTAGGTGGTTTAAGGTGTCTCTGCAGTTCCATACTGCCCTAGATTTAAAGCAGTTGGATTCAAGCGCTTTAAGTGCTGCTTGACAACATAGATGTAAGTGACCGATATAACACTTTAATTATCACGTTTTCTCAAAACAGTTGAATAACATGGTTCTATCTAAATATCTTCATTGCAAAATTTTGTGTAGTAGATACAAACATGGGATAAGGGGGATATGTTTTTGGTAGGAAAAGGGAAGTTCTCAAAAAAAAATTTTTAAATGTTCAGAAATGGGTAGGTATTGTAGTAGTACATTTTCATTAATTTTTCAATCTAGTATAAGTTATCTGATTTAATGAGTTCTTATAAATTATTGTCAAAAAATGCTAGGTGGCAACATTGCTTTTTAATTATTTTTATGGCTAATGTCAAAAACAGCATACCCTCCTTTGAATTCAGAACTATTCTTCTTAATTCGGATCACACACCAATATATTTTACAAGGTGGTTTACTTTTAGCTAATCTAATGAAAATTGCCGTCAAAGTTTGTAACACATGTTACAAACTTTCACGGCCATTTTCTCACAACAGTTATGTGTTCAGGACGAACTTTTTTATTCTAAGGTAACAAGGGCTTGACTAGTTTGTAATTTCAAAGTAGGCATCTGGTTCTGAGTTTATGAATTTAATCACTGTTGCCATATACGTATACTCAAAAGCAATATATGAATTGTTTAAATAGAAGATAGTTAGTCAATGCCTGTGGAAAAGGTATTGGACCCAAACGCGAGTGTCATCTAGCGTGATTAGTTACAAACATGAATATTTCACGTCATTTTGATGCAGGTTTCTTCAAAAAACACTGATTTTAATGCTGTCCCATTGTTTCAATCAAGTTACGACATGACTTGTAGGCCAGATCACTGAAGTTACGACATGACTTGGATGCGAGCTCACTACCGCCATCTACTTGTCGCATCCATTTTGATCCAATTATAATCCCATAAGGTTGACTAACTATCTTCTATATAAACAATGATATATGCTTTAGTTTCGTCCACATAGAAATGATTATATAGAATATGTATTTATCAAAAATTAAGAAATATCAGAAAATGTTTCTCAAAGTCTATAGATAACAAATGTTTATTATTTCAAGTGTCTGAACGTTGCGAACAACTTCTTATGGACAAACTTGGGCCATTTTATAAAGAAATGGTGAATCTCAGAGAGGAGTACTTGAAAATACACTGGGAAAATCCCGGACTATTCCGAGCAGTGGTAAGTACTCGATGTGAAGACTTGTAATGAAATGATACATCGTCATTTTTTACACAACAGTATTTGTTGCTTTAGCAGCCCGTGGCTATTAGCTGCACGAACGAGCGAAGCGAAGCGAGCACAGATGATGCTAAAGGTTACTAAAGCGTTTTCTGCATGTGCGACACAACTGTTTTTCGCCTACCAAAAAAAAACAAAAAAAACTAATCAATATCTTTAATTTTCCAAATTTATTTATTTATTTATTTATTTATTTAATTATTCATTGTTAATAATACAATATTTATCTATAATATAAAGAATAAGAATAAGAAACATGATCAAATAAGTGAAAAACTTGTCCATGATCATGTAAAATTAAGTATGAAATAATCCACATGAAAATACACATGATAATATCCATAAATATACATATAAAGAAAGAAAATGAATAGCAAAATCAACTTGAATGTATGCTTAAATAACATTGGTCACATTTTGTATAAATAGAAACAATAACAAAAAACTATGTTGGTACTAATTAAAACATCAAAATTCGAAATTATTTTATATACAAATAATTTTCCAATTTTTCAGAATTCTCAATCAACCAGAATTTGATTTTATTTTTAAATCCCCAAAAACTAGCTATTTTTAAAGAAACTGGCAAATTATTATAAATCTCTTTACCTATATAAATGGCATGTTGTTGCATTAAAGTTGTAGAGAACTTTTCAGTTGATATCCAACCATCCATTTTATTCATTGTTTCATATTTATGTTGTATTCGATTATCAATTTGAAAATTTTTTCTTATGTAAACTGTCGATGCTTTATAAAATAATTGTTTGACAGATAAAATTGCATATTTATATACATATTTCAATAAGAAACTGAAGTATTTCAAATGTGGGAATTTATTTATTATAGTAATTAATGTTGATTAACCCTTGATCAGAATCTTATCGTAATGGTGTCTTGACTTTTTCGGTAACAAATTTGAAGAAACATTGCTATAGTCCATACAGTTGTGTAATCCCGTGTGCAGGTAAATGATTAAGTATGGGGAACTATATAAGAGTGTTCAGGGGGACATATGGAACACAAAAAGCGATGGTGGCCATCTGAGTGTATCGTCTGGCGTTTTTAAAGTGGGGGAAAGTGGGGTTCGATGTGCTAGCATCTAAATCGGGTGATAACTCGGTAACTATCCCATTTGTGTGAAAAAGTAAAGAGAGCAAACTGCTAGAAAATACCCGTTTCTATAATATTAGTGTCACGTTCAGATCCGCTACTTGGTGAAGTTTGCCAGATGAAATCGATTTACTAATTATTTCAATACATTAAATTCAATAATTCAATGGAACACAGATAATCATTCTTTTATTCATTCTTCGTCGGATATTCCCCCAAAACATGAATGAGCATGACAAACAAACAACTTCACAAACCGTTTTGGTCGGCTATCGGCCAAAGAACGCTTGCCGGATAATGCGTTATATCCAAAAGAAACCCCTGATTTGAAGCAGGAATGCGGTACTATAGCTATAGCTATAGCTATAGAGGAATACCTGGACCGTTGTAGTATTACTACTTCTATCAAAACACTTTCAATTAAAGAAAATGCTGATGAATTTGGAACTTCCTACTAAATTGGAAGGTTCATTCAAAGAGGTGAGTGAAGAGAGCCCTACGTTTAAAATGGTAATGGATATGCTTTTCTCCATGTTACCTTTCGATCGTTCAACAAGGAATGCAAACTGGAATCTGCGTATTGCAGCCTTGGATGACTTCAACAATTTTTTATTTGTGCTAGGTTTACGTTATTATTCTTCTTTGAATATATGGCATAATGCCACAATAGGATCTTTAGAAACATCAGACACACCTGAAAAGTGGTAGGTGGTATCCCAATAGAAGTAATAATGCATTTTGTTTCTTAGGGTCGGTTGTTCAGTCAGAGGTAATCTGCAGTTTTATTTGAATCTTGGTTTATCGAGTTGTTCACTGCATAGTTAGAACTTTAATCCTGGTTTGATTCCAGGTTTCGCTAAACCACCAAATCGGTGGATTAACCACTCAATTTGACATAATTGATTGACATAACAATGTTAGAACTGCTATAGGTATACTATGAAATAGTATGGAAGAATAATCGGAAACCACTTTCACAAAAATGCTCATGGACGATGATTTAACATAACTGAAGACTTTATTGAATTAGTGAATATCCTAGCTTCTATTAGGGCACCTCGTACTTATAGATTACGTGAAAATCAATTCGATAAATGGTCACATGAAGAATTTATATTTAGATACAGATTATCAAAAGATATTGTGAGGATTATTGTGAAATGGTTTGTCAGGAAATCGCTTATAAAACTAATTGGTGAGTGCATGATGTAATTTAATACTATTAGGTATTTTTGTGATGATGAGCGTTAGTGTTGAATTTTTATTCTCATTGAGGTACATGCTCTTGTTTTTGCATCAGTGACTCCTCGTCTCCTCAGTTGGTACTGTATGGTTTTCCGTGATTTTCCTGCAGTTGGAATAGCAAATATGATACCTTTCATTTATCACCCCAGAGCGAATATGGTGGTGGTACTCTCTTTCTTCTGCACTTATGTTCAGATCGGGAAGACTATCACCATTATAGTCCACAATGTATTATTACTATCAAACATTTTTATTCATATTTGAAAAGCTTTGTTGATAAGTTGAAAAACTTCGAACATTAAAGTATATTTTGACTTTGACTTTTCATGAAATAGTTCAGATGAACTGCAAAATCTTGGTTATCATTATCCATGGTCAAATTTCTACTGAACAACACATTTGACTGTAATCTAGGATTCGACCCCAAACCAGGTTTGATAAATCTTTGTATTTTACCATGGACTGAACAACCGGCCCTTTTAGGGGTAGATGAAGCTCTGGAACAGAAGAACATGAGATTAAAAATGTTGCGCGGAATTTTTGGAATCACAAGGCGTCAGCAAACTCTCACAAATTAGTTTCTAGCTCAAGCTCAAACCTATTCAGATTCAGCTGATCAATTTTTTGATAAAGTATCCTCAGTGTATAGAGTATTTTGCTAAATACATGTTGTGTATGATACTTATAACAATAATTCTTTGAAAGCAGCTGAGATTACGTCGCGTCGTCAAAAATGCATTTCACCTATCCAATATATGATTGAGGAAAAACTAATATCAGTGCACTTAACTTAACTACTCTCACATTAAGACCAAAGACTGACTCACCGAATTCCTCAGTAGGGCACTCTTTACATCAGCAGTGAAAAAAGGCATATGTGCAGTTGTTGCATACCGAGAAACTACAGAAGCTTCTGGATTATACATAGCACATCTTTAAAGCTTTCACAAGGAAACAGATACGAAGCTAATTTTTCACTCTATTGACGCGACAAAGAAAGGTGCACCTAGTCTCCACAGTTTTTCACTAGATACAGACGTTTTAATTTTAGCTGTCCTTAATTACCCCCATTTACCAAAAGACAGCCATATGGTCTTTCTAGAAGCAACGAGAGCAATGTTCAGGTAAGGAGTACAGAGCCCTTGGCCCACAGCGAGACGCAGCTTTGTTGGGAATTCACGCTATTTCTGGTGCAGATATTAGTGGGGCTTTCAAAGGCAAAACAAAACCATCTTTTTAGGAGAGATTCTTGGATGCAGATGATGTGTTTGGAGCGTTGGTATCGCTTGGTGATTGAAACGTACGAGAGCATTGAAAGGTATATATGCAGGGAGTACTTACTTTCAACAGAAAAGAAGCGAATGTATACAGTGAAAGAGTTGAGACGGTGTTTTTTTACGCAAAAACAGGGTGTTGCAGGAAATATACCAGCAACAAGAGCAGCTTTGCTACCTACTGTAAGTACGGCTATGGAGTGGCGTCGATGTAACGTACCGCATCCTTGTCTTTCCCTACCACTACATTTTGGATGGAAGCGAGGGTTCTGGCAAAAACCAATTTTTTTAATTTAGTGCCATCTGGTGTGGAGAAAATGAGAAAGTTTTGTCATTACCATTAAAATGCAAATGTTTCAGTATAGTCAAGCTATTCATAAGAAAAAAAAATAATATTTTTAAATAGATGGGAAAATATTTTCAAAAAATTGCTATTTTCAATTTTTTTGAATTATCTCTTGAAACTTCGCTTAAGTGTATTAAATTGAATTCTAAGTGACTTTTTCAAATAACTTTTTTTGATATCTTGCCATCTTACCCCTTTTTTTTTGCCTTTGCATTGCAATTTTTCATTTTGCCGCCATTCTAGCTATCACGTGACATGTGTCAAAATCGATTTTTAGGTTATCGGACATGCACAAACTTTTCCCCAGAATATTTTTTCCAATACTCCAATAATAAAAAATTTTCCCATATGGTACATACTTTTTGGCGGTCACTGTAGAAACGAGTATTTTCTATCAGTTTCGTCTCATGAATTTTTCACATAAATGTGATAGTTACCGAGTTATCACCCGATTTATATGTTAGGTCATCGAACCCCACTCCCCCCCACTTTAAATACGCCAGACGCGAAACTCAGATGGCCACCAACGCTTTCTTTGTTCCATACGTCCCCCTGAACACCCTGATATAGCGCCCCATACTTAATCATTAACTTGCACACGGGATGCCTTTTTTCAACATTGCGAGATGGACTACTAGTTCTTCTTGCAACTCTGGAGGAGTATTGGTAAATTCTTTATCACTGACTGAATTACTAATAATTTTAACACAATCTCAAATATACACAATCAGAACGTATTTTTTTTATTTCACTGTTTTGTTCTTTTGATTTTCTGACTTTGATTCACACAGACGTTTAATGAAAATTATGATAAACAACAAAGTATGCAAGTGATAGGCATAGGTGTCTAGATAGTGAAAACCTACAAAATCGTGTTGTTATGAATCTAGCAGCTCTAGGGCCGATAAAAATTAGTTTTGGTCATATTTTTAGGGTTGATATGATTCATTTCACATAATATGGTAGGCGAAAAAATGTATTTCCAGTTCTGGTGATTGAACAATATTTTCATTAGACACGTTCAACACCATGATATTCCTTTTTATTAAAAATGGTTTGATTGTTTGGTTGGAGATTTTCACAGATGATGAGACCGATTGTCTGAGTCAGCTGCAAGGACTCCTGAGATTCCTTGTTGAGAATCACACGACGTCGCCCATGTTTTCATTCGAAAATGATGCCTTATTCAAGAAAGTACTCATATCGAAAATGGAGAAATTGGTACTGAAGGATAATCTATTCGAAAGTGAGTCTTGAATAGTAATTTCAAATAAAACTTATTAGATGAAACTCCACTTATAAGTTGTAACATACTCTAACACAAAATACAATAATAGACCGTCAGATAGTGACAGATTTAGGTGCCCCATTTTCACATACAAGCCTCGAATAGGGTTGAGAAGTACATCGATGTTGAGTAAAATGGAGGGAAATTTACGAGTGGCTCCTGGGGATAACATATGGAAAATTCGATTTTCCATGGAAAATTCGATTTTCCATATTTCAACGCGAGCCGTGTTCACCTAATCATTAATTAATAGAACCTGGCTTCAGAAGATCAAAGGCTTAAGTGTTGAAGGTGGCTAAAGGGTTAAAATGAGGCTGTAATCTTGTAAAGAAAAATCGAGATTTTAACAGGTTTTCCCACGCAAGCCCATCGAAACTATGAAAACCTACATCGTCACTACACCGAAAAACATAATGGCTTGAGTGGCGTGAATAGAAAAGTAGATTTTGTCGTCGGAAAATTTAATGAAAATTCTTTTTGATTTTTCCATATGTTTTCCCCACGAGCCACTCGTAAATTTCCCTTAATTTTACTCAACATCGACTTACTTTTCAACCCTATTCGAGGCTTGTATGTGAAAATGGGGCACCTAAATCTGTCACTACCTGACGGTCTGTAACAGTGAGCTGCTCCAACTTAAGATGTGTTAGCGAAACCGACGTCTTCAATGAAGTCTGACATACCCTGACTCTGATGAGAAATAATTACTTCGAAGCCGGTCTGCAGATAGTCATCGCGTCCAAGTCAAACAGGGGCTCTGATGTTTTTAAATAAATAAAATAAATAATAATATAATAACGTTCATTAGTAATTCAATGCTACATGTATAAAATAAAGGTATACCCATATCTTAATTTTAAGAAACAATTGTAATAGTTATTTACGTAACAAGGAATGTAAAGACGTGTTAACATTCGAGGTGAGCGAGTACGAGCCGAGGCAAAGCCGAGGCTTGTCGCTTGCCGAGGATGATAACAGTCGATACATTCCGTGTTACTTATTACGTTTTTCCCGCTGCTTGTTGACATTTCTCAAAATTTGCCTGAATTGAAGTTTGTTTTCTTACCCTTCCTTCATGATTATTCGTTCGCTATTTCATTCTAAGTTGCTTGTGCGTGTAACTAAGTTACCGAATAAGCAGACAACAATAATATTCAAAAGGTCTCATAACCTAAAAATTGATATGAATGAAGCTGAAGGTATTACTTGTCAAAGTCAAAGTCATTATTACCCTAGGCATGTAAATGACACTATTAAGTTCCGTTGTCAAGATGAATTAGTAAACGAATGATATAGGCCATTTACCTGTTTTGTTGCTAAGCATGTATGGACTATTTACAGTGTCGGCATCGGGAAAAATTATGAAAGGGTATTTAGTCAATTATTATTATATCTATGATGGAATAGCATGATCAGTCAAACAGTATCAAACTGGTATGAGACCTTTTTGTATTTACATTTTTTTTAAATGAAACATCCAAAATTACAAAAAAACAAAAATCACCAAAACAAAGAAGGAATCCTAATAAAGTCCATTTCTTTTTTCGAGAAAATATTTTTTTATTTGATTTTAAATTCAGTGATATTGCTACAATTTTTTGAGTCTTCGGGTGTTTCATTGAATTTTGAAAGACCTTTATGGGTGAATCTTTTCTGGCCAATTACAGAATTTGCAGAATCTAGATGGAACAAGTTATGTTGTCGTGTGTGGTAATTGTGAATTTCTGAATTTCTAATTAAAACAAAATTAGATTTAATCACTTTATTGATACCAAGGTAAGATAATTCGAGAGTGTCCATTGCATAATGCTCCTCCAAGGTCATTGAATAAAGTTGATTTGTTGGAGTGTCAAATGGTAGACGATACAGTACTTTCATCGCTTTCCTGCATACAGCGGATATTTTATTGAAATTATTTTTAGAACACATTCCCCATATATTAATTAAATATTTGATTCTACTGATAAAATGTGAATATAAAAATATATTAGCTATTTTGGGAATCAATTTTGGACATCTTTCCAGGGCTCAGATGATGGAAGATATTTTTTTAATCAGATTATCAATTTGGTTCTCCTACCTTAACCAATCATCAATCCAAATGCCGAGATACTTCATCAGAGAAGTTTGTTTCAATTGTTTATTTTTTATTTTTATATTCAATTTAATATTATGTTTATCTTTGATGAAAAATCATATATTCAGTTTTTCTAGAATCAACAGAGAGAAAATTGGAATAAAGCCATTTTTCAAAGTCCTCATTTTTCGTATTTTCTAGAATTAAAGGGTTTTCATTTGCATATAAAAGCACTGTATCGTCCGCGTATATGGTGTAATGACATGATACGTTGATTTGGGATAAATTTTGTATATATAATAAGTATAAAATTGGACCTAAAACCGACCCTTGGGGAACACCTTTGTTAATATTCAATCTATCAGTCTCCACGTTATTAGTGTATGTCTTTATAGTTCTTTTTTCGAAATAGGATTTTAAGAGATCATTTATAAAAAGTTTTATTTGATGGTAATTTAACACACTATTGAGGCATGGGTGGATCGGACATTTTCATTATATTAACTCAAAATTTCAGACTTGTGTCACTTTTGAAGAACATGTGCGATATGTTTTATTGATGAAATCAACAATTCTGTTTTTCAAATTTTTTTCGAAAATACTCAATAATGCTATGGGTCTGTAATTTTCAGGATCTTGAGCATCCCCACTTTTATAAATAGGTCTAACTGATGCATGTTTCAGTTCGTCTGGAAAAACACCTTTCGTGAAATAATAATTAATTAATTAATGTTTGATTACAAGAAACACTTTTTCCATATTTTCAGTAGTAATACCACAAGTGATTGAATTTTTCGCGATAAGTCTGTCAATTCATTTCTGAACGAAACTGAATTGCAATTCAGTTGAGGTCATAATTGAAAGACAGACATGAGATATATTCAATCACTAGTGGAATTATATTAGATTATTTTTCACAAAAAAGTGAAACGTATAAAATATGAAAATTG